>CP092885.1:28091534-28691534 GCA_030710605.1 Cordylochernes scorpioides
GATCTTTTGAGTCTTTCATTTTGTGTCTAGTTTAAATAGGTTTTATGGGATATGTTAGGTTTCTTTACTTTTTAAGCTATTGGTGAATTTTATTGTTTTCATTTTGTCTTCTGCTTTCGAGCGAGTAGGTCTAGAACACATTCTCTCTGAATTTTCTCATTGTTGGTGGATGAAACAGCACCAGTGATTATTTTTGCCGCTTTTGCTTCAACACTGTCTAGTCTTCCATTTAGTTATGAACTTGAGGGAGCCCAGACGAGTGTTGCATATTCCATTTTCGGCCTTATTAAAGCGTTTTTCTGAGAATTCTGGGTTTTGCTCCCCACTTTGTTCCACATAGCTTTCTCAGAATGTTTAGGTTTCTGGTGGCTCTATTTGAGATGTTAATTATGTTTTCTGAAAATCGCAATTCCTCATAAATGACAATTAAAATAATTTAATTTACATCTTGTTAATACATGCAAAGTGCACAGTCTGCACTGTTTAAAAATATATAATATGCATTATATACACCATTTACAATGAATATGGCGCCTCTGCCAGCGCTGCAGAGTTTGGTGGATAATCGCCAGTGGGTCTCCAGCGACACCACGCATTTTGCGATTTACGATGAAAACGTAGATCGCGTACTTCGCCGCTGAAGAGATGGTAATGGCGTGGTCCTCGAGAACAACTGGAAAGATCCAGGACTGCAGTATCACACCTAGGTATTTTGGATTTCTAATTTTATCAATTATTTGGTTGTTTATGCTTATTTGTGGTTATATTTATGCCTTTTTTCCCTGTCAGTGAAGAAGACGCATAGGTTTAGTTTTATTGTGTTTATGGTCATTTGGAGTTCCATTGCCCACTTCTCCAGTCCTCTCATTGATGTGTTCATTATTTTTGATGATTTTTCTATACTGCTACTTGTGTGCCATATGGCTATATCATCTGCAATACAGGCAACATTTGTGTCTTCAGTGAGGTGAGGATGGATGTCGTTAATATATAGCAGATAGAGTAGAGGACTGAGCACAAATCCCTGAGTTACACCAGCCCATGATCTTCGGTCCTTGGAAAATTCTCTATTGACCTGAACCTTTAACCTTCTTCCCCTTAAAAGGTCTGCAATCCATATTAAGGTTTTTCCTCTTACTCCGATGCTGTGCAGCTTTTCAAATAATTTCTCCCTCCACACTCGATCAAAAGCTGAGGTCATATCCAGGAATACGGCCGTTGTCCTCTCTGGCGGTTTTTCCTGGAAAGAATCTATTATTGATTGACAGAAGTAGAACAGTTGATCAGTGTACAGTGTCTGGATTTAGGCAGAATGGTAGAAGTTTTTTTTTATTATTGTTAGTGAGCCAGACTATGAGCCTAGAGTGGATAATTCGTTATGTTAATTTACAAAGTATGCCGGTGAGAGCAATTGGTCGATAGTTCTTGGATTCCTTTGGATCTTTGGTTTCAGTATTGGCACTATAATTATTATCTTCCAATTCTTTGGTAGTTTACCAGTTTCCATGAAATGTTCAGTATTCGTAAGAATTTATTTTTAGCTTTGCCTCCAAAGTCTTTAATCATTTTACCAAAGATTAAATTATCTCCTGGTGACCTCTTGGATTTTTCTATTGATGAGTTTAGCTCATTCAGTGTGAAGTCTCTCGAGAAAATTTCTTGTTTATTGTAGTTTCTTGCTTGTTTAACTAACTTGTTTATATTATTTTTTAGAGTCCTGTCTTCATTCGTATAGTTGAGTATGGAAGTACTTGAAAGATATTCAGCAATTATGTCAGCCATCTGTTTGTTCTCGTTCTCGCTGTTCTATTCATATCGTTTAGAGTATTGGAGGATTGGTGTTGGTTTTGATTGTTTTCTAACACTCTAATTATATTCCAGTGTTGGCTGTCCTTTCTTGGATCCCTTTTTTCGCAAAATTCTGCCATTTTTCTTGTTTGCATATCCAAATTTCTTGTTCTATTTTGTGACGAATTTCAATGAGTTCCTTTCTGTTTTCTTCTGTTTTATTTATTTTAAGAAGTTCATTGATATTGTCTCTCTCTGAAATCATTGCCTCGATGTTGTGGTCCTTCCAGTAAGGTTTCCACAGGTCTTTACGTCTCCTTCTAGGTATCGATTCTTTTGCAGCTTTGGATATGTTCGAAGAGAATTTTTCCTAGTTTTTGTCAAGCGTTCTGTAATTCAATTCTTCATTGCACAGTTCTTCAAGCTTTTCTGTGATATTTTTTCGAGTCGGCTTCCCTAAAGTTCCATGTTCTTTTATTCTGTTGGACATTCTCAATTTTGAAGTTTAGGGTTATTAAAATTGGTCTGTAGTCACTGATTGCACCTCTCAGGATTTTCCATTGTGTTGTGGGTGCGATGTTGTAATTTAGCGCTGTGATGTCTATTGCGGATTTTGTGCCTGTAGACTTGGATAGATAGGGGCTCTCTCCGTTATTTAACGGTGTAAGGTCGAGGTCGGTTAGCATGTCCTCAACCTGCTGACCTTTGTTATCCTGGACAGGTGATCCCCAAGTTGACCCTTTGGCGTTAAAATCTCCGAGTATGATTGTGATATTCGAAGACGCTTCACTTAATGTCTCTATTGGGTATACCCATACAAAATTCAAAGATTCACGTGCTGAAAGTTGGCGATTTTGAGATGCGTCAAGAATTCGCTGCATGAGTTTTCCGGCAAATTGATATTTATGAAAACTGGCTGTCGAATGTTCTGTGGACAGATGATGCTCACTTTTATCTAAACGGAAATTTACCATTCAAAACAGCCGCATTTGGGAAACAGAAAACCCTAGGAATTTTATAGAAATGCCACTTTATCAGCCTAGGGTTACAGTTTTGTGTGGGTTCACTTCTTCTTTGATTATTGGGCCATTTTTCTTTGAAAAATCAATAGAAGAACTCTTAAAACCGTTTTTGTAACTGATGAACGTTATGTTCAACTTTTCAGAGAAAAGGGTATTCCCATATTGCAGGGCAGACAAGCACTAAGCGAAATAACATTCATGAAAAATGGAGGACCTCCTCATATCTCCCGAGGTGCCAAACAATTGCTGAAGGATACGTTCGGTGAAAATAGTGTGATAAGTCGCCACTTTATATACCAGTGGCCTTCAAGATCGCCAGACTTGACGCCTTGAGATTTTTGGTTATGGGGGTACATTAAATCGTGTGTTTATCGATGTTGGCCTACCACATTGGCCATGTTGAAGGCTTCTATCAAACTGCACGTTTCATCAATTTCAACAGATATGTTATTTAATGCAGTCAGATCTGTCATCTATCGTCTGAAGGCGGTGTTTGAGAAAGAAGGGGACCACATTGAGCAAGGATTGTGACCTAATACAAGAGAGAAGGCAGTTACCTCATGTGTTATATAAGCTCCCATGTATTTAATTATCTACCAATATTTTGCAGCTCTTTGTGTTGGGTTATGGGTAATTTTTTGTTTGTCATTTGCTCACATATTATGTCGTGCAGACTAAAATGTTATAACTTCTCGAATAAGACTGGTACACACAATTTTACCCCTTATGTTTAGTGTTTCGCTTTTCGCTCATTAGAAGAAATAGCATAAGGACTCTTATCTGTACACCCTTAACTTTAGAAATTTTGTGCAAAAAAAAATTATCATACTACCACGTTTCTCAACGCAAAAGGTCGATATAAAAATGATTTTTATTTGAGGGCACACATTTTTAAAATTGTGTACAGTATAATAAGCAATGATAACATTTGACAAGCCCATAGAATATTTGGAATAAAGTACGACAAATATATTTTGTCACTCCCCTCTATATTTCATTTGTTGGATCATGACAAATATCCAGTTGAATAGTCAAGTGTCGCCAATCAGTCAAGAAACTACATATTCTTTATAGCAAGAAATCCTATTAGTAGTGCCATCATAATTTTTGGTACTATATTATCATTTCATTTGCTACATGTTTTAATTTGTATTTACCTATTTTACATATCTCGGATTGCATTTAAAAATTGTCATCCAATTATTCTACTTTTGGCGAAATGGTGTTTTATTAATTCATCATTTGATATTATTAAGGGTTCTTTCCTGGTATTAAAAAAAAGGAAAAATACGTGTCGACCATTTATATATTTCAATTTATCAAAATATTTGGCCCGCTTAATTTCTGATTCTGGTAGAGCGCCATCTAGCGAATAAAATTGTAACTAAAATCAATTTCGAATTTTTCAATTTTTGCCATAAAAAGTCCCATTTTAACCTGAACATAATGGTGTTTACCGCCTTGCTCTAGCGCAAATATTCGCGTAGTTTTTAATTTTTAAAATAGTGCGGGACTTTTGGATCACCCTGTATTTATAATTCAAATTATATATTCATTTATTTTTATAAAACAGATTATTACTATAAAATATTATGTACTATAAAACATTTGTATTTTGATACCCTAAATACCCCACCTGCTTTAAACTTTGATGTGATAAATAAAGAGAGATTCTAGGTGCTACCTGAAAATATAGTTGTGTTATTATTGACTGTTTTAACCTTGTAGAATGGTTGCGACACGTTCTGGAAAGATGCAAGACGCGTCTGAAGAGAGAATCAAGAATGAAGAATCTGCCAAACCGCAGTCTGGTGCAACAATATATTATTTTATATTATTATTATATTTTATTATCTATCCCATGCCATAACGGCCACCTAGAAGTATGAAAATTTGTGCCCCAAAACTCTCAATAAATGTATTACCTCAAAAACTTGTGATAAGTCACTTATTTAATCTTGTATGAACATATATGTATATCCCGAAACTGCCAAATCTTCAAATAATTGTTTACTTGATTTTTCCCTCCCTCCCTCTTGGTTGTTCAAACTCCTATTATTTTGAACTCTTGATAAATTTAAATTTTCCTCTGGTCCCTTGAGTTTCAAATTATCGAAAGTCGACTGTATATTAAAAATTGATTACAGAATATGAAAATCCAAAATTTCTAGTTTGACATATTAGTTTTCACTTTAATTTTCTCTTTGCGACTATAGGAACTTTTTCAAAATTTATATAACTAATAAATTGCCTTTAAAATCCGCTGTTATGGAGCGTATTGCTATATTTTAATAAAGGGATTTCAAAGAAAGGATGAAATAAAAATAAACTATATCTTAAAAAAAGGTGAGAATATTTTAATTTCGCAAAACCGTTTCTTAATTTTTATGCACTTTCTATTCTATCATATAAATTTATTAAATAGATTTTGCCCTCTTTCTTTTTTTTCGAATTTTTTATCACGTTTCTAAATTATATCTATTTTTGTAAAAAAAGTCTGTATATTATTATATATTATGTTTCATGCTCCTCCCAAAGAGAGCACTGGAAGATATAGGGAAATGTCATGTTATAAGTTTCCATCTAATAGAAAATATAAAAAACCTACCTTGCTACTCCACATGGTTAAGGTGGAAAACGTCCTTAGTGGTCGAACCAGGAGGGGGGCAAGCTGAAACCGGAATTTCTCCAATTATTCTATATACAGTTACGAGCGTCATTCCTCATCTCCTAATCTCCTAATCAATCAACTCTGTCACCGTTTGCTTTTTTTTTTAATGGCGCCCTCCTATTGGTTGGCTACGATCACGCCACCTTTGCCCCCCCCCCCCCCCTTCATGCCTCCCCCACTCTGTTTCGTTATTGTAACTATTGTGTTGGAGCGGGTCGCTCCTTAAAAAAATGCATATATTAGTTAATAACTAAATGGAATCCTCTCTTTCTTTTTCCCAGTATGAGACGCCTACGGAAGCCAACAGTACATAGACAGATAAAGCACATAGGCTATAGTTATTAACTAATATATGCATTTATTTAAGGCGCCAATTTATAATTGTAACAAATAGTATTTGAATAAAAACATTCAATCGGGTAAAACACGGGCGTTGCCCGGGTCATTCGGCTAGTATACTAATATGGAAGAGGGCACCCACTTTCCCTTCAAGTTTAAAATGCTTCTAAGGACGAACTAGCCTACTAATAGGTTAACGGGGTTTTATATGAAAGGTATTGGGAAACCCCCGCATTTTTTCTCGAATACACTAACTGGAACAAGAACTAACGACTTATAACCATGGTTATATATTGATCGACTTGGTGTATCTTGTTTGAAGACAAGCATCAATCTTAGGAATGTAACCTTTATAATATCATATTTCTGAATATATCTGGTTTACCCTTACTAAATCGACAACAAAAATTGGAAAACAAATTTTACTCTTAATAATTACCTGGGGGGGGGGTTTATACATTTTTTAATAATTAGAATCTGTACTGAAAAATAATACGGAAAATTTCAAATATCTAAGTTTACACAAATCGATGAATCTTTTTACAAGATAATGTAACAAAGAGTTTCATCCTCCTTTATATATTTAAAATATATATACAACTGTTTCGAATAAGATCACTGCCTCACTTACTAAGCTCGGAAAGCTTGCCGCATCCTGGATATGTCTGGTCTTATCTAAATATAGATGAAAATATAGATGGCGTCTGATTTTTCTGTCTATTTTGACGGGAGAGGCGACCCTTGTCTCTTTAGATCTTATCTGAATAGTTATGGCAGAGCTTGACTGTACATCTTGCCAGACTTCTTCTGGTCTCCAACCGAATTGAAGCCTATATGCTTTCTTAAAAGTGCCCACAACACCAGAAAGGCTACCCCGATGAGACTAATAATTCACCAAAACCCGATTTATAACTGACACACGACGTTATTAAACTTACACATCCTTATATACAGAATTATATTTACAAATATGTAAATCTTCTGAATGAATAAACCAAAAAAAGAGAGAAATATACATAACCGGCGTCTCATACTCCGCCCCACCGCTGAACTCTATTTCTGAATTAAATTATTTAGGGCGAGAAGGAAAGAGGGGCCAGCTTGGTTATCGGTCGCCTAAGAACTCCTCCGGCTGTCCAGACAAGTGCTTTTGGTCTTTGGACTTTTTTCCGCAAGAGAGGAATATTGTCTTCCTTAATTAGGAGAAGTTGGTTGACTTCTAAATTCAACCATTCTTGTTCCCATTTCTTTCTCTGTTGCAAGTTGTTAATGTATTCTCGAGACCATCTTTACCAAAAGATATTTCTCAATTTTTGAACCAGACACCACCTAGATGTTAAACTTATCTTGTCGTTAGATGTAGGTTCTGGTACGGGTTCATCCATATCAGACTTTACTTTCCATAGATATTGCATCATTATTTTTAATGTTACCGTTGTGGGTGAAAGAAACGTTCAATGGGTCAAATATCCTTGCGATATTAGATAAAATATCTCTTTTTGTTGTTACTTCTGAGAGTTTTCTCATTTGGATCCCGAAAGCGTCCCGCGTTTTATCCCATATAATACCCAACACCTTCAAAGTGGCGCTGTCACTCAATTCAGTCTCGGTTGTTCTCTTCTCTGAACTCATTTGAGACACAAGTTCTTGGCAATTGGACTTCCATTTTCTAATTGTGAATCCCACCTTTGACATTAAATCTGTCATATGCCTTATCAGAACTTCGCTATTGCTGGTTGATGAAACTCCCGTTAAGAGATCGTCCACATAAAAATCTTTAAGTGCGACTCTTGATGCCTCGGTAAATCTCTGGCTAGCTACGGCATTGTTCTGATTGATTCAGAAATAGAGCGGGTGTGGTTCCATTTGTCACCGTTGACAACCTATAATCCTTCACCGGCTGTTCAGGTGTTTCTCTCCACTAGATTCTTTGATAATCTGCATCATCCGGGTGAATCCTCACTTGCCTAAACATCTTTTCTATGTCGGCAGTAATAGCGATGGAATGTGATCTGAATTCTATTAAAATATGGAATATATCTCTCTGAATCTTTGGTCCTGTTTCTATTATTTCATTCAGTGAAATACCGGAATCGAATTTTACTGAGGCATCAAAAACAACTCTCAATTTAGTCGTTGTAGACTGCTCTCTCACACTCCTTGGTGTGGCATGTAGTAGCACTTCGAAGGATCTTTGGGAATGTCCTGTTGTGGCGCCAACTCCATGTGGCCCGACGCTTCATATTCCCTCAAACTCTTTACACTGTTCACAGATCTTCAAGTTTTCATCAATCCTTTTTCCAATGTCAGGAATATTTGACTTGCCAAGCATAGTGTGCTCCTTTTTTAAATAGCAGTCTTGTACCATATCTTCCTTGGCAGTTTCTAAAATAAGTCTTAATATAATAGTTTTCATAATTCTGCTCCAGCGGATTCGGGTCTTGTGATGGTACGGTTTCCAATTCCCAAATATTTTACGAGATCATTTAATTGGGTCGTTGATTGAATCGTGAAGCTACACGGATCCGTTTAGTAATTCGATTCACCAACGATTCTTCCTATAAGAATCCATCAGAGTTTAGATTTCATTGCTACGGGCAAGTCGTTTCCAAATATTATTTTTTCTTCTTGCATCAGAATTGCATATAAATCTGCACCCAGAATGATGTCAATTGGTGCAGAGATATATAACTCTGGATCTACTAATTCCACGTAGTTTTGAAAGATCCACTTTGGCTCTTTCAGTTGAAAATTAGGAACCTTAGTCGTTAGGACCTCCATCACGAGAGCATCTGTCTCAAAAGATTCTCAGATACGTGAATCGATTTAAAGTTAAAATTAACCGACAAGGATGCACCATTGACTTGTCTATTACCGACGACTCTTATTGAGCGTACCGATGTTTGTTTTCTGAGCGCGAGTCTTTCACAGCAATTCTGAGTGATTAGGTTGACCTTCGATCCGCAATCAAAACCGGTTTAATGTTATAAAGCAATGAAAAATCTGGAAATTTTATGATGTTCGACTCTAAGTTTAAATTAAAAGATTCAACTTCTTGAAGCAAAATTCAAAGTATAATCGATTCACACAAGTCACATATACAAAATTAATTCTATTAATATTCAATCTTCATTGAAATATCAACTTATAAATTCAGAAATCCAGTCTTGTCAGTCAGTCAGTATTCAGTCAGCATCAGTTATTATCTTTTGAGTTTTTAAAACTGTTGTTTGTTGTTTTTCAATAAATTCCTACCTTCTATTCTTTTGAAGTAGATAAAATTATAGACAATAATTTATTTTAGAAATAATGAGAAACTGTAATTCAGATATCTTCTCCGTTTACATCTTAATGAGTCCTCCCATGGCCTCGAAGTATATCGGAAAAACACCAATAACGATGTTGTAAAATATGGCAAGCAGCTTTTGGGTCCCGTTAGAATGCCTCTAAGGCAGTAGAAAATCTCTCTTAGAAGTAAAGTGTTCTATATAATTTTTTACTTATGTAATTTATTATTTTTCTTTTGAAACAGATTCTGTATTGAGGACTAGACACTTTCTCTATCATTGTATACGTGCGATTGGATATCAATATGTAAGTTTTATATGAAATATACTCTAGTTTACTAATATTTTATTTCTATGCTACATTGTTGAAATTCCAATTTCAGTGTGCAGTGGTTAAAGGAAGTTCAAAGTTTTCTTTCTTCAATCTTGAGAAAAACATCAATAGGTTGATAGAGGAAGGCTCCCTTGAGTGCCTGCACCTTGTCCTGGAAACAATATTTTCCCGTGAACTTCAAATTTGTCACATATTTTAAAATTTAATTGGCTTATATTGCTAATCAAACCTTATTTGTTACTATATAATTTATTATACGTTTTTCACGCTTTTTACAAACAATATTACAACACTATATTTATATTAAAAAGCATCTCCTTTGGTGCAAATATTACTGAAAAAAAGAGGAATAATAATATATGTTCAAAACTATAAGTCTAAGGGATAAGTGTCTTTTAGGAAAAAAAATATTTCAAGCTTTCGGGCCCAACCGCCCTTCGACAGGAAAATTACGCTACTGACTAGCTATAATTACGCTAATTAGAACTTAAAAAAGAAACCATATTTAGAAAATATTCATAAAATAATTACATAAATACAGAATGCATATTTTATATATATATAAAAATTGTTTTGTTTGCGTATGTAAGTATATTATATATGTATTAATATGATATTTCCAAGTCGTATGCTATCATGTTCGCCAAACGACATCTTTACAGGTTCCGCATCCCTGTTATTTAAACATGGAGATACTTATGTAGAGCGTTAGAATATTCACAGGGAGTGTACCGTGGTGCGAGGACAGCGGGAGAACTGGAACCTCTGGAGTAGTTGGACCAGAGCCACTTTAACCTCCATCTGGGCAAAACGTTGAGCTATACAGTTCCGTGGCCCCAGCCCGAACGGCATGTAGGTGAACGGGATGATGGAGTCCTTGTTCTCTGGAAGGAACCTGGCAACAAGGCGTTATGAAGATATATAAGTCATTGGAGAAAGAACTGACTTACCTCTCAGGTTTAAACTTGTAGGGCTCGGGGTAGAACTCAGGATCATAGTGCATTCCCATTAAAGGAATCTGGACCTCCATGCCTTTCTTTACCACGATTCCTGTGTTTCCCAGCTGAAAATCTTCTGAGGCCTCCCGAGCTAAACTGAAACACGATAGGATAGATATGCACACAAAATTGAAATAAAATTAATATATATATATATATATGCCGAATAATCTAAATTCTAATAATAAGGGAGGGATTCCTCTCAACTAGAAAGCCTATCGTAACCTACTAACTGAATTTATACAATTTGCTAAGCAGCGACTACTTTGTTAAAGAAGACAAGGCTCACGATGAATGTTAGAGACAGAAAGTTCACAAAGAAATCGATGAAAGTGATCTTGGGTCTTAGACCATGAGTAAGTTTAGGTGTGCACAAGGATTGACGGAAATCTGGCGAAAGGTCCTGGAGATGGAGTATTCACCGGCACCACACTCTACTATGGACTGGACTCACTGATTGCCCAATGCTCTCTCTGCTAACTGTACTACCCACCCACATCCCTTTTATAGGGGATATATCAGATGTCTTCATGCGGTCCTTCTGTATCTACGGTGATACGTAAAGCCAAAATGGCAACGATTTTTACAAATGAAGGAGAAGGAAAACTATAAAATATGTGTGCACTTTGTTTGTCACCCAGGTATTTAACTTGACCTAGTTTCATGTATTTTAAAGTTAGATATACAATATTCAAGCCTTTGTTTTTTATTTGTTACAGATTGAAGGATGGATTATTTACAATACATCGTAGGTATGAGAGAGGAGTTTTGATGAGGTATTAGGGCCACACACCTTTAATTATTATTAACAAATTAGTTAGGGCTAAGTGATACATAGGATGATTACAATAGAACTTACCGCAAGATATCATTTCTAAGAAGGAATAATATTTATAAAATAGGTCATCTCTCTTACCTGGGATTATGGAAAGATATTTGTCTGGTTAGTAGGAAGAAATGTTAATATATATATCAAATAGTAAATAATTGAGCGAATTATATTTGGAATGGTGATAAAATTAGGAGGATTATACACGGAATTTATGTAAAATTGATATTTAAATGTATAGAGTGAGGTTTTAAGGTAGAAATGTGAATGTGTGAGGTTGTTTGTTATGAGGAGAAGGATTTGAAGGATGACCATAAGTAAGTTCTACAGGACAAAGTCCTGGCTGAAATATTGTGCATGGCAGGAAAATAAAATAAATTACGAAGCCATGTTTCCCTTGGAAGAAGAATAGGAAAAAACATAGATTGGTCGCTTGCTTATTGTGGGGAGTGAAATTTTATCAATGCGATTCTAATATAGATGTGTTATACAAATTTCCATAGCAGTATAGGTTCGCTTTAAGTAAAAAGGGTTGATGGAATTCCATAGGTAGGTTGTTGGAAAAAAACGCAGACGTCGAGAAATGACTAGAAACTACGAGATTCGGTTAATTTCAGAAACATAAATTTAAGAAAAATATTGAAGCGGTGCAGCAAATAAGAGGAAGAGAAGATGTGGGCAAAGCCAGAGAAGAAGGTATGCATGGGCCCCTCCACAAGGGAGTGTGGATTGACAAATTCCAGAGGAGGGGGCGGCAAACAGAGAGTCCAGCTGGTGTCGTCGTGAAGGAAGGAGCCGAGATATAGCGGCCGCCCTGCATAGGGTTTGTGCGCCGAGAAGACATGGCAGTCTGGGGGGGAGAGGTCTGTCTGGTGACAACGGGACCTGCAACAAGGAGAACGGCGGTGACGACAGACGCGGCAAGTTGTCGACGGGAAGTGGGCTCCGGGACCGTGTGGTTCAACTAGAGGAGGACGGTGCAAAGAAGGACGAGGAGGCACCTACCCGGGGCGGACATTGGAGGCAAGTTCATCTACTATGTCTAGTTATTAATGTCCCTTTTAAAGCTCTGGAAATAAATCCATAGTACTAAGCTGTATCCAAAACGAACACACATTATTTTCTCAGAAACCTTGCACACAAACATCGATGGCTGAGAAGAGTCGTAACAATATTGTTTAACGCTCGAGTTATTTGCTAATGTACTAGGGGTGATGAGGCTGAAAAATAGGAAAGAGAGCAAGTGAGGAGATGTGGTTCTTTTATGGCAAGGATGATATGTGAAAATAAATCAAAAATAGGAAAGAGGAAAAAGAAGAATAATACCCATTTTAAAATAAAATATTGAAATACAAAACAAATTTTAGCGATATTAAGACTTTGGACAGTGTTTCATATAGTAAATGGTGATGAGGAAGATCAAATATAATCGTCTAAAGGTTTTTAGGTTATAAAGGACTGTTTGTAACTAGGGAGTTTGTACAGGAGTTTGTAAATTGGTTGAAGTATGAGTTATGGTGTTTAGGGATATATATTATGGGGTAGTGTTGTAGGCGAGGAAATGAACAAAGTGGATTTGTATGGAATAGTCGATATTTTCGGTGGAAAGCGCGTGGCTGTAATCATATTCGGCGAAATATATCCGAAAGGATCGTTGTTTGTGGTTTTGAGAAGTTTTCCTGCATCTTGGAATAGGTCTGGAGTTATATGTCTGAATGGATTTAAATCGGGAGTGTTATGTGGACGGTGGATGGTGTTCATTGTTGTTGAGGCTATGAAGCGTACATTTTCTCTTTGAATTGCAATTTATTGACGTGGATTGTGTCAAAATCTCGTTTGAACGATCTGTTAGGTCTATTTATCTTCACGACATTGGATGAAACGATTCATAAGATTCCATACGGTCTTGTCAAACGTGAAGTTAATTTACCTGTTTTCGGATAGTAGTAGGTCTTAACTAGGACGAATCCTCCGGGCTTAAAGTATGAATTTTTGCGACCTCTGTCAAAAATGTGTTTTTCGCATTAGTGTCTGTCTTGGGTGTGTTTGTGTGCAATGTTTCGTGCTGTGTGGAGCTTAGGGTATGGTATGATACGCTATGTGAGTTCAAAGGTAGTGTGGCAAACATTAAATAGCTTGGAGGGAGCCTGTATGTTGTTGAAGATGGTTCGTAACGCGCGTAATCATGTTGGTTCATGCGAACTTAGGATTTTCCGAACGGAGTGGCTTAAGCTGCCTGTTGGGATAGTATCAAAACTTAGGAGCTCGAATCAACCTGTGGAATTTTGCTAGTTTTTGTGATCGAGTATAATCATATATATATATGTGATGATGAGTTGCTGTCGACTTATCTGTGATGAGATCCTGTCGACTCATGTAATGAGATGATGAGAATTCCAGTAGCTTTTGTAGAGATCCTGTCGACTACTGAAATAATGTTGAAGTCCTGGTAGCTCTTGTTGTACTGTGTTGACCAAGAGGAACAGTCAGGATGTAGAGTTTTCCAGTACCTCTCTGCACCTTGGAAGACCTTTAAAAGTTCTCACAAAATACAGGCAGTCGTGGTCGAGGCAGAGTGGAAAGCTGGGGATATCCATACACAAAAAACGAAGACACAGTTGCACTAAGAAAGTTCCGTAAACAGATAAAAGTTGAGCCAGGAGCGAAAGATGGAGACATAGAAGTTTCTTACTCGTCTACATGATAGTTGAGATCGACATAAGGTACGACCGACGTGAGCTGACGCTAAGGGTGAACTAAACTCAACTGACTGAACTGTACTGAGCTGTCAAGCCACTGTAAGGTGATGATTTATAGGTTAAAGACGGGGTGACCTTATGTGACAGGGGCGTTTTTGAGAAAGGGCGCCTTTACCTGTCCAGGTGTGAGAGGGGTCTCTGCATTCCACCACATGTGACAGTGTGGGTGGCCTGTCGTGGGAATTGTGAATATACCTGATTTATGAGTTCCATCTTTAGACTGTTGTTTCGGTAATGCTATGCTCGATCTCTGCTTTAGCTCAACTCTTAAATCTATTACAGATTTTATTTATTTATCCACTTTGTACAAATTACATTACATAGGGTGATGTAAAGACACAGATTAATCATGCGCATAATTATTTATAGATGTTTCTATATACAACATGGCAATCTTGTTATAAGTTATCTACACCATATGAGGTTGTTGTTTTAAATTACCAATAGATGGGCCCCGGGAGTGAAAGGATTTATCCGGGTTTAGGCGGGTAAAGCCTCTCTAACACAGGTAAGTAATTAAAATTTATTTTAATTAATTTAAACTGTGAGGGTTAAAAAGGGCTATAACAAGATGATATTTGTTGGATATATAAAAGTGAAATAAAAATGACATTGTGTTTGATTAACAAAAAAGATGATTAAAATAAAATGATGACATAAAAATTCACATTCTAAGAGAATATTGGTGGGCGTTGGACAGGGTTAGTAGTTAAAGAATAAGCAATTGTGAGATTTACACATGCAATCAAATACTTAGGTCCAGGTGCAAAGCGAGGATATGGACTTGAGCGTCTTCCTAGGCAATGTTTCACCTGTGATCCTGTATAGGGTAACAGTGCTTTGTCACAATTGTAGTGTTATTGGGTTGAAAAGTTGTTGAAGAATATGTAATTGTTAGAAGTGCTCATGTAAACCAAATACTCAGATCCAGGTGCAAAGCGAGGATATAGACTTGAGCTGTCTTCCTTGGCAATGTTTTACTTGCGATCCTATATAAGGGTTACAGTGTTTTGTCACAATTTTAGGATTATTGGGTTAAAAGTTGTTGAAGAAAAGTTGCTTATTAATATGATTGAGAGAGGAGTGAAATAGAGCCATGCGATAAGTAGAATTGTAGCGACAGTAGGTGATCTGACTTGACTCGAAATCAAAGGTTGAATGTGGTCCGCTAGAGCTGAAAAAAAAAGTTGAAAGTTGAAAAAAGTGAACGCTTTGTGTATGCGTTGGTGATTTGCTCTGCGGATGAAATGAAATAAACTTTTGAAACGTGTTCAGACCAGAAGTTTGGATTTGTAAGTCTGGGGAACGGTGTTTTCAAAGAGTTTGTTGAATTACGAAATCAAAAAATAAATTGTCAAGCAGTGCTGTCGTTTTTCTACATTGACGTGACGCAATGACTGAAAAGATAGTGATGAAAAATATAGGGGATTGGTTAAAGAATATGATTGTTGAAAACGATTGTTGTAGATGCCCGATAGTGGATGATAAACTTTGTCAGATAATAAAGGTATTTAAACAACTAAAATATAGTGAATAGAAATATAGAAATATGATTGCGGGTACAAAAAGTGTAAGTGGACAAAATTAAACCTGTAATATATAAAATATATAATAAATAATAAAATAAAAATAATTTTTGAAACAATTAGATGTTTTACAATACTAAAATAATATCATGAAAAATAAAAGTAAATTTGATTAAAGGTTTTTTTTTTTTTTTTTTTTAATGTTGGATTAAAAAATTTGTTTATATAATTGAAAGGTAAGAATAAGAATAATTATTCAAGATTTTATACAAAATTTATAATATAATTGAAGGTTATTAATGATTGGATAAATTTTAAGTAGTGTAAAATATTGAACAAAAATTGTCTCTTTTGACGAAAAGTTACAGTTGTGGTGTGTGACTAGATTATATCCCTTTGGTAACATCGGTGTTTCTATGACTCTGAAACTGGGAATATGTGAAATGATCTTTTCGTTTGTCCTCAATGCTGGTATGTAGAGAATGATTTCTCTTTCGCGTTAAAAAGTCTATATAAGACTTAACCAAATTGTTTTAATTGGTGTTATCAATTAACATGTAAAATGTTTAAAGTATGTTGTGTTGTGATATCTCGTTGGTGAGATTTGTGAGATTCTCGAGGAAATCTAAATGAGTAGTGTGACACATGTGTTCAAAATGGCGTCATGAAGCTAGCGGTCAAGAAGATCTACCTTGTGAGGGGGGAAGAGAGGGCATGTCCAAAGATATTCTCAAAAGATAGTAGTGACCAAGGGAGTGGCGTCAAAAAGGGCGTCTACTTCCTTTTTTTCACGGAAATTATATTTGTGGGGTGGTCACACGTGTGGGATGGCTTGCTATGTTTGAGATTTACTCGAAACTGACTTTCTCTCTCTCTCTCTTCTTTTGTTGAAGTTTGGCAATTTTCTGCTATAATTGAAAGATATGATTTTCTCGGTGTTTGTAGTTGTTGTTTTCGAAGTTGTTTAGACTTAATAAGATTGTTATACGATGATTTCAGGCTAGAAGTGAGTGAAAGATATAACTTTCGACGTGGACACACGCTTTGAGGTGAGAAGTGTCACAGGCATGAAGGGCGTCTTTGGCCTGAGAAGTGAGAAAAATTTTGTTGTGTTGCCTTGTGACACTTGTGAAGTGAATTGAATGGAAAGGTGTCACGTGAAGTCATAATTTGGTACAAATCTAACCTGTTTCACCATGAATAACAAATTTAATAAAGTCATGGGTGGTTGTTGTATGAAACACATCGAGAGAATATTTGACTGTTAGTGGATATGGCATGCTTAAGGTGAAATTTTTTATTGTGGCGACGATATAGAGCTAAGTGGAGCTCGAAATTGGATTTGTGTGTTAAGTCGCGCACTAAAAATTGTTGCCAATTGGAGAAAGTTATGTGTGAGGGTGTTGTAACGTTTGTTGAGAGAGATTTATTGATGCTTAATTATGCATGTAAAAAGTAGAGACGAGGGAGTGTATCTAAGTTAGAATAAAATGTTGTTAATAAGTTTGGTAGGTTGTGACCTAATTTAGCTACTGCCGATGAAGTGGAGGGAATCTTTATTTTCAACTTGTTTTGGGAAAGATAGTTGTTTTCCCTAGGGGTGTTTTTGAAGATATTGTATCTTCCGATTTTTGCAATTAAAAAAAAATGTGTTTCACCTACGTTAATTTATATTTAAAAATTGATATTTTTGATCGTTGATTATGGTAGCGTGAAGATGTTCCTTGTAAAAAAGGCAATGTCGTGAGAGTTACAAATAATTTGAATTGGGCGCTTACTTGAAATGGTGAACATTACCAAATTTTAAGAATTGATAAATATATTGGTCTTTTGGTATAAAGATAACTAATAAGTAAAACAAAAATAAGTTTAGTATTATGATGAATGAGAGATTTTAAGAAATAATAATAATGATTTTTTTTTTTTTTAAGTTGTAGATTTGGATAATATTATTATAGGTGAATTTAAGAACGACATGTAAGATTGGCAAATTTGTAAAAATGCGTGATGGGCGAAATTTTTTTTTTTTAAGTAAAATTGAGAGTAATAACTTGAAATTTATAATCTGATTAAAAATTAAAATAAATTTGATAAATGAGAGTGTGAGAGTTTTAAAAATTCAATAAAAATGATATAAAAAAAGGTAAAAATTGATTTTAAATGCTTAAAGTGAAAATATAAATACAAAATTTATAGGGAATCAAGTTTTGAACTTGAGGATAAAGTTATGTAAGATTTTAAAACTTACAGTTTTGAAGATAGTTCAGTCAGGACACTTGATCTTTGGTTGTTTTCCTGCTGACGTGGAAAGCGCTCCATGCAGGGCTTGTAGAAGCTTGTAACTTCTGGAAAGTTGTTTGTCGCTTGTTGCCTTGAGCATTGTCTCGATGATGTCAAGTCGAAGGTGTGGAACTTGTCACAGGGTTTGGGCCACATCGCTGCTCGGTTTCCATGACTTGCGGGAATATCGGGGCTGTCGTTGGCGCGGTCAGCTTGCTCCCGACGTTGGCGATCGGTTAGCGGGTATGCGGAAGTCCGTTGGGGCGACTTTTCTTCCGTAAATATCTTGGGGAGAGATTGCTTGGACGTTTCGTTGGAATGGTCGGGCTTGTTCCTCCATCTTCGCTCTTTCTCGCTTCCTATCTGAACAGTCTTCTTACTTCTTCGTTGTGTCATCCTTCGTTTTGGTCATCCTGTCGACTTCTGAAATATATTGTTGAATGTTTGGTTGTTGTAGTGAGAATCCTGTCGACTTAAATGTGATGATGAGTTGCTGTCGACTTATCTGTGATGAGATCCTGTCGACTCATGTAATGAGATGATGAGAATTCCAGTAGCTTTTGTAGAGATCCTGTCGACTACTGAAATAATGTTGAAGTCCTGGTAGCTCTTGTTGTACTGTGTTGACCAAGAGGAACAGTCAGGATGTAGAGTTTTCCAGTACCTCTCTGCACCTTGGAAGACCTTTAAAAGTTCTCACAAAATACAGGCAGTCGTGGTCGAGGCAGAGTGGAAAGCTGGGGATATCCATACACAAAAAACGAAGACACAGTTGCACTAAGAAAGTTCCGTAAACAGATAAAAGTTGAGCCAGGAGCGAAAGATGGAGACATAGAAGTTTCTTACTCGTCTACATGATAGTTGAGATCGACATAAGGTACGACCGACGTGAGCTGACGCTAAGGGTGAACTAAACTCAACTGACTGAACTGTACTGAGCTGTCAAGCCACTGTAAGGTGATGATTTATAGGTTAAAGACGGGGTGACCTTATGTGACAGGGGCGTTTTTGAGAAAGGGCGCCTTTACCTGTCCAGGTGTGAGAGGGGTCTCTGCATTCCACCACATGTGACAGTGTGGGTGGCCTGTCGTGGGAATTGTGAATCTACCTGATTTATGAGTTCCATCTTTAGACTGTTGTTTTGGTAATGCTATGCTCGATCTCTGCTTTAGCTCAACTCTTAAATCTATTACAGATTTTATTTATTTATCCACTTTGTACAAATTACATTACATAGGGTGATGTAAAGACACAGATTAATCATGCGCATAATTATTTATAGATGTTTCTATATACAACATGGCAATCTTGTTATAAGTTATCTACACCATATGAGGTTGTTGTTTTAAATTACCATATATATATTTTTTTTTTATCACGAATCTCCTGAATTGGGGGAATGAGGAATGAATGAAGGGGGTTTCGGAGTATCATCTTGCAATACCCGTTTAATGAACCTGTTGGTAGGTTCGAATGCTTGTTGACTTAGACGCTACTGTCCACGCATATCTCGTGACATGGTTTACGGATAGGTGTTGGTAGGTTTTAGAGCTTCCATATTTGGCAAAACATGCGATAGTGTCGAGAGAGACTAGGTCAAATGGATGCGCATTGATACCACAAACGTCCTATCTCTATGAGAGTGTAACATCTGGAAAATTCGGTTAGCTGGCAAACCAAACAAATTATTCTGTATGTGCAATGTTTTTTGAGATCCCTTTTCAGTAAAACTAGGTGAAGATGAGTCGGGTCATTTGGGAGATGTCTGGGTGATTATATTGTGTGTTGTGTGGAGGACTTTCTTTGTGAGTGTGTTTGGAATGAGTATTTGTGTGGAGTCCGCTCTGAACAATGGTCAGTTTATTGTTTCCCGGTGGGGCGTATTCTTAATGCGAGGGCGTCTAAGAAGCCACAGAACGGGTTTCGAGATAGGAAATCGATTCATGTTTGGGTGCTACCTTTATGTAAAGGTCAACAGACGCAAGTTCCATCTGAAAATTCTGCCTGATGGGTGTTTGGATCAATTTAGCCACTGTTGTGCGAGATGGTCAGAAAATATTGTGAATTTTCTGCCCATCAAGTACACGCATAATTTGTTAGTGCTCTAAACGAATGTAAATAATTATAAAATTCAGAGTTAGATTAGTTATGTTTGCGTGAACGAGAGACCCAGTCGTCTGTTTTTTTTTTTTTTTTCAAGGAGACAGAGACAATTTTGTTCACACTTGGTTATCTCGTGTTTCTTTAATAAAGGTCACTTTGTATCAAATATATCTTTCAAAGTTATTGTCTGAAACCCGATATACAGCTCAAAGGTACAACTTCCTTAAGGTTCGCCCATGAATGGTTTAACATAAAAGTTAAACATTTTTTCGGATGTTTCTTAAATGGGGACAAACATCCACATTGCTGATAGAGTATCACTGATAATTCGCCTAGTAAACATACATTTTCACAAATTAGTTTACATTAAGAACGTATAGGAAATATGACTTACAACGGCAATGAAGGGTACATGCGGAGAACTTCTGACACTGTAGCCTCCAGGTAGGGCATAGATTTGAACATGTCGTAGGTCACCTCGCCATTCTTCAGTACACACATACCATTTGGTTGACATTTAGTTTCCATGGCCTACTTTTAACTTTAATAAATAAATATTAATCCTTTCTCTAAAAATAATCATAACACAGATTTCAACCTTCAAAACCGAAATTAAAAATAGTTCCAGTATTCATCAGCAGATGATCCTGGGAAATAAAGAAATACAGATTATTTTCATAACCCGAAATCATTGGTCATTTATTAAATAATCTCATTACTAAAAAGGATAAAGAAATGAATCCTCATTGTGAAAAATATGCGGTTAAACTATATCCGATTGCAGTGCAACCTATGTGGGAGAGATTAGCAGGTGCGTAGATATATAATAATGAAATAATATATGCTTGTAACCTAAATAATAAGAACATAAAATATCAATTTATCTGAATAAATTCACAAAAGGTAATAATTAAAGCCTCGATAAACAATCTGCCATTTTAATGGCACATACCTATACCAAATACTATTGATTATAATCGCTAAAATTATTCCATTACTCATTCGCCTTTCTCTTTACTCTCTAATAGAATCGACGGAAGAATAGATATACTTGGCCAGTATCTACATAGCCTTTGTAATAACGACTAATAGATTCTTAATTATTCGAGATCCCACTCAGGTTTAATTTTCAAATACAATCCTATTTATATTGCTATTCATTGTTTTACCTTTTTTTTTAAACGGCCTATCGAGAAAGGAGATCTCGAAAGCTAAAGATAAAGAAAATTGTTTGAATATTGAAGTTTCTTATTACA
Organism: Cordylochernes scorpioides; assembly: GCA_030710605.1. NCBI lineage: Eukaryota > Metazoa > Arthropoda > Arachnida > Pseudoscorpiones > Chernetidae > Cordylochernes > Cordylochernes scorpioides. The sequence continues at coordinate 28,112,727 of CP092885.1, forward strand.
AATTATTTTTTTTTATTTTGTGTGTGTGTTTAATAATAGAAACTAGAATTGACATACCGAATGCTTGAGAGCCTCCCGTATTTCTTCATAAAGTTTCTCCTGACAATCCGGATTGAGAGCAAGAAGATAAAGAGCGCAGGTAATGGTAGAGGCTGTAGTGTCAAAGCCAACAAGGAAGAAAGAGACACATTGGGCGAACATCTCCAATTCTGTCAGTTCTGGAACATATACATAAGATCGGATTGCAATATGTAAGGCTAAAACATATCAATGACGAGTATAGCAAAATACTGGACAAAAAATAATCAGATATTGAAGCCTTTTCACCGAAACCTTCCACTTTTTTAAATCACAGAGGATGTCATGAAGAAAATCAGCCAAGAAGGTTGAATGTTAAATACAAAGGTTTAGTGAGAAAATAGCGTTTATATGTAATTATTTGTTGGTAAGGCATTAATATTTTATATAAGCACATTGCAATATAATATCGATTAATTGTAAGATGATTACATTTTGGTGAAAATTAATGCACAACAAAGTAATCTATATAGATAATACCGTAACAGAGTTTTCCATTGTAAAGTCCTGAGCTATCTCCTCCGAAGATTCTGAACTACACATAACAATCTATATACCAAAATTTTCGTTATTTTTTTCTTCGTATGATAGGCCTGTTTTTATTTTACTAATGTTAACAGTTATTTTTATTTTTTAATTTAATCTATTTTACAATCGTAGATTTTTTGCATTTATCATCATCAATTCATTTGTTTTGAAATGCGTAAAAATGTGTTTTGAAATAATATATATTTCTGATTCATTTGATTATGTAAGTACTTTGTTATAGTTTTTCATTTAAATATATAAATTTTTCGAATTGTAGATTGAATTATTACTTTTATTCTATAATAATTATCTTTTATAAGTGTTTGTTATAGTTTTTCATTTGAATTTAGCACAATTTTTGTATCTGGTTATCTTTTTTGGCATCTTTTCATCTTTCTTTGGCATCTTTTTTTTTCTCATTAATAAGACCTAATCCAAATAATTTAATAGTGTGTGACGTTTCAGCAACAGCATCAGACAGAAGAATAAATGAACTAAAGAATAAAATCTCATTTTTTCTTTTGTCTGATGATGGTGGCATTTGGATTAGGTCTTATTTTTTTTAATTAATTTGTTATAGTTTTTCATTTGAATTTAGCTCCATTTTTGTGTCTTATTTCTTCTTTATATTAAAACTTAGAATTAAGCTTTGCTTTTTTATATACATGTTTATTACACATTTAGCAATACTTTTTCTTTATATTTGCTCTTATTTACTCATTTTTTTACTCTTTCACAATCAGATTTTGAAAATGGCTAAATGGCTTCACTTCTCCCTATTTGCTTTTGTAGCTTTTCTTATAAAAAAAATATTAGAACTTAGAATTAAGCTTTGCTTTTTTATATACATGTTTGTTACACATTTAGCAATATATATACCAAAATATTTTTTTGAATACTTACCTCTTTTAGTGAATTTTTGTCAGGGGGGCTGCAAAAGTGCCGTACTTATGCAGTATTTTGATGCTTTTCCTGTGAAAAGGATAATGAAATTTAAAATTAAGCTTTGCTTTTTTATATACATGTTATTTACACATTTAGCAATATATACACAGAAATATTTTTGGAATATTTAACTTTTTTGGTGAATTTTTGTCAGGGAAGCTATGGACTGCAGTAATCATGCATTATGTTGATGTTCTTCTCATAAAAAAAATATTCGGGTTTGGAATTGGGCTTTGCTTTTTGTATACATGTTTTTTACATATTTAGCAATTTACACACAGAAAATTTTTGGAATATTTAACTTTCTTGGTGAATTTTTGCAGGGAAGCTATGGACTGCCGTAATCATGCGGCTGCAAAAGTGCCGTACTTATGCAGTATTTTGATGCTTTTCCTGTGAAAAGCATAATGAAATTTAAAATTAAGCTTTGCTTTTTTATATACATGTTATTTACACATTTAGCAATATATACACAGAAATATTTTTGGAATATTTAACTTTTTTGGTGAATTTTTGTCAGGGAAGCTATGGACTGCCGTAATCATGCATTATGTTGATGTTCTTCTCATAAAAAAATATTTGGGTTTGGAATTGGGCTTTGCTTTTTTGTATACATGTTTTTTACATATTTAGCAATTTACACACAGAAAAATTTGGAATATTTAACTTTCTTGGTGAATTTTTGTCAGGGAAGCTATGGACTGCCGTAATCATGCAATATGTTGATGTTCTTCTCATAAAAAAATATTTGGGTTTAGAATTGGGCTTTGCTTTTTTATATACATACTAGCCGAGTGACCCGGGCAACGCCCCGGGTTTACCCGAAGGACCCGCAGGTGAGAAACTATAGAAGAAAATTTTAACAAATCAGAAAATGAAATTGCAAACAACAGAACTACACTACTTTAAGGACATGAGAGCACATGCACTGTATCACCATACGTGTACCATTTTCAAAGACCCTGCTTAGGATTAAAACTTCTCAGAAGCATAACAATAGTACCAACCTAGAGGTTAACTGGTGTGGATGCATTCCTCTGGGAGTGAGACTATTGAGAAATTCAGTAGGGAGTTATTTTGCTTCTCCGCATTCTAACACTCCAACTGTTAACACTGTGGAAACACTGACTCATGTTTGGTAAGCAATTTCAGGGAAGAAACTATAGACATTGGATTAAATAAATTATTAATTAAATTGCATTAAATAAAAATTATTAGATTTAAATAAATATTATTAGAGTGAAAAAAAAAGAAAGAAATTAACAAATTAGAAAATAAAATTTCGAAAAATACAACTATATTGCAGATAAGATAAGAGGACCTTATTAAAAAATACATAAACAAACTGTAATTCGACACTCGATAATTCGACACTTTCGATAATTCGACACTTTCGATAATTCGACCATTTTAAAAATCAAATTTACAAGGTTGATTGTTGTTTAAATACAACTTTGCTTTTGCATGCATAAACACAGGCTCTTGTAGCAAGAACCCAAATATTATTTATAGTCATAGCAAAAGCCAACTTTAGTGAAAACTGATGCCTCTTCAGAATGAATGGAAGACTGAAATCTGAAGGAGCAGAAGATATGGGTCATTTATACTTTCACCAATGCCTTTAGGATCTTTGCGATGGAACGCGTATGGTGTTTCAGCGCATGTGCTCTCATGTCCTTGAAGCACATATACTGACAGTGCCCAAAGTTGAACACACTGTATAGTGTCTGAAATATCTTTGGCCCCTTCGGATACCAACCTTCGCTTCATTCTAGAGAGGCGTTAGTTTTCACTAAGGTTGGCTTTTGCTATGACTATAAATAAGGCTCAAGGCCAAACCTTGGCTACAAGAGCCTGTGTTTACGCACGGACAACTTTATATGTGGCTTTTTCAAGTGTGCGAACATTGGATAGCATACATGTAAAGATGACCCATATCTTCTGCTCCTTCAGATTTCAGTCTTCCATTCATTCTGAAGAGGCATCAGTTTTCACTAAAGTTGGCTTTTGCTATGACTATAAATAATATTTGGGTTCTTGCTACAAGAGCCTGTGTTTATGCATGCAAAATCAAAATTGTATTTAAATAACAATCAAACTTGTAAATTTGATTTTTAAAATGGTCGAATTATCGAAAGTGTCGAATTATCAAAAGTGTCGAATTATCGAAAGTGTCGAATTATCGATAGTGTCGAATTACAGTTTGTTTATTTTTTTTAATAAGGTCCTCTTATCTTATCTGCAATATAGTTGTATTTTTCGAAATTTTATTTTCTAATTTGTTAATTTTTCTTTTTTTTTTCACTCTAATAATATTTATTTAAATCTAATAATTTTTATTTAATGCAATTAAATTGATAATTTATTTAATCCAATGTCTATAGTTTCTTCCCTGAAATTGCTTACCAAACATGAGTCAGTGTTTCCACAGTGTTAACAGTTGGAGTGTTAGAATGCGGAGAAGCAAAATAACTCCCTACTGAATTTCTCAATAGTCTTACTCCCAGAGGAATGCATCCACACCAGTTAACCTCTAGGTTGGTACTATTGTTATGCTTCTGAGAAGTTTTAATCCTAAGCAGGGTCTTTGAAAATGGTACACGTATGGTGATACAGTGCATGTGCTCTCATGTCCTTAAAGAAGTGTAGTTCTGTTGTTTGCAATTTCATTTTCTGATTTGTTAAAATTTTTCTTCTATAGTTTCTCACCTGCGGGTCCTTCGGGTAAACCCGGGGCGTTGCCCGGGTCACTCGGCTAGTTTGTATCATAATGGCATAAACAATTTATAGAGTAATTGTAGTATTTTAAATAATTACAACTCTCTTTAAAGCAACAAAGGGATTATTTATTGCATTTAGCAAGACAAGAAAAGAAAAAAAAACAAACACGGGAAGCCCAAAAACAAAACCTATAGGTTAGTTCCTATTTCAAATCTAGCTTTCACACAGAGTATTCAAAAATAAAATACGACAATCCCTCCCCTGTGTGGAAGCTTCTATCAAACAAGTCCGAGAGAGTTTATACAGTTTTTAAGTTTCTCCTTGGGAAGACTCTTTGTTAATAGGTCCGCTTCCATTTCGTCACTCCTAACAAATTCAAGGTCGATTGTTCCTTCTTCCACAGCATCTTTTATAAAATACAATTTTCGGTTTATATGTTTCGTCCGGGAAGTTATTTTTTCAGATTTAATCCACTTGATAGCAGATTGACTATCTGTTTTAAGCGTTGTAGGAAAGTTCGCATCCTTACATATTTCTTCTAAAAGTCCTTTAATCCATTTTACTTCGCACATCCCTTCGCATATCGAAATCAGTTCGGCTTCGCATGTAGACAGAGCCACCAAACTTTGTTTCTTGCTTCTCCAACTGATCAGGTTGTTTCCCAGTTTAACTGTGTATCCGGAATAGGACTTTGCGTCACTTGTTGAACACCAGCTTGCATCTGTGCTCACAAGAATGCTATTTTCTGATGGCTTGTATCTTAACATTTTATCTCTGGTGCCCTTCAGGTATCTATATATTCTCTTAACTCCTGTTAAATGTACTTCTCTTGCATCATTGCAAAATCGGGATAAATTGCTCACATTAAAAGAAATATTTGGACGAGTTCCGGTTGCCAAATACATCAGGGATCCGATCATCTCTTGATACAATGTCCTGTCTACTGGTTTGGAGTCTTGACATTCATCAAAACTTTGGTCTCGATCTCCCGGAGTTTGTACAATGTTACATTCCTCGAGTGCAAATTTCTTCAAGATTTTATCGATATAATTGGCTTGTGATAGATCAAAACCGTATTCTGTTTTCTTTATCTCTATACCAATGAAAGGTTCATTCTCCCCTTTTTCTTTTAAAGCAACAAATCTTCCTATCTCTGATGCTAGTTTTTCATTAAAGGTTTTATCCGTTCCGGCTATTATTAGATCATCCACGTATAAACCCAATATTCCATATTCCTTTCCTTTTCTAAAAGTGTACACACATGGATCATATTGCGATCTTTCCATTCCCAGTTGTATCAGTATCTCGTTGATCTTTTTATTCCAAAAATGTCCCGATTGTGGAAGTCCATATACAAGGTATGTCCCATAAGTTCCCGGACTGGGTCCATAAAAAAATAAATGAATGAAAAATGCAAATGAATTTGACTGTTTATTATAGAAAAAATATCTGGCTACACGGTGGTACCAATATCGAGGCGGTACGTGCACGCGCCCCAAAGTTATTCTAATTTATTTAAAGGTTACACATAACGCTGCGGCGATTTTACGATGGAACAAAAATTGAAGCAGAGGATTTGCATAGAATTTTGTGTGAAACTTCAAATATCAGCAACCGAAACTTTTTATATGCTTAATAAAGCATTCCCCAAAGAGAACAATTGTTTTTGAATGACATTCTAGATTTAAAGCTGGCAGAATTTCCATTGAAGATGATCTTCGTCAAGGACGCCCAAAAATTTCAAAGGACTGATGAAAATGTGCAAAAAATCACCGATTTGATAAAATAAAATCCTCGAACCACTTTGCTGGAGCTAGAGCAAGACACAGGCATCTCTAAAACAACGATTGGAAGGATCGTAACCAAATCAAAAAGACTCCTGCAAAATTCATCCCAAGATTCCTCACTAATGAGCAAAAACTGTGTCGGCTTGCAACCTGTGAGGACATGTTGGAAATGACAAGAACGGATCCGGAATGTAAAAAGACAAGATATTCACAGGCTACGAGACATGGGTCTATGGCTATGATCCTGAAACCAAGCATCAATCTGGCGAGTGGAGATGTCAGGGTGAGGTTAGACTCAAAAAATCCAGATTATTGAAATCCAGAAACAAGGTTTTGCTGGTCGCTTTTTTGGATAAAAAGGGCATTTTTCTACACGAGTATCTTCCTGCAGGCCAAACAGTTATTAAGGAAATGTATTTGGGCATTCTTCGCCGTCTGAGGGAAGCGATTCGAAAAAAAGGCCAGAAAAATGGACTAATGGTGGCTGGATCCTACACCATGATAATGCTCGCCCTCACACAGCGCACTTGATGACTAGCTTTTTGGCGAAAAACGGGACACAAATCCTACTTCAACCACCCTATTTCCCAGACATCGCACCAAATCACTTTTTCCTGTTCCCCAAACTTAAAGCAGTTCTAAAAGGAAGACATTTTGACACCAGGGATGACATAATAGAAAAATCGCCGTTAGCATTGAAGAGCATTCCAAAAGAGGCTTATAAAAACTGTTTCGACAATTGGGAGAAACGATGGCGCTGGTGCGTTGAAGCAAGGGGGGATTACTTTGAAAAGTTTTAATAAAAAAAAATTTAAAAAATCTTACCTTTTTTTTTTATGGACCCAGTCCGGGAACTTATGGGACATACCTTGTATACTTTTTAACAATTTGCAAACTTTGTCTTCTTCACCTTTTTCAACAAATCCTTCCGGCTGTTTCATAAAAATAGTTTCTTTCAATTCTCCGTAAAGGTAGGCGGTCTTCACATCATATGATGTTATAACCAAATTCAACTGAGCTGCTAGGGCAGTGATTCTCAACCTTTTTTTTTGTTGCGGCACTATTTTAAAGATTTGAAAATTTGGCGGCACACTTTTGCTAACTTGAATGCAAGAAAATTCAAATTATGTATCAATATTTCTATGCAAAATATAAGTAATATACATCTCTAACATTCAATTTGCTAATTTCGTTATTTTAAAAAGTAAAAAAATGAAAAAGAAAAAAAGAAAAACCAATACAAACGTGAACATAATCATATGACTAAAATTCGGCGGCACATTTTTAGAATTTCGCGGCACACAAAATTACCGCGGCACAGTGGTTGAGAATCACTGTGCTAGGGCTACAATTGCACGAAGACTTTCTTTTCTGATCACTGGTGAAATAGATTCCTCATATTCTACGCCATATTTTTTATTACAACCAATAGCAACTAATCTAGCTTTTCTTCTATAAACACCCTCACCAGGCGTACTCTTTATGCTAAAGATCAATTTGCAATTTATGATCTTCATATTATTTTCTCTTTGAACGAGAGTCCATACCTTATGCTTGTCAATAGAGTAAAGTTCTTCTTTCATTGCTTCGAGCCATTCATATTTATTCTCGCAGTTAATCGCCTCCTCATAATTTTCGGGAATACTTTCTTCTGGTTCTAAAATAAAATTCACATTATTTCTTTCTTTTATTCTTTGCGAACGTCGAACGCCTTGTTCAAGCAATTTCATTTCTTCTTCTCTCAGTTTTGCTCTGTGTTTTTCCTCTAAAACTTTTTGAGTATCTCCCTTTTTGCGACCTGACCTTACAATTCTTTCCTCGTTAGGTTCGTCTAACGTGGGAATCGTTTCTTCATTTAGTTCTGAGGTTTCTGGACGCATCCGAAGGTCGATTTCAATATCATCTTCCTCTTCCTTTTTATATGAAAAATGGTCGTAATTTGTGTCTTCTTGAAGATTTTTTGCATAATCAATTCCTTTCTCATTTTCGACAAATTTTACTGATCTCACTTCTTCTATTTTCTTAGTGATTATGTCATACACTCGATAAGCCTTTCTTTTCAGAGAATAGCCTACAAAAATACCTTTTCGACTTTTAGGCATAAATTTACTTCTATGTTGTTGTGTAATGGGCCAAAACGCCAAACAACCGAATATTCTTAAATGTCGAATGGAGGGTTTTCTTCCTTTCCATTTCTCCATTGGTGTACAAGCTTGATTGACCTATGTGGAGTACAGTTTTTGACATATGATGCAGTAGCGACTGCCTCCGCCCAGAAAGCCATGGGTAATCCTGAATCAAACAATAATGTCCTTGCTGTTTCAATTAGGGTTCGGTTTACTCTTTCCTCAACTCCGTTACTTTGTGGCGAGTAGGTGGTGGAGAGTTGGTGGTGTATTCCATTTTTAATTAAGAGATTCTTGAATCTGTGATTAGTGAAATCTGTGCCATTATCAGTTCGCACATCCTTTATTTTCAGGTTTAGCTCATTTTCCACTCTTGCCTTAAATTCTTCAAACTTCTTCAAAGTTTCATCTTTGTTTTTCAGAAAGTAGATAAAGGTTCTTCGGCTGAAGTCATCAACCAGAACAAAAAAAGTATTTTGATCCACCTAGAGATTGGTATGGCATTGGACCACACAAATCCATATGCACCAATTCAAGGGGTTTGGTTGTACAGTTGGTGGTAACGGAATGGTAAGATTGTCGAGTCAATTTCCCCATTATACAAGCTTCACATTCTGGCAAGTTCTTAAATTTAACATTAAACCCCAATACCATATTCTGTTGAATTATCTCTTTCATGTACGCTTCGTTCAAATGATTCAGTCTTCTATGCCACAAGCTGATATTGTCATTTGAGAAATCATCTTTTGTGGTCATGACATTCTCCGTCTTTTCCGAGTATTCATCTCTGGACCTTGTTTCCATTACATACATCCTATCCTGGATTTGAGCCTCTGCAATTAAATCATCCTGTTCATTGTAAATATTTGCTCCATCTCTATTGAAAATTACAGTATTTCCTTTGTTAGTTAATTGGTATATTGATAAAAGATTAGACCTTAAGTTAGGTACATGCAGAACTCCTTTTATTTGAACATTCTCAATTCCGTTTTCGATACAAGTAGAAACCTTAATATCACCTTTAGCTGTAGCATGTGTAACTTTACCTTCTTCTGCCAAATTTATCTCACTTTCATAAGGCATTACATTTTCCATCCAGTCCAAGTGTGGGGATAAGTGCGTAGTACACCCTGAGTCAAGACACCAGGTTTGTATCTGACTATAATTATTTGATGAGTTTTCAAAAACTCGATCTGTGCTGGTATTGAAAGTTTGTTCCGCAGGGTTGCTTGAGACGGTATTCGCATTATTTCTGAAATTTTGTTTGTTATAGTTCGTATTTGAATTTGCATTTCTTTTCCCATGTTGTTCTTGAGTTCGCTTATTTTTGAACCAGCAATCTTTAGCTAAATGTCCTTTTTTATGGCAAACAAAACACTCCTTTTGTCGATTCTGTTGATAGTGATTTCTTCTGTCTTTACTTCTGTAAGCCTGTTCATTTTCATCAGAATGACTCCCATTCATCTTAGAATTCATTCGATTCTCTTCCTCTCTAAGTGACTGCCGAATTTCATCAAGAGTTAAGTCTCTTCTAGTTCTCAGTACAACAGCGATATTTGCCAATCTTGGATGGATACCTCGCACAACATGAAACGCTAGTTCTCTTTGGGATATTTGGTGTCCGAGTGAAGAACTTTGAGAGGCAATATTTTTGGCTCTAGCCATATATTCATTTATGGATTCATTATTTTTCATCTTGATATTCTTAAGTTCAAGTCCAATATCAATGATCTTATCTTCTAGGTTGCCTGTGTAGATTTTCTTCAATTCATCCCATACTTTCTTTGCTTTAGTTTCATCTAGAAACATTCCTGCTTGTTCATCTGATAGAGTTGTAACTATAATTCCAAAGGCTTCGTCATTCTTTTCACTCCATATTTGCCAAGCGACTTCATCTTTTATATCAGGCTCGGGATCCGAAATTACGCATTTAAATAATTTCTTTCCACGTAAAAGTGCTCCGACTTTTAAAGCCCAAATCGGATAATTTGTTCCTGTTAAAGGTTCAATTTTTGTCGTTGGCGAAAAATTGCAATCCATTTTAGCCTTGTTTTCAACTTTTTAAAAATAAACAATATAGTTTAAAGGTAGTTTATAATTCAAAAATGTTTTTTATTTCAATCCTTCTATTTAAAACTTTCTTTTATCAATATAATTCAAATTCTATTGAAAAATATTTCAAAATTTACATACCTTGATGCAGAAGAGATCTTTGTTTACCGATTAGAATAAACGTATCAAACTTCTGATAAAATATTTTCGCTTTTTCTCAAGTTTTAAATTGAACCGCGCTCTGCTACCATATATTGTAGTATTTTAAATAATTACAACTGTCTTTAAAGCAACAAAAGAATTATTTATTGCATTTAGCAAGACAAGAAAAGAAAAAAAAACAAACACGGGAAGCCCAAAAACAAAACCTATAGGTTAGTTCCTATTTCAAATCTAGCTTTCACACAGAGTATTCAAAAATAAAATACGACAGTAATTATGCAAAATTTAATTTAGATTGTATTATTCTCAAAATGTAGGATATTATTACAATTTAGAGAGAATCCATTTATTCACTTAAATTATTCTTTGTCTCTAATTCTCTCTCGGCCAATATGAATATTTATTTCAAAAAATAATTTTATTTTCCATCTATCGTTGAAATTTTCAATAATTATTTTTGACAATGTGTTTCTTATGTTATTTATATAATAAATATTATATATATATATAGGTATAGGTATAGTACGTTGACCGTGCGGCCACGCGTCGCGCGAGCTCCGCGTTTTGTATCTGTTGTTCGCTTTTCGCTTATCTCTGGTAAATTTAAATATCATATTCTTTATCTCAGCATAAAAATCTCATCAATATTGTATATTTATCATCTTTATAATCACTGTTTGATTTTTTTTTCTTTTAGTTTGCAATTTTACATAACTTCAAGTCTCTAGTTGAGACTTGAAGTATCATCGTCATGGCAACGACCAAGATTGGCGTTGCGTCATCAATTCCATCTGAAAGTTTATCGGTTGTTAATGAATCACCAAAATCACCATCATCTTCGCAAGCCTCGAAGGCAATCTCTACACACTCACCAAATGAAGCAACAATATCTGAAAATATGCAAAAAACTAAACATCACTTTTCTCCAGAAGATAGGAAAAAATTCGACGAGGAAAGGAAGGCCACTTATGAAAGTAGAAGTAAACTCATAAAATCCACAGTGCAATTCGAATCTATACCCAAGGCCACAGCCGAAGACCACCTGATAGGAATAGCAAATATCATCGGATACAAAAACATTCATTCTGTTGGTAAAATGAATGGACAGGCGATAGTGTCTGTCGCCAATAATGAACTAGCCCAAAAACTAATCGATGGCGGATTCAAGGTCAAAGACATTACTGTGTTCCCCTGCCCACTATTCAAACCCTCAAAGAAATATATCCTTTCGGGCGTACTGGCCTTTATTCAAGACCAAGACCTCAAGATAGCTCTGGAACCTTATGACCAAATGATAAGCAGCCGACCCCTCCCATTCCCCACGGACAACCCCCTCCTGAAACACCTCTCGTCGCTAAGGCGGGAAATTGTTTTTAAGAATAAGGAGAAAACCCCTATGCCTGCAACGCTTAACGTGCCTTATCTGGACAAAAATTTTACTATATTTATCGGTGAAGATGTCGTATGCAATGGATGCAGACGACACGGGCATGTTAAAAATAAATGCCCATTCGACCCTAATATTAGGGCCACTGTAACTAGAACTTTTGCGGAAGCCCTTAATCCATCAAAGAGCCCTGTCTTACCATCTGAGACACCAAAAGAAGCTCGCGAACCGACCCTAAGACCAAGCGAGACACCATCGAAGAAACTACCTCTCACAGCTTCCTCAGAAGAAGAAAACTGCCAAAAGGAAAAAAATGACCTCGTGGAAAAACCAAGGCCTGATCCCCAGAGTGGACTTACGGCTGCACCGTCTCACGATGAAATGGGGAAAGATATAAGTTCTGTCCTGAGAAAAGAGTTGAATGAGGAGAAGACCTTTAACGCGGCCCAATTCCTAGCGGGGTTGCCAGGCCCAAGCACCGAAAATCCAACCAGTGAAGATGAGGATAATATGTCGACCAGCAAATCCGACTGGTCGGCTACATCGTCTCAACTCCAGAAACAACTTGTGGAATGCGAAACCATGCCCAATCCAGACCTCGAGGAAGCTATCGCCACAATTTTCAAGAGAACAGGACAGGCAAAGAGAATCAAAATCCAGGAGCAGATTGAAAAACGCCCCGACCTACTCCATCAAATATCCCTCCATCTCGAAGTCCTCTTGGAAGACGATAAGAATACTGTCAACATGAAGAGCGACGACAGAAAAAGACTGAGGGAGAGAATCAGGAAGGCTAAAACAATTTTAAATACGATGAAAGTGGACTAACGCAGTATTAGGTTCTTCATACTTTTTTATTGGAACTACCTCTCTCTTTTACTTCGTTTTTGTTTCTTTTTATTTCACACTTTATATTTCTATCTTCTATCTTTTCGCTCTCGATTTTTTTGTAAATACATTCCTTCTAAAACTAACGCTAATTTATACTATTTTACTTTCTTCATTCTATTATTTAACTGTTTTATCTATTTTATCTCTTTTTATTCTTTCGTTTTTGGGATGTTGGACTCTAGTAAGCCATCCTGCGACACTGTAAATATTGATTTTTTGAGAATTCTAACGTTGAACGCCCGCGGAATCGCGAACAAGCAAAGATAAGAATTTTTAAAAGATTGGTTAAAGAAAAACGAAGCGGAAATATATGTAATTCAAGAAAGGAATATTTAAACGTTCAAAACGCGACAAGACTTAACGGCTTTTGATATCTATGTAAATGAACCTATTTCTCGCGGCAGCGGACAACTATTCTTAATACATCGCTCGATTTTTAGCGCAAATTTTAAAATACTAAAAAACGGGAAAATATGCGCCATAGAAATTTTAATGAACAGGAATATCGTACTTTTTATTAATGTACACCTCGCTCACGAGCCCGATGAAGCCTTAAACGATTTACAAGTGATACAAAACTACTTGAACGCATACCCGAGAGATACAGCGACGTTCATATTAGGAGATTTTAACATTCGCGACAAACCGGGCAAGACAGAATCACGTCGAAAATTAAACTTTTTATCGGAATTTAATAAAAAAAAAACAATCTTATCGATATTTTTAAGCACGTTAATCCTGGACTTGACGGTTTTACGCATGAAGCCCTCATCAATAACACGCCTTTTAAAACCAGAATCGATTATACGAGGGGCATCCAATAAATAAGTTTCCCTATTTTGTAACAAATAAACAACTTTATTTACAATTATGCAGTTATTTTATTTTCATTATACAACTCATAGACTACTTCTCTACATAATCACTATTTCTGTCCAAACATTTTTGGTACCGTTGTAGCGATTTTTTGATACCACTGTTGTACCAAGCCGTGTCCTGTCTTCGTAGCCAGTGGTTCGCCTCCGCCTGTTTTCAATTCAAATTCAAAACATCTGACATGATTGTTCCAATCGAAGAGCATCCAATTTCGATTCCAGGAGGCAGTCGAATCATTATTTCGTCAATGGTGACGCGGCGATTTGCTTCCACCACATTCCGAACAGCAGCCACGGCTGCATTGTCCGTAGCAGTAACGGGCCTGTCGCTTCGCTCGTCATCATGCACGTTTTGCCGTCCTTCCAAGAACCATGAACGCCATCGGCGAACCATTTGGATGCTCATACATCCTTCACCATACACTGACACTAAATTGCGATGAATATTGACCGCAGTTTCATTTTTCGCTGTGAAAAAACGAATTACAGAACGGAGTTCGCAAGTGGACACGTTCACCAGTGGTAGCTCCATGGAAACTGAAGCGCTACGGACTTGCGCGTACGAGTAGAGTGATTTTGAAAGGTCACCAGCTTCCAACGCATCCTAGTGACCATTTCTTACCTACTAACTAATTTTTATAACGTTTCGTTTGCCGAAAAAAAAATAGGGAAACTTATTTATTGGATGCCCCTCGTATATTTTGCTCGTCAAACTTTACACCTAATCTTTTCAAATGCGAAACTATTGCTTACAACTTATCTGATCACAACGCCATTACCACACGATTACAAATACGGAATACGCAATTTTTCAAAAAGAACATTGACTCGAAAATTTTTAACTCTTATATTTTCAAAGAAATATTTTTATTCGAATACGAGAATTTTATTACGATTTTTAACAATATTGGCGTGAAATCACATTGGAGATGCACGAAAAAACTAATTCTAGAAACCGCGGAGGTTTGTCAAAAATATACTTTTACAAAACTTAGACGCCACAAACCTGCAATTACCGCAATATACAATGACAACAATGAATTCCTCAACAATAACGACGCTATCTTAAACCATATTTTCACTTTTTATCAAAATAAAACGAAGGCAGACGATTCTATTATTTTAGAAGACATTAGAAATTACGTAAATATTATTCCGCGCCTCGATATCGAATTTCATTTCAACGAAGAAAATTTTATAACGAAAAACGACATTTTAAACGCGATCAAGCTTTTACCAAATAGAAAGATGGCCGGCGAAGATGGCATCCCCGCCGAATTCTACAAAGATTTTTGCGACATCGCCGCCGACTCTCTACTCGAAATTTTTCATGAGGCGCAATTAGAAACCTCCCTACCTGACCACATGAGGGCTGGAAAAATGTTTCTAACACCTAAAACTCCTAATGCGCGAACTCTGAACGATTGGCGCCCGATCACCTCTATGAACACGGATTATAAGATTCTATCGAAAATCTTACTTACAAAAATCAAGCCGTACTCCGCGCGCATGATACCAGCAGAACAGAAGTACGCCATCCCGGGCCGCTCTATTTTCGATATCATCCCCAAAATTGAGAAGAACATTTACGAATCGAATTTATTTAATACGTCCCTCGCAATCGTAACAATCGATCTACAAAAAGCTTTCGATTCGATCAACAGACCATTTATTATTGCTACGCTGGAAAGGCTCGATATCCCCGATATTTTCTTGAAATGGGTTAAAATCATCTTTAGTGGTAATAAAATAAAAATCGACGTGAACGGCGAATGCTCTCCAGAATTCAACGTAAATAGAGGCGTGCGACAGGGCTGCGGCTTGTCCGCGCTGCTTTTCTCATTTGCCACGACGTCTCTCATATACCATCTTCGTCGAACCCTCAGCTCTACGTCCGGGATTTATGCATATGCCGACGATTTTATCTTACTTTTAAAAGACGAAACTGATTTTAAGCGTATTTATAATTGTTTCAAAAATTTTGAGAAAATATCCGGCATCGCTATTAATTTTAAGAAGAATAAGGGGTTGTGGTGCGGCAATTGGAGCGGCAGGACCGATAAGCCAGAAGATATAGAAATGCGGAACGACGCAATTGACATCCTCGGTATACATTTTGAAAATTCCAAAACGCCTCTCAGAATGCAAACAGAAAATCTTCGTTCCTACTTCCGCCACTCAGCCGTAATTGCTAAACAAAACATTTTAACGCTCCCCCTCCACCTCAAGACGCGATTTTTAAATTCGAACTTTATACCAAAATTTACCTATTTGATAAACGCCATCCTGCCAAACGATTCTATATTAAACGTATTACAAAGAGATTTAGATGACGCGCTCTATATGGAAACAACTTGGACAACATCGACAATAAATTGCCTGCCCGTCGAGAGGGGTGGCCTCAGCCTGCTGCACTTAGCTACTCAGCGCGATCTCTTCATTTTAAAACGTATACAAAGGTCCATAAACGGTGTAAAAAAACGAAAACGATTTTCTTTTTATAAACAAAAATTCGACAAACTACTACAATCTGTTTAACTACGATTTACATAGTTTTTTATCGCCGCGCGAAAAACAAATTTTATCGAGCTGGAAAAATATCGTGCCCAACTTCAGTATCGATTTTAAACAACTTTCGCGCAACGATTTTTTACACCTTGTTCTACCGAAATGTTATCTTCTACACAGTCTATATCTCGAAAATCCCGCCGTCTTTAGCGCCCGACGCTTAAAACGGTTCAAAGACTTTATTAATGAGAACGGTGATATGCGCGAAATACACGACTTTTTCTCTTATGCCACGCGGAACATAAAGAAGGATTTTGAAAGCTTAACTGAGCTCTACAACAAAACAAAAAATACGAATTTTAAAGCGAGAGATAATGATTCCTGCATGCACCTGCCCATCACCCACAAATCACGACTCTTCTCCCGATTTACGAGCAGCGCACTACGCGAGATAATTATCTCGACTTACTTTGATCTTAAATTTGCAAACGAAAGGCTTCGAAATGGCTCTTTAACTGCGCACCCAGCTGGCACAAAAAACGAAACATTTATGATGACATAGCATGGCGCCTGAAAATACGAGCCTTGCCCTACCCGACCAGGAATGGAAAACAAGCGTGCTCCGCCTGCCTAGGACCGCCGGACATTTTACACCGCTACGTAGAGTGCCCTGAGATACGGCATTTGATCGAACAAATGAAGAACGACTGCCGAAACACCGACCCTTTATACAGATACAGCCCCGCCGACTTCGTCATGGACCGCGCCAAGCCAGAGCTCCGACGGTTTTTTAATAGGACTAAGTACGATATTTACAAATTCTTCATAAGAAAAGATTTTGAATTTACCCCCTCCCTTACTAACACTTAAAACTGTATCGTCGTTTATATGACTAAATAAAGATCGATCTTGTTGTGGTATATATATATATGTGTGTGTGAAAAAAAAGGTACAAATGTAATATTGTACTGTGATAAGGTGCATAAATTAAGAAAAAGGCATCTCCTTATCCTGCACCTTGGAAAACCTTTAACAATTCTCACAGAGTACAGGCAGTCGTGGTCGAGGTAGAATGGGAGGCTTGGGATTGTTCACACAAAATGCGAAAGGACACAGTAGTACTAGGAGAGTTCCCTGAACAGATATAGTCGAGCTATAAGCAAAAGATGGAGATGGTTGAAAAGAGTTCGCACTGTTCTACGGCGGCATTCTGTAAACTTGAGGAACTCTGACGAGGACTTCCGCGGATGGTGAAGTGACTGTTCATTTCCGGCTTTTGTTAGACTTATATATCTTTCCGATGAGAAAGTACTGGGCCCTCAGTGAATGCAATAAGGGCGTGGATCATGTAAGGGATATCATTGTTCACTTTCAACGACTTCTTGGCAGCTTCTTGACATCTTTTAAGCCTCGTTCTTGAACGTTGTTGGACTCCTATATCTCGTTCTTTTTGCTATTAAGCTCAATTCTTAATCTATTACACAGTTTTAATTTATTATCCTCAGTTTTTACAAAGTGCATTACATATTGTGATGTAATGACACATGTCAATCATGCGTAAAATTATTTACAGAAATGTTTATTATACAACACGACAATCTTGTTATATTATTCAATGTGGGGTTAGTGTTCAAAAGGTATCGCGACTTTTGAATTTTCGCGGGTTACGTATATTCGAATTTCGATCTTTTTGTGGCTTTATGTTGGTACTCATGTCTCTCACTTATGCCGACAAGCTCGGCCATTATGAATGTTCACTCAATTTTTGACAGCTGCTTTGCTTGCAGGTGTTTTGGATCGTCTTCGATTTTTACATATTAAAAAAAATGGATCAAAGAACCTGTATCAAATTTTGTGTGAAAAACGGAATTTAGTTTCACGGATGCATTCCGAATGTTGACTGTGGCATACGGAGAAGCTACCTTGGACCGAAGCAACGTTTATCGGTGGTACAAAATGTTCTCAGAAGGCCGAGAAGATGTGAACGACGAAGAGCGTGCCGGACGACTGAGCACTTCAACAACAGAAGACAAAATTAATGAAGTGGTGAAAATGATATTGGCCAATCGTCGAATCACCGTTAGAGAAGTTGCTGAGGACCTAAACATATCGATTGGCTCGTGCCATTCGATTTTTATCAATGATTTAGGCATGAGACGGGTCGCCGCGAAATGCGTACCGAAATTGCTCAATTGCGACCAAAAGCAACATCGCATGAGCATTGCGAATGAGATGTTGGACTCTGTCCGCGCGACGACCCAAATTTGCTCCAGAGGGTCATAACTGGTGATGAAGCGTGGGTTTATGGTTATGAGGTGTGAACCAAATCTCAATCATCTCAATGGAAGCTGCCGCACGAACCAAGACCGAAAAAAGCGCGCCAAGTTCGGTCGAATGTGAAAGTTTTGCTGACAGTTTTCTTCGATTGCAGGGGCATGGTGCATCATGAGTTCTTGCCACAGGGTAGAACGGCCAATAAGCAATATTACCTGCAAGTTATGCGCAATTTGCGCGAAGCAATCCGCCAGAAACGCCCGGATTTTTGGAAGAACAAAAATTGGCTTTAGCACCACGATAACGTCCCTGCTCACACATAGTTGCTTGTGCGCGACTTTTTGGCCAAAAACAACACACTAATGATGCCGCAGCCACCGTATTCCCCAGATCTGGCCCCCTGTGACTTTTTCTTGTTCCCTAAACTGAAGAGGCCCATGAAAGGACGACGTTACACTACGTTTGACGAGATAAAGACGGCATCGAAGGAGGAGCTGAAAAAGATTTTTAAAAAATGATTTTTTGAAGTGCTTCGAAGATAGGAAAAACCGTTGGCACAAGTGTATAATATCTCATCGGGATTACTTTGAAGGGGACAAAATAGGTATTCATGAATAAATAAATAATTTTTGAAAAACACAAAAGTCACGATCCTTTTTGAACAAAATAATCGACGCACCAAAAAGTAGTTGTCAGATTTATATGAAAACACATATACAAAGAGGTTTCGACCAAACATGCAAATGATTGAAATTTGGTGGCCGAATTATGCAAAGCAAGAGTTCCAGCGCATCTGAACTGCGCATTCAGCACGAGCATTCTAGACTCAATATTCGGCGCGGCACTTGCTGATTTTCAGAATTTCCGTTTACTATTTTAGGAGTACGCCTATTTCTACTGTATCAATGCCTCGCCGGAAGATTCGTGCTCATTACGAACATATGTCAGAGTTTGAAACTGGTCGTGCCATTGGATTGAAAGAGGCTGGTTGGTCTAATCGACTAATCGCGCGACATCTGTGTCGAAGTGATGCGGCTATAAGGCGATGTTGGCAAAAGTGGGTCAACAACGGAAGTATCAACGTCAGGACGGCAGTGGTCGACCAAGGGCAACAACAGAACGGGAGGACAGAGCAATTGTCAGAATGGCTGTCGCAGCACCGGAATCCACGTTATCTACCATCCAACGTGTGACCGGCACAGAAGTGTCCAAAATGAACATCAAAGGGCGACTGAGAGAGCGGAATCTAAGAGCTCGCCGACCGTTACGATGCCTACCCCTTAAACCCGTGCACCGACAAGTCCGACTACAGTGGTGTCGGGAGCGATCAACTTGGAACTGCGCTGACTGGGGACATATAGTCTTTAGTGACGAGTCCCGTTTCTTACTGTGTCCTTGCGACCGTCGCAAACGAGTCTGGAGATGTCCTGGGCAGCGTGTGGATACTGGCCTTACTGTCGAACACCACACAGGTCCACAACAGGGCGTTATGATCTGGGGTGCTATTTCATTTGATAGAAGGACCCCATTGGTAGTCATTCCTGGCACCCTATCAGCACAACGGTACGTAGATGACATACTACGGCCTGTTTTGTTGCCGTTCCTCTCACATAACCCGGGCTTACTTTTCAACAAGATAATGCCCTGCCACACACGGCACGTGTTACTATGGATTGTCTTAAATCTTGTCGAACTTTTCCGTGGCCAGCAAGGTCGCCTGATCGCTCGCCCATAGAGCACATCTGGGACGTAATGGGAAGGCGATTGCAACCATCCCGGAATGTTGGCTATTTAGCCCGACAGTTGGAGACAATTGGGCAAGAAATCCCACAGCACACCATCCGGAATCTTTATCAGTCCATGACACGCCGGGTGGCAGCCTGCCTCCAGGCCAGTGGGGGTCTAACGACATATTGACATTCTCAATTTGTGACGATCAAACTCTGAAATAAAACAATTAATTGTTCTGAAATTTTAATTATTTTCCCCCTATACATGCTCTTTACATACACCAATTTTTGTCCTAATCTGACAACTCCTTCTTGGTGCGTCGATTTTTTTGTTATACAGTGTATATATATATAAGCATCTTCACGCAAATTTGGCCTTAAATACCCATTAGACATGTGATATCTTATACTATGAATGAATTTGTTTTATCTTATTTTATTTAAGTCTATTGAATTATATGCTTTTGGTAAATCAATTCTGCGATTCATACTATTGTATTGTTTGGACACTATAGCTTCAATTATTAATCTTTGATATTTGTTACTGATATTGTTGTAATGTGCATTAGGTTCATTTAAGTTGAATGTGTGTCCTGTTGAATTGGAGTGCTGTACTATTAATGATAAAGGGTCATTTCTGTTTTTGTTTCTTCTGTGTTCTATGATTCTATTATGTAATTTTCTTCCCGTCTCCCCCACATATCTGGCATTACAGTTATTGCATTCTATAGAATAAATTACCTCTTTTCTACATGATATGTGTTCGGTTTGCCTGTTTTTTGTTATCGGGTTTCTTAAGATATCTGATAAGCTGGGAGAGTTACTATAAAAGGTTTTTATTCCATATTTATCTAAAGTTCTGGAAATGTGGATGGATTTCGGGGAATATGGAATGTAACAATTTTGCCTGTATATTTTATTTTTTTGTGCTAACATGTTAGATGTGATCTGTGTCTGATAGAAATGTTTTAAATAAATGCTTTGGGGTAACCAGCTGATGTTAAATTTTGGATAACTGTTTGTGTTTCATGAGTTTTATATTGATTTAGTGAACAATGAGTATAAATTCTTTTGGTTAACGTTTTCACTGTGTTAATTTTATGACTAATGGGGCAAAATGAAGAAAATTTTATATAATTAGGGGTGAATGTAGGCTTGTAGTAAACTGTTGTTTGAAATCTATTATCTGTTTTCATTATTTTAATGTCTAAAAATGGCAATGTGCAATTATATTCTTTTTCTATTGTAAACCGTAAGCTATTGTTGTAATTGTTGAGTGAGGCTAAGATGTTGGGAATCTGTTTTTCTGTACAAATGCAAAATATATTATCTATATATCGTCTGTATAATATGATGTCTGCCGGGTATAATGAAGTGATCCAATTATCTATTTCTCTCATGACTATTTCGGCTAATGGAGTTGATAATGGGCTTCCCATAGGAGAACCCTTGATTTGTTTATACTGTTTCTGGTTAAATGTGAAAATGTTAACTTTAAGACATAACGAGTGCCATAACTCATCACGAGTGCAGACAAAGGAGGGATGACTGTTGTGATGGACAGGACTGATTATATAAGCAAAATGAACAACATTTTAGAGGATAGAAGCATATTTACAATAGTTGACGAGATTGATAAGAAACGAGAATATACATACTTCAAAAAAGAAATAAACAGAATGGCCAAAAGCAATATGATATCAAATGATGAATTTAAATTATTCATGTCTAATTTAGACTCTGAAAGTTACCCATATGGAAAACCCAAGGTTCACAAGCAAGGGATCCCATTAAGACCAATAGTAGCCTATCATAGCTCATCCCTAGCACCAATAGCCAGGTATGTTACAATATTTTTACAGTCATTAATTAAGAATAACGTATTTCCAATGTCAATAGCCAATATTCCAACATTCATCACTGAAATAGCTAATTACAATTATCAGAGAGATCATATTTTGGTATCATTCGATGTAGAGGCCTTATACCCCAGTCTCACCATGGCTTAATACTAGAAACTACTAAAACCTTTTTAGATAACAATATGATAGATCCTAACACAATAGATAAAATAATAGGTTTAATTACATTATGTCTTAAAGTTAACATTTTCACATTTAACCAGAAACAGTATAAACAAATCAAGGGTTCTCCTATGGGAAGCCCATTATCAACTCCATTAGCCGAAATAGTCATGAGAGAAATAGATAATTGGATCACTTCATTATACCCGGCAGACATCATATTATAGAGACGATATATAGATGATATATTTTGCATTTGTACAGAAAAACAGATTCCCAACATCTTAGCCTCACTCAACAATTACAACAATAGCTTACGTTTTACAATAGAAAAAGAGATAATTGCACATTGCCATTTTTAGACATTAAAATAATGAAAACAGATAATAGATTGCAAACAACAGTTTACTACAAGCTTACATTCACCCCTAATTATATAAAATTTTCTTCATTTTGCCCCATTAGTCATAAAATTAACACAGTGAAAACGTTAACCAAAAGAATTTATACTCATTGTTTACTAAATCAATACAAAACTCATGAAACACAAAGAGTTATCCGAAATTTAACATCAGCTGGTTACCCCAAAGCATTTATTTTAAACATTTCTATCAGACACAGATCACATCTAACATGTTAGCACAAAACAACTAAAATATACAGGCAAAATTGTTACATTCCATATTCCCCGAAATCCATCTACATTCCAGAACTTTAGATAAATATGGAATAAAAACCTCTTATAGTAACTCTCCCAGCTTATCAGATATCTTAAGAAACCCGATAACAAAAAACAGGCAAACCGAACACATATCATGTAGAAAAGAGGTAATTTATTCTATAGAATGCAATAACTGTAATGCCAGATATGTGGGGGAGACGGGAAGAAAATTACATAATAGAATCATAGAACACAGAAGAAACATAAACAGAAATGACCCTTTATCATTAATAGTACAGCACTCCAATTCAACAGGACACACATTCAACTTAAATGAACCTAATGCACATTACAACAATATCAGTAACAAATATCAAAGATCAATAATTGAAGCTATAGTGTCCAAACAATACAATAGTATAATTCGCAGAATTGATTTACCAGAAGCATATAATTCAATAGACTTAAATAAAATAAGATAAAACAAATTCATTCATAGTATAAGATATCACATGTCTAATGGGATTCCTTGCAATTGTGTAAAATATGTAAAATTTGTATATAAAATACAAAATAAGTTAGCTTTAATCAAAAATATATCATAGTACCTCATATAAATTAGAAATAGTTTTTCCAAATCATTACACCTGCATGTAAATTTAAACATTAAATATTTTTCTAATTAAGCAGATATGCAAAACAATAGCTACGTGTATATAAATTCTATTTTCAAACTAGTTGGAATATTATTTTATTAATACCTGTGGAAGGGCGTATGTGCCCGAAAGCTCGTAGTATTGTCGTTCTAATGAAGATACGCAGCCCTTTAGCTATATTTTATTCGTTTATAAATTGTACAGGGTTTTTCAATCGATATATATATATATATATTAAAAACAAAAAAGGGATATCCTGACCAGACTCACATGAGCTTTTCTAGATGGCAGAGCGCCATATAGTGGAAAAAAAAACAACTGATCCTTTATTTAACTTATTCCGTGATTTTTGACTAACCCAATTTCTTGATAAATCAAGAAATGTCAACCACGAACGCGTTTCTGGCTGTTGTTCCTTGTCAGCGTGGTGCAGATTGTACGTCTACGACCAAAATTTGGTCTCAGAGGCTTCCTGAGAAATCAAGATATGTGTATTTAAGTCCAAATTTTCATAAATACGCTTGTTTATGTGAAAAAAACAATTTTTAAAAATGTATTGAAAAGTTCAGGTGTTGATTTAAAAATAAAAAACATATATTCATGCATTTATTTTTAAACAAAATAACATGGGTTATTATCCTTACTGTTAACGATTTCAAAGTTATTGGCATCTTCTGACTTCTCTTTGGCCATCAGCTCCTGCTCCTTCTCGAAGTTCTCCTGGGCGTCAATCATCAGCTGCAGAAAGTCCACCCGTTTCTCCTCCTAGAACATATAATAGGATAGCTATGAGCAAATCCTATTTGAAAATATCACATATTTTATTTAAAGTCATAACTAACAGGTAGTACCAATAGATTGAAATCTGAAAACTAGTTTTCGAATGAACCGGTAAAAAAAATGTTGTACCATTTTATTCTACGTAAAAATAATTCATTCATTTATAAAGAAAATTGAGATATATTAGTTTCTTTTTCATTAATAGATAAACACTTTTGGCATAAAATACTCCTCTTTTATCCGAAATATTTTTTAAAAAGATTTATTCAAACACATTGAAAAGTAATGTACTTCAAATATATTCTGAACCTATGACTATTCTGAAAACGAATTTCTGGCAATATCTCTTGTATTAATCACTAAATCAAAAGACATCGAAAAAAGGGAAATTGGCCCTAGGAACAATATATCTTTATCCGTAGAAATAAATGAGCTCCTTTTCTTTTTCCGAGAAAATGTAAGGTATTCTTCTACTCCATTACTGTGTATTATATATAATTTATACTTTGTTTTCAATTAGACTTTACACTATTCTATTTGTAAAATAATTCGGAAGAGAGAGATAATTTATTGATTCAATCGAGACGAGAAACAAATTACTTGATTTGTTAATATAATTTTATGAGAGGTTAATTTCGTAATTTGAAAGCCAGATAAAATAAGCTGCAGCATTTTTCTCCACTCCAGTTGTAGTCCGTAGACGTCTTATTTTAGCAGATAACTAGGGTTTGTCATATGATCATGCTTAATATGACCAAGTACTGTTTATGATGCAGTTTTATGCAAACCTTTTAGTATATTTTTCACCTTATATATATATAGTGGCTTCCTATAGTTTTGACAGGAGAATAAGAATGTTTATCAACTTGTATTATCGTTATTTTATTGGTGTACAAGTAAATAATATAATTTTCTAGATTATCCGCAAATCCTTAGGGTATTGAAAAACTATTTCCTGTTAGAAGACACTCATTGGGGAATGCAGATAAGTAAACCTGTGTGTACCTGAAATTTTCAAATCCTTTCAGTTTTTTATTCATATGCTGTTTTTCTTGTTTTGTAAAATACATGTTTATTCTTGAGATGATTGATATTTTAATGCTGAATATCGATTTGGCTTTACAGAGTTTATTGGCATAATATTGAGACATTATAATATTGCAAAATCTATTAACACTACTACGTTTGCAATACTCAGATTATGGAAGCGCGTCATCTAAAATGCTTATGAGAGCGGTCAGGATATATATTTGCCAATTTTGTTTTTAATAACAACATCTGACTTTTATTTTTATTTTTAAATTATTTTTTTCACATGAACAAGCGTATTTACGCAAATTTGGCCTTAAATACCCATTTATTGATTTCTCAGAAAGCCTCTTGGACCAAATTTCAGGTCGCTGAGGTACAGATCACACCACACTGACGAAGTTCAAAAGTCCCAAACGCGTTTGTGGTTTAACCTTTTTAAGTCATCACCAAATTAGGTTGGTCAAATATCACGAAACAAGTTAAATCAGCGCTTAGTTGAAAATATTTCACTAGTTGTCGCTCTGTCATCTAAATTGCTGATATGAGTGATCAGGATATTATGCTATTTCAGCTTTTAATATCAACGCGCGCCTGACTTTTTTCTATTTTAATAAGATTTTATTTAATAAGCTTCCATTCATGTCTGTCTATAAATATTGTAATCAATCTTTCATATACGTCCAGAAAACGTAGAAATATAAAATTCTATTCTCTATTTAGAAACCGACTACAATGCAAATTGACAAATTTTAAGATTTCTGGGTTGTCAGGGTGGTCGGTAACAGACAAATAATCAAATTGCCTTTCATATTTTGAAAATTGATTTTAATATGCTTCTATATCACATAGAAATATGAAATTGTCAACTCTCACAACTTAGTTCAATTAGCATTGCAAATTTACAAATTTAAAGGATTCTGGGTTTTCGGAGTGGCCGGAACTTTTACTTTCGAAATATCATGTGTTGCACGAAGTCAGTGGGGTTGTGAATTGAATTTTCAGTGATTTTTTAAGACCTCAAACGAGTTAGAATTACGAATATTTAGGTTTCTATTTTTGCTTTCTTGGAATTATGAACAAAAAAATGTCAAATGTCAATAAATATATAAATTTATCTGTTATGATTCACTAATATGATTACAATATCACCTCACATATATTTATATTAATTATTTATATTTAAGTAAAAATTAAGACCACGCATTTCACGATACTGCTGTAAATTCTGTAGTTTCTCCTGATTTAATAATGTGTTTGTTTTAAATCATTAAAATCAATTGAATATAGAGAGACAAATCAAATTATATATGTAATTATCCCTCAATAATTGTTCATTTTATTTCTTTGAGTTCCAATATATAATTCAATAAATTCAGACGCCGTAAACCAAAATCAAAGACACACATTAAAGTTGTAGTGATTTTTGCTAACGTCACTTCTCACCTAGTATGAGGAATTAACCTATCCGCTGCAAGCACACATGCAGTTCTTTGAAAGCGCATGTCCCCAGTGAAATTGGCTTTTCTTGAAAAAACTTTTATGTAATTATATTCTATGTCTTAGTGTCCAAAAATTCTGAAATCAGTTTTAATAAACATCCTGAATTCTGAATATTCGCACACTTATTAACATGAACACTGTTCAACCTTCCAAGCAGAACATATTCCGCGATTAAATCTTCCCATATTTTTTTATCACATGAAAACTTCAGAATTGTTTCCACACCGACTCTCCATTTTGTTTTGGTTGATTATGTTGCGTTTATTTTTTTTTCTATATATATTTGTTTTTAGAATAATATACTGAACTTTTAAATACCTTATTTTAATTTATGACATCGAAATAATATATTTTAAATCTATTTTTATTTGAATTGAAAAATATATTGTATTTAATTTTAAATCTATAAAGTTGGTTTATTTCCAAAACAAACATAAAATATCGTAGAGTGACCGAAAGCGAGCTGGACGCAGTTCAGGTATTTATTTTAATTACATTACTATCTGTTTGTTTTAACAATATGAATTTAATAATTATACTTACTATAACTTTTATAATTCTTCTTTGCCACGAATAAAAATTCCTCCCTAATTTGCATACTCTCAATTTAGTTTGCCGTTATGATGGTAACTTGCCTACGCTACTGGAAAAGGATTTTCAACTGATATTCTTTAAAAGATCACATAAACATATATGTATTATTCTAATGTTATTGATTAGAGCTGAGATTGAGCAAAATCCAGGGCTAAAGGGAACTAAACAAACTACGTTAGAAACACGTTTAGATAAAGATACTGAATTCCTCGAAACATTAACTGCACTGTCAAATAAAATTGACAAATGGGGTGAAAAGTTGGAAACACAATTGTCGCTAATTAGGGAAGAGGTCACTAAAACAAGCCAAAGATTACAGAGCCTAGAAGGATCGATGCAGGATACCACAAAAAAGTTATGCAAAATACTAAAGAAATAGCAGTACTGGAAAATCGTCTTTAATATATGGAGTCAAAAATCAGAGAGAATAATTTAGTGTTTTATGGAATTCCAACGGAGGAGATGACTGTATGGCAGTAATAAGAAAGGTCATCGAAGAAAAGATGCAAATTAGCGCACAACTCAACATAAAAAAATGCCACAATTTGTCAAGGCGGCCTAACGCTCCAATATTGGTTGAAATGCCCAACTATAATAATAGAATTACAGTATTTGAATCTCCTTATAAGTTGCGACAATTCAAGAGATCTGTTTCTAAAGATTATAGTCTGAAGACCAAAGATCAGAGACGTATTTTAAACGCTAGAAGGTTGTCGCTCTGTCATCTAAAATGCTGATGTGAGTGATCAGGATATGCTCTTTCTGCTTTTAATATCAACGCCTGACTTTTTGAAATTTTAAAAAGAATTTATTTAATAAGCTTCCATTTATGTCTGTCTATAAATATTGTAATCAATCTTTCATATACGTCCAGAAAACGTAGAAATATAAAATTTGATTCTCTATTTAGAAACCGACTACAATTCAAGTTAACATATTTTAAGATTTCTGGGTTGTCAGGGTGGCCGGGAACAGACAAATAATTGAATTGCCTTTCATATTTTGAAAATTGATTTTAATATGCTTGTATATCACATAGAAATATGAAATTGTTAACGCTCGATTAGTTCAATTAGCATTGCAAATTTACAAATTTAAAGGAATCTGGGTGTTCGGAGTGGCCGGAACGTTTACTTTCGAAATATCATGTGTTGCACGAAGTCAGTGGGGGTTGAGAAGGGAATAATGGCTAAGTTGAGAGATAATAAACTCATCCTCAACAGAGTTACGTATCGGGTTTCTGAGGGGAAATAATTGATGCAAATGGGGGGACATTGTAGCAACCAAAAAACGATAGACCTCATGTAAAGAAACAAACAGAATCGAAGGGTAAACCAACTAACAACAAAAAAGTGAATTTACAGCGCGTACACAACACAGAAATTAATATCTTGAATTATAATATTAATGGATATAATAGAATGCTAACGAGGTTTAAACTTATTGGTTACCTTAAAAAATACGAAATATTTGTTCTAACGGAAACATGGTTCACTAAGGAAATTGATTTTGTTATAGAAGGTTACCAGATAATTCAAACACAAGCAACCAAGATAGAATTGAGGGGAAGAGAAGAGAGAGAGAGAGAGAGACTATCGAGGAATAATTATGGGCATAAAAAAAGGACATATATCATAAATACAATAAAATAGATTGCAACCCTTGCGTGATAACTATAAATGTCGAAAATCTGTTGAATGAAACTAATATAAATTTTTGCCTGGTTTTGCTGTATATTTACCTCCGAGCTCTACTCATGAGCAAAATATGAATAAATTATTGGACCACATAAATTATCAGTCAAACGAAGGTAACGGAAGTTTATTTATTGGAGGTTTAAACATAAGAACAGGTAATATATGGGGAATTTGCATAATTCCAAACAATTAAACGCACCGCTAAACAAATATAGACAATCCAAAGACGCCATATCTAGCCCTAATTTATCTAATAGACTTATCACATTTATAGAAGATAACTCAATAACGATAGCAAACGGAAGAACTAAGGGTGATCCATGTGGATTATTTACATACATATCGGAAAGAGACTCGTTAGTTTTGGACTACTACATGTTTACCCATTCCCCACCAGCGAGTGCAAGTAACCAAACGGTCCTCTGGCATTTGTAAGTGCAAAGTCGAACTGCTTTTCACCATGTGTAGACATGTGGTGCGCTTACAGTAAAAAGCAGCCGCTAACTACCCACCATGATTATCATGGCCTGTACCACGTGTAGTAGGGAAAAGCAAAAAAAAAAAACATGTTTACACAAGGTCTAATGGAGAACATTACAGATTTATGGATTGAAGACCTCCCCTATTCGGATTATATACCAGTGATACTAGAAATGAATACAGGAAATTATATACCGGATTTAAAAAAAGTAAAAGAACACTTTATCATAAATTTTATAGGGACTGAATAAATGGACGTATTTCTAAGCAATAAATTCAGTAAACTAGACAGTATGAATGTTTCTGATATAGACATAATAACTGAGTCCTTAACTACTCAAATCTACCAGGCAATGGAAGCAGCAAACATACTCAAAGTTGTATATATACGCAACAAAACTTCCAAACCTTGGTACGGCAATGAATGTTATCAATTAAAAAATACGGCCAACTTATGTTTGGAAAGATATAAAAAATCAAATTCATATCAGGATCGAAAAGGATACACGAAACACGGAGAGAATACTTGAAATAGTTGGAAAGAAAGAGGAATAAATTTATTAAGGATAGGCAAGAAAAGATTAAAACGCAACCGATCCTAGGACCTTCTGGAGTGCCATGGCAACTCTTAAAAAATAGTTTCGACGATATCAAGAGATATTAAGATTGAGAACTGGTATACATTTTACAATAAATTATTAAATACAGGCAATAAGGGAATCAAATATAATTTAAATTTGTGCTTAAGCTGGACAGACCCAATACTAGATATAACAATAGATGAGGTAAAGGATGGAATTAAGCAACTAGTGAATGGAAAAGCAGTCGGCCCGGATAACATACCAAATGAATTAAAACTACCAGAGCCCATTGTTATGACACTAAGAAATAAATTTAATAAAATAATAAGCTCAGAAAAATACCCATAAATATGGACGAAAAGCATAATACCCCCTATATACAAAAATGGCGAACGCAATAACCCAACAAACTATAGAGGATTTGCACTGTGCAGTAATATTTCTAAATTAATCAATATTATTTTTAAAAACAGGCTTTCTAAATGGACAGAAAAAAGACAAATTATCCCTGAAAATCAAGCCAGATTTCGAAAACCCCGCTCCTGCATAGATCATATTTTTACACTTAACTTATCGATCCAATTAGCGCTGAATAAAAAACGGGGCAAACTATAAGCTTTTATCGTTGACGTGATCAAAGCCTTTGATACGATCTCTCACTCTCTACTATGGAAAAGAAAATGCTGAAAATGGGATTAAGTCCTAAAATTTTAACAATATCAAAAAGCTATTATGAAGATGCAAAAGTTTCAATTACATGGCAAGGTCAATATTCAAATTATTTAGAAATTAACGCAGGTGTACAGCAAGGTGACCACCTTTCCCCCTTGTTATTCATACTATACTCCGCAGATTTAGCAGATCTCTATAATACGTCTTTACTCCCGGGATTTTATCTACCAGATTACGGATACCTTCACTTTCTCATGTATACGGATGATATAGTAATTATAGGATAATCAAAAATTAATTTGCAGAGCAAGATCAATCTACTAAAGTCCTATCTGGATGAAAACCTACTAGTCTGATTCAGATTAAGTCGAAAATAATGGTATTCCGAAATGGGGGAAGACTTTCTAAAAACCAAATCTGGTACTAAGGCAATAATCCATTGACTGTCATATCGAGAATGATATATTTAGGATTCCCAGTTACTAGCAGAAACAACACTAAATGCGCAGCAATTTATTATAAATCGAAAGCTAATACTGCAATGTTTGAAATTATTAAAATGATAAAGAAGCAAAGGATCAATTCATTAAATATAGCATTCAAATTATTTGATGCGATAATTAAATCAATATTAATGTATGCTGCGCCGATTTGGGAACCTGACAATGCAAATATTATGGACCAAATACAAAATATTTTTATTAAAAGTATTCTCAATGTACCAAGATATACCCCTGGCTACCTTGTTAGACTGGAAACGGGTAGAATATCACTTACACTAAACGCCACTAAATTAACCATAAAATACCTTTTAAGATTACAAATAATGAGTAACCATAGGTTTCCCAAGATATGCTGGAATAGGTTAAGAGATATATCTATAAATACAGGAAAACCTATTGGACTATACAGGACTATTTTAGAAATTTACCACCAATGCGGCCTTGCCTGGACAAACAATGCTATTAAATATGAGACCATTCAAAACGAATTACCAGGGATTTTTCGTACAAACACTGAACAATTAATTCTTCGTGTATATAGTGTATCATTTTTCTTATACAATTGATCCTGTAGAAGGGCCACGCTGTGCCCGAAAGCTTGATGTCCTAATAAATTAATGAAGAAACTTATCTCCTGAGTATTTTGTCCTTACCACGCATGTAATTGGGAAGATTTTACCTCGTTTAGAAATCTTAAATACAGTTATTTTGCTTGTCGCGCTATGAATCCTGATACACGTTTTTACATGAAGAATCTCCTCAAAAAAATCACTTGCGTTGGCAAAATGGAAGAAGCATCTTGCCTTTAACAAAATATGCGAAAATCAAGGATTCATCCCTCCATCTTTGCGAATGAAAGATCCGATCGGCAATCACTACTCTGCCAAAATCATCACAGAAACTCATTTTAAGCTACTACGAGCCCACACTAAAGGTTGCTTTTCACACATCCGTATCCTCACAAAATCAGTTAAAGGCCTCCTATTTCACCTGTCCATGCATTTAAAAGTTCAAGACATGGCTGATTTTCTTAGAAGAATCGCAGAAAACATCAAAAAGCAAGATATTACCATTACAGCTAGACATAATAAGAAACTAACACATTGGTCCAAAAAATATAACTTCAAACTCGCACCGAACAATGCCCTACAAACAATAGTGAATCTCTCTAGTTTCCAGCCTACCACAGAGCAAATAAACATATTATCTAAAGGACTTAAATATAGACCTCAAGCCAAAGCTGATGCCATAACAATCATAGCAGGGGTAGAATCGTCCATTTTCCGCTTAAATCATCAAGAGAAGTTTAGAATCAGACAGCACACCGCAGCAGTCCTTAGCGACCACAACCTAACCCAACATACCTACCAAATCAACAAAAATGTATTGCGCTCACTAACAACGAACAAAGATATAACCATCACCAAATCTGTTAAAGGTTCGCTTACTGTCATCATGAACACAGCCGAATACATATCCAAGATGGACACAATCCTTGTTGATCCGCTCACGTTTACCCCCATATCCATAGATGATCAGAATACCGCAACCTCTTCTTTTAAAAAAGAAATCAACAATCTGCTGAGGAAGAAAATCATTAGCTCCGAAGAATGCAAAAATGTTTTGTCCAATATAATGTCAAAAGCTTATATTTACGGCCTACCTAAATTACACAAAGAAGGTATCCCACTAAGACCCATCATCGCGTACCACCTCTCCCCTGCATCTCCGTTAGCAACTTATCTAGCCAAAATACTGGCCCCGATGCTCAGAGATAGTGACTCCCCGACGACCATTTCCTCCATTCCTGTCTTCATAGGTAAGTTACAACAAACAGCAGTTACACCTGGTACCATCATGGTCTCATTTGATGTTGTTAATTTATATCCCAGTCTCCCCCACCAGCTTATTTTAGACTGCACCACAGAATTTCTAATTGAACAAGGTTGCCCCACAGACACCATTTCCAAACTCATTGCACTTATCAAAATCAGTCTTTGCCATAGTATTTTCAAATTCAACCAATCTTACTTCAAACAGACCAAAGGCACCCCTATGGGTAGCCCATTATCCTCTCCCCTTTCAGAAATAGTGATGCGCAAGATAGATAAACGTATAGTTAATATCTTCCCTAACGACATTTTAATCTGGTCTAGATACATAGATGACGTATTTGCTATAATCAAAATTAACGCCTTTAATGATATACTCAACACATTGAATAATTTCTATCAAGACATAGACTTTACTTCCGAGACTGAATCATATGACTCCTTGGCATTTTTGGATATACGCATAACAAAAACACGCAATAGATATAATACTGAAGTCTATTATAAACCCACCTTTCACCCAATGTATATAAATTTCTCATCTTTCTGCCCATTAAGCCATAAAATTAATACTGTAAGAACCTTGTCCAAGAGAATATATACCCACTGTTACACTGAGGAGTCAAAGCAAAAGGAAACAAATAACATAATTTCAAATTTAATGTCCTCTGGTCATCCTAAAAACTTTATATTAAGGCATTTCCATAACCCATCCCGCACCAAGATATATGACAACTATAAATCCATCTGCACAATACCGTATTCCTTGCAAAGCATAAAAATAGCTAGAGAACTAAAGAACTTCGGCATCCGCACTTACTTTTCCAACACCCCTAGTATAGGCACTATCTTAAGGAACCCTATCACTAAAAACAACACGCCTCGGAACACTGCTCAAAGAAACAATGCCGTTTATTCCATAAAATGCAACGATTGCGATATTGTTTATGTAGGTGAAACTAGCCGTTACATTAAAGACAGAATACAGGAACACGACAGAAACATCAGACATAACGATCCGAAATCACTCATTGTCCAGCACATTTCACAGACAGGACATAGTTTCAATACAACTGATCCAAGATCACATTATTCTAATATACCACATAAACACAAAAGATTGGTTGTCGAGGCCTTGCTATCTCTGAGGTATAATAGTATAAACAGACATATTGATGTACCTGAGCCGTATATAAGCTTATTACATAAATAGCCATAGATGTACCCCATGAATTCCCTGTTTTGTTCATTTTATTTTAATATCCTTTTAAACTGTTTGACCTTATAAATACTCATAATTTTATCACAGTTTCCGTCGAATCGTAGGAACGTCCTTTCAGTCTTATTACGCTTTTATCTTAATACCTTGTAATATTCGTATATTATTCTTTTTAACAAATTTAATTAATTTGCTTATGTCTCGATGTTCTTTTTAAACACAAATCCTAAGTATTACCGATTATTTCAAAATTTTACAACTAATTTCTAACAATCCATATGCAGATTTATTCTTCGTGTATATAGTGTATCATTTTTCTTATACAATTGATCCTGTAGAAGGGCCACGCTGTGCCCGAAAGCTTGATGTCCTAATAAATTAATGAAGAAACTTATCTCCTGAGTATTTTGTCCTTACCACGCACTGAACAATTAAGTCACCAGGACTTAGCAAAAATGGATCATACAAGATTATATTCTAATTATAAATTATTATGAAGGTATTTAATACCTGAACAATTTTTATCCTGGAACCTATCATTAGACATAAAAAAGGTTGCATTACCCAAACAAGAATCACTTCGACTTTCTAGGAGAAAGTCACATTCAAATAATTAAAAAGGAAGATGTAATTTGTAAATTCTGCAAAACTGAAAGCATAGAAGAAATATTTTATAGTGTTATGTTGAATACTTTCATTTCCTTTTAATTTTCCCTTCTCTCCTTTGTTTATGTTTCTTTTTTCCTTTTCTCCATGAAAATGATGTATGGCGAGTCCTTACAGGACGGAAATGTCCTAATAAAGCTGCTGTTGGGATAAACTTTCATTATTTTCAATAAGTACTATATAAAAAATACTGAAAGGCAATTTTGAATAAACACTATTGATAAGGAACATTTTCCAAAATAATTATTTTTTCATTAGTTATTTTATAATTGTGTATTAGAAATTTTTAATATTTGTCAATTTCATTATATATACTAGCGTGTGTTGTTTGACATTAAGTGTTTCCAAAAAGTATAGGTGTTTTTATGTGTGTTAAGTTTAGCATTCTTACTTCTTTAACGTTTCCCTCTCTACGGTCATCTAGTATTTTCTTACACAGGCCTTGGAAATAGCTGGTGTCGAAGAGGTTGACCAATTTCTTAACGATCAGCCAACGCATCAGACTGGGGAACATGACTGAACACAGCATACATTATTTTAGTTCATTCCTTCTCAAATATATCACCACACTAGATGTCATCCCTAAACATTGTTTTTAGAACCCTAATTCTGTATAACATATACTGAGGGTGTTCACACTTATAGTAAACAAGGTTTATTATAAAATATTAAAAATTAACACCATTTTGAAATTTTTCAAATGTTCTATTTGAAAGCCTTTTTGTTTATTTACAGAACGGCACCTGATTTTCCACGATAGCAGACACTTTCTGATCATGGTCATACCCAAAAGATTCCATTCTTCCTTTACCACTTTCCAGAGACCTTCCTAGGGTGTCTCTTTCCACCTACTCTTTTAAGGCATCCAAAAATGTAAAAATCCATCGGGGCTAAATCAGGAGATTTTACAGGGGTTCTGTTCTTTGGAATAGTGTTGATTCCCTTTATTTGCCTTAGATCTTCCAAATAAGCTTGGGTTGAAGATGAGGTATGACCTTTGGCGTTATCATGGTGAAACCAGACTTTGTTGCTGTTTTCCATAGATAGAGGTAATATCATTTAAAAATAAAGGTTCTAAAATGTTGTTTTGATAGTTCTCCGAGTTTATTTTGGCATTTCTTTCAACTTTTCTCATTTTTAAATTTCCTTCATATGATATACCGCATGCCACCATAAATCCTTTGGGGTAACTTTCGGCACATTACTTCAACCAAATTGGCCTAGATTTTTCCACACATTTTTGATAGTACGGAGGGTGTTTCCTTTCAAATGAAACGATTTCAAACGTCCGTTAGAACTTTATTTTTCGAACGTGAATTTTTTTCATGTGTTCTATGTGCTTCCCCTTCTTCTTGGCTATCTCCCTGCATCGGACTTTCCAAGCTGCGAACACTTCCTTGACTTTGGAGAGCGAAACATTCGACCACTCCTCTTGTGCGGCTTTCCAAAGTCGGAAACAGTTATAGCGTCATAGTGAAAAAGCTAAAAGCAGAAGGACTAGATGTTGGCAAAGCTACAATATGTAGGGTAGTAAATGGCATCGGAAAGAAAAGGGAAGCTGAATCCAATGGGCAAAAATTTCAAGTCGATCGACCACGTCCGGTGCGGACCCCCGCCACGGTTTCCAAGGTAAAGCGGCTAGCAACTACTGAAAATCCACCATCTCAGCGCCAACTTTCCAGAATGTGTGGAACATCGCTAAAAACGATAAATAACATCATTCACAAAGATTTGGAACTGGATACCCGACGAAAAGGCAAGGTTCACAAGCTCACCCCTTTCCACATGAAAAACCGTGCAACGAATGCCCGGAAGCTCTACGAGGAACACCTGGCCGGTTCCAGATCGGAATATACTGCAACATTGGACGAAGTATGGATGTATGTGACGTATTGCAATGGAATCCGGAAGATCTGTTACATCAAAAGAGGCAATCAGGTCCCGGATAATTGGGTTCACCAATGCTCCGAAACTTTCCCTAAAGGTTTCATGGTTGTCGGGGTAATGACTGGCCGTGGAGTCCTTCCGCTCATAAAGATTCCATCGAAGGTGAAGGTGAACTCAGAATTCTATATAGAATGCGTTCTGAAACCTGTCATCGAACAACTGAAGGACCTTTACCCAGGGGAAATGGACAAAGTGTTCCTTCATCACGACAAAGCCTCTTCCCATACCTCCAACAAAACCCAACAGTTCCTACAAGAAATGAAGGACACCCTAGGCCTAAATTTTATCAGGAACTCGGACATTCCAGTGAAGTCTCCCGACGCCAGCCCACTGGATTTTTACGGGTTCGGTATGTTGAAACAACGGCCCTTCAACCGACGTCCCAAAACTGAGGCCGGACTTTGGAAAGCCGCACAAGAGGAGTGGTCGAATGTTTCGCTCTCCAAAGTCAAGGAAGTGTTCGCAGCTTGGAAAGTCCGATGCAGGGAGATAGCCAAGAAGAAGGGGAAGCACATAGAACACATGAAAAAAATTCACGTTCGAAAAATAAAGTTCTAACGGACGTTTGAAATCGTTTCATTTGAAAGGAAACACCCTCTGTATATAGCTCTCTTTCTGTCGCAATCGGTTAAATATAGCCATGCTTCGTCATATGTAACAATAAATTTCCATCTATCAGCAGCCAAGAAATTTTCATAAAAATATCTGCTGATAGTGTGTCGCTGACGAATATGGCTCTGGGACAATTTGTGAACCGCATGTTTTTTTGTAGCTTTTAGTCCCAAATCTTTATTTATTATTTTATTTATTGTTGACTCTGATGTTCCTATTAATTTGGTTATATCTCTTTGTGGCATAGGATTTTCTTTTGTAATATATTTTTTAGACTTTTTTGACAGTTGCAGGAGTTCTCACAGATATAGGGTGATAATCTTTTGTCCATTTCTCCGTAGGTGTTTTGAATAAAAACTTTATATTTTTGTCGTGAATAATATTATAAATAACTTTTAGAAATGTTGATATCATCTTGTTTGCATATTTTAACTATGTCCAAATAGGTAAGATTAGCTCTGGAAAGTGGTAAAGGAAGAATGGGATATTTTGAGTATGACCATGATCAGAAAGTATCTGCTATCGTGGTAAATCAGGTGCCGTTCTGTAAATAAACAAAAAGGCTTTCAAATAGAACATTTGAAAAATTTCAAATATGGTGCTAATTTTTAATATTTTATAATAAAACTTGTTTCCTATAAGTGTGAACACCCTCTGTATAAGAGATTAAATAATTTCATTTGCTTATAGCTCTTAGGGTGTTTATGCCTTCATATATGAATATTATTTGTCGTTCAGCCAACCGAAATATTGACAAAGAAATAGTTTATTCAACCAATATATGCCTTTTAATTATATAAAAAATATATTTTATTTAGAAA
The DNA here is from genome assembly GCA_030710605.1 of Cordylochernes scorpioides. Lineage (NCBI taxonomy): Eukaryota > Metazoa > Arthropoda > Arachnida > Pseudoscorpiones > Chernetidae > Cordylochernes > Cordylochernes scorpioides. The sequence continues at coordinate 28,151,068 of CP092885.1, forward strand.
ATTAGTAAAAATTTATTTTCATTCTTCATTTAAATTACCTTTATTTGATAATCACTTAGCATCAATAGATTATCTCTTTCTCTAAAATGTTTTAGTAAAATATCAGTGATTCCAGTGTTTAATGTTCACACTGTTTGCGAGAATATATCGACAACAGAATATTCAACCAAATTAAATAAAAAAATTGGTTCGCACAAATATATTCCGGTTTTATTCATGTCACGATCAATTTCGTTGTTATTCTGGAATCACAGGTTCTTCGGAAAGTTGCACAAACCACAAGCCAAAAGTTAAATGGTCACCCGCTGCTCATCACAGGAGAAATAGAGTTTCACGTTATCACCGCGATCTAGGTTATTGTTTGAATGCTAGTGCACCAAATGTCTAAACCTTGTAAAATCTTAAAATAAAAACATGAAGCCTCCAGGGAAAAGTTTCTTTAAAAAATATTTTTATTTTAAAAATCTCGAGCTTTCGGGCAAGTACGCCCTTCTACAGGAGAAAATGCTTTATATGATTAATACGCCAAAGAAATATGATTTAAAATTAAATAAATCCCATTTACTGTTTACATTTGTTTTAAAAGCATGATCAACGCGGGCTTCTGTTGCGCGTGCTTCACTTGGAGGTTATGGGCTGGGCTCAGGGAATAAAATGTTATAAATTTCCGTAATATCTATTCTTCTGTTGATGTTATTGTGCTTTCTGGATATGATCGATTCTATTATTAGTCTCTGTAGTCTATTCGGGATGTTGGAGTAATGGGTCTTTGGTTCTGAGAGGGAGAAGGAATGGCCTGTTTCTCTTATATGTTGGTATACTAAAGATCTACTGTCTTGATTATCGATATTTCGTTTATGTTCTGATACTCTTATATTTAAATGTCTGCCAGTTTCGCCGACATATTTGGTTTTGAATTCGTTGCATTCTATGGAGTATATGGCATTCTTAATATTGGAAGGATAATAAATGGTATTGTTCTTTGTTAAGGGGTTTCTTAGTAACGAATTTAAATTAGGTGAGTTTCTGAAAACGGTTTTGATTCCAAATTTCTTCAGATGACGGGCTATAGAAACAGATACTGGTGAATAAGGAATACTGCTAATAGATTTATAGATTGAAGAATTCCGAATTTCAGAGGGGCTATAGAAATGTCTTAGAATAAATGATAAAGGATATTGACAAGTCTTTAGATTTCTTATAATATTCTGAGTTTCTTCTATTTTAAAAGTTTGAAGTGAACAATGGCTATGGATACGTTTAGTTAAGGTCTTTACGGTATAGATTTTATGGCTGAGTGGGCAGTATGAGGAAAAACGGATATAGTCGGGGTTGAAGGATGGCTTATAATAAACAGTTGTTTGGAATTGATTCTGTATGCGAATAATTTTTATATCTAGAAAGGACAGGCTATTGTTTGTTTCTTTTTCAAAATTTATATTTAAATATAAGAGTATCAGAACATAAACGAAATATCGATAATTAAGACAGTAGATCTTTAGTATACCAACATATAAGAGAAACAGGCCATTCCTTCTCCCTATCAGAACCAAAAACCCATTACTCCAACATCCCCAATAGACTACAGAGACTAATAATAGAATCCATTATATCCAGAAAGCACAATAGCATCAACAGAAGAATAGATATTCCGGAAATGTATAACATTATATTCCCTGAGCCCAGCCCATAACTTCCAAGTGAAGTACGCGCAACAGAAGCCCGCGTTGATCATGCTTTTAAAACAAATGTAAACAGTAAATGGACTTTATTTAATTTTAAATCATATTTCCTTGGTGTATTAATCATATAAAGCATTTTCTCCCGTAGAAGGGCGTACTTTCCCGAAAGCTCGAGATTTTTTAAATAAAAATATTTTTAAAGAAACTTTTCCCTGGAGGCTTTTATGTTTTTATTTTAATATTAATTCAAGGGATTATTTGATCGACTTGTAAAATCTGTTTGACTTTACACTTATACAGTGACAGAGCCTTAATATATTTTTATATAACATCAATTAAATAAACTATTTTTATTTAATCCCCTTTACATATATTTGCTTGTTTAGATATCAGAGTAATTTTTTATCTACCTTCACTTTTGTACATTGTAATCTGCTTATCACTACATCTACTCTATATCTCTTGGCGATCTATTTGTATTTTAAATATATGTGAGATAATGAATAAAATGACGCATATAAATACAAATGAGTACATTCAAAAATGAAAATACATGTAATATTATATAGGTATATATTGCTAAAACTTTAGCATTAAAGGCATTAACTTGTTTGTGAACCGGAGAAAGATCACGTACCAAAGGTTGCCATTCCATGATCAGGTTTCTCAGTAAAACCATAAAGGGCATTATTTGTCTATTAACATCCAGGATTCAGGCAGCTGAATGGTTTGACCTCCTGAGATCTACCACCAATGCAATCCGGACACAAGACATTAACATCTCCAAGTAATATTGTACATCTATATATACTCTTTCTCTCAGCTTATAGCTTGGCCTGTGGAAGGATTGATAAGATCCGAAAGCTTGCATAAAATTTCACGTATAAAGAAACGTATTGCTATCGTTTATTTTTATTTCAGATTAGTTACGTATTGTGGACGTGTATAGCCGACAAACATTTACACAAACAAACATACCTACACTGACTTATATATTCATATATATAGATATATATATATATAAGGCTGTAGCGCTCTATCTATACACAAGAAAAAAAAGAACACAAATCACTAAATAAAAAAAAAATTGGGAGAGCTTGGTTCACCTTGGTAAACTCTCCTAGCCATTTCAACTATTTAATCCACCAGACAGATTTTTAGAGCTTTGATGCTGTATTATAAGATTCTGTTTATATATATATATATATCCGACAATGATTCCGGATTTCAATTTTCATTGTCACATATATTAGCAGAATCGTACAATACAGTATGAGAAATCTAAAAATCGGTCTGGTGGATTAAATTAGCGAACCCGCTAGGAGAGTTTACCCTACTGATGAGCCAAGCCTTCCCAATATTTTTCAACTCAGCAAGGATAGTCGAAGTTCGCCTTATGTTGAAAATAAGAATCTGCGCTTTATATTATTAATGTTTCTTATATTTAATAGTTTCTATATTTTTACTTTCAACATGAAATTAGATGACAGTGAATTATAAAAGTTAGGGTGATGTGCTTATTTACTTACAAGCAATAAGCATAGGTATGCTGAGTCCTGATTCATTGGCCAGTATAGCCCTGGCTTGGACAGCAATAGTATTGTTGGGGTCCTTGTGGGAGTTGACCCGGGTGGCGAAGGCCACGCTACTGATGACGTCCATGGAGAAGGCGCCGATAGTTCTGTTGAATCAAAAGGACAAAGTTATACACAGGTCTTTATTATTATAAAGTTTTGCGATGAAGCAAGGCTATTGATTTCATTACTATTGACCTGATTATTATTCATAAATATTGATTATTTCTCATAACTATTGACAATAACAAGATTCATAACTTTTATATGCATAACATTATTTTGTGAGCATCGGCACTTGCCGCTTATATTTCTTTGGTTTATTCATACCTTTACAAATTAATCCCGAAGGTATAACCTATTTTAAAAACAAATCTAAATTTATTGAGCTACGTCATCAATGGCATATCAATTGCAACTAAATTTCATAGATATTTTAATAGCGATATATTGTTTGATGTTTTAAAGCCAATTAGATAGCAATACGAATATTGAACCTGTTTTTTTTTTTTCCGTCATCAAGTCTATGAATCCGGAATTGCCCTGAAATTACATTATTCTCTAAGTGACGCTGAGAGGTTTTAGTAGGAGTCAGCATGTTTCTTAAGCCTAATCGTTCCTTTAAGAGTATATTAAAAAAATATTTTTTTTCGATTGGACACAACTAACTTCATTCGCTTGAAACCATGCTAAAATGATAATGCATATTATACCAATTTCTTTGGATTTGATTAATAATCAATATAGGAGACTGACATCCAGAATAAAAGCTCTAAATATACCTAAATTAAGGAGAAAACATCAAGCCCCAGGTATAATTTATTTTTAAATTTCCGTAGGGCTGATATTGTTACCTTAATTTGATGCAAGGAATTAATATATTGAATTTTGAGCCTTATTTACCATAAAAATAAAAGGAATTAGGTGGAGCCTAAAGCAATATGTCATATAGAAACAATATGATATATTGCTGTCAAAAGCATTCTACTATGCATATTTTTAAGCACACGCACAAGATATAAAGCCAATAATACAATTTTCTCACTTTTTCACGTCGAAATCTTCCTCATCTCTGATTATTTCCTTCAACCTTTCTACCAGTTCGCTAGAACATTCATTGATGATGGGAACCATCTGTATATGCACACAAGTTTACATTATTGGAGTATTAGCATTAACATTGATATACTCACAAAAGTAGAGTTCGTTTAAAATAGTGGGCACCATATTTGTATATACACACAAATTGATATTTAATAAAGATGTGCCCCATATTGTCTAAATGCACACAATTTGTCATTCTTTGACGTTTGGCCACAAAAATATGCATTTGCAAAAACGTTGAAATATAATTGAAGGCACTATCTTCACTAATAAAAAACACTATGAAATATTCTACACACAGGTTAACATTCATTAATGATACGCAAAATAATTTATAAACATTCAACACAAGATGACATTCATTGAAAATTGACACGAACATATACACATTCACATAGGCTGATATTCATTAATGATGCCATAATACATATACGTATGCATATATACATTTACGGACATTCATTGAAAACGTACACAAGATGACATTCAGTGAATAGGCTGACATTCATTAGTGATACAGTAATATATACATTTACACACAAGTTGACATACTTTAAGGATACCATCATATATATAAATATATGGAAATTTTGCCGCGAGGATATTGATCTATAAAGAAAAAGATCCTTCTCCCGTCAAAATAGACCTCAAAGCTAGACGCCATCTATTGACCATCACCGCAAGCCATTGTGTCCAGGTGGATGCTTGGGTCACCGACTCGAATGAAAAATCACGGAATTTTTCCATCGAAAATAACGCTTTTTAAGCTGCACTTTTCAAATGTTATTTCAGTTAAGCGGTGCGAAAATTCGGGTCTCCCTGTCGGTAAAAATGTCTAATTAAAATTATTTAAATTGTATTTCTTAAAATTAATATTATATACGACGTTATAAACATATCTTATTATCTTACGATATATTCATTATTATTATATTTTTAGACCAAACAATTTGGTTTATGTTAATAAAGCACAATTTTTTCGTTTTACTTTAATTAACTTCAAAGTTATTCCTATTTATGCAAACTCGTCCTTTACTTTTCAAATTGATATTTTGATACTGTGATTCAATTTTATTTTAAATTATTATTATTCAGAATGTCCAGAAAACAAAGTTATTCAATAATCAAAGATGAAGTAATGTAATAAAAGAAATAGAAGCGTCGTTCGATCCAGAAGACAGGAAAAAATATGCTAACATCATCAAAAATATATTTTACCGTTTTTAGGGAAAACAAAGATAAACTCCTAGCAAAATAAAAAAAAAAGTATGGATGTAAATAGAAAACGTTGAGGAGCTGGAAAAGCGCCAAAAACTGAAGAAGCTTTTCTTTTATGGATAAGACAAAATCGCAATATGAACATTGCTTTAATAACGTAATCAATTAGACGAATAAACACAAATTTTCACTTAAATTATGGAATTAATAATGTTGAATTTACTTGAGATTTTTTTAGAGTAAGGCATGGGATAATTTGTAAAAATATTTGTGGATTAAATATTCAGTTAATTTAGAGGTTGTTGAAACTTGGAAGACAACAATTTTAAGTATGGATGTTTTGAAAAGGTATGAACCAATAGATATATTTAATTACGATTAGACTGGGCTTTTATAAGCTTCAACCAAATACAACTTTAATTTTCAAAAATGAAATGCTTCGGGGGCAAACAAAGCAAAAAAAGAAATTACCGCACTAGTATGTGCGAATATAACAGGCGATGATATAAAATTTCTCTGCTTATCATAAAAAATAAAACAGGTGTTTTGGCTCTCACATCTCCAAAAATTATAAATATAATTTATGAAGAATGGGGATGACATTTTTGAGGGGGTTCTCGGTTTAAATTATACATTTATTTTATTAGTTAAATAAATTTTATTAGTTAATCCAACTAGCCACTCAAATCTGACATTATATGGTATTTAACCTTTTTTTTTGGCCTTCAAATAGCACTAGTTGATCTCAATCTTGTAATGCTTGAATAATAAATAGTATAAAGGATAAATATATATAGAAGCAAGTTGATTCAATATATTATTTTTATAGTGTGAAGAATATTTAAATTCATTCTTAAAATCAAATAACTGGACCCTAACTATATTCTTGAAGACAAAAGGTTTACTATTGCAAATTCTTTTTCAGCGTCAGGGTTCGTCATCCCATGATTAGATAAATCTGCTACTGAAAATAAAAAGAAAAATAATGGAAAATTTTGTTCGAATCTTGAAAAGAAGTGAATTATTTGGTTGGTATACAACTCCATCAAACTATATTGAGATAGATTATATTATACTATTTATTGAAGAACAACTATCTGATAAATAAATTACATATACAGATAATTATGAACAAAATATGAAGTTGGACTATATTATTCAAAAGGTAATTATGATAAATGTGAACCATGGCCACCATATTTAGATGAAACATACAATGCTTTTGATATTTTTCAAAACTTTTGTTCGAGCCAAAGTGAACATTTAAATGTATCTGACAGTCTCGCTGAAATTAAATAAAATATTGATTGATGAAAAAAATAAACTATATGTAAAATATGTCTCAGTCTTCAATTTCAGATTTTTTTGATAAAATAAATTCATAAAATTTAATTACTTTATCATATAATTCACATTTATTACTAAAAGAATGTACATTAAATATATAAGTTTAAACACTATTTTTTGCTGCTAAACATTTTTCGAATAAAATGTTCAATTTTATGTATAGAACGTACACAAAGAATTTCATCAAGTGGGACTTCTGATAAGTTGTACCATTTTTTCCTTACCCTGCGAGTACTGCTTATATACAGGGTGCTTCAAAAAAATGTATACACACTTTGAACTTCCATAGAAAATTTATTTACCGTTCTACAAAGTTAAATTTCAGGAAAATAGAAAACTGAAAGTCCAATATAAATGAAACATAAATAACAAATGTTAATACTGTTCAAATTGGTGACCTGCAGCATCAATACAATTCTGAGTACGAGTCACCACAGATTCTGTACATCGTATCAAAACGTCCAATGAGATTTCTCTACACACTGCTTGAATCTCATTCCAAAGAATGTCTAGGTTACGTGGTTTACGTTTGTACACCCCATCTTTTACTGTGCCCCACAAGAAGAAATCCAGTGGTGTAAGGTCTGGAGAGCGTGCTGGATAAAAATTTGCCGGGCCAGTGGATAGGACGCAGGGGGCCAATCGAGTTTCCAGCACGCTCTCCAGACCTTACACCACTGGATTTCTTCTTGTGGGGCACAGTAAAAGGTGGGGTGTACAAACGTAAACCACGTAACCTAGACATTCTTTGGAATGAGATTCAAGCAGTGTGTAGAGAAATCTCATTGGACGTTTTGATACGATGTACAGAATCTGTGGTGACTCGTACTCAGAATTGTATTGATGCTGCAGGTCACCAATTTGAACAGTATTAACATTTGTTATTTATGTTTCATTTATATTGGACTTTCAGTTTTCTATTTTCCTGAAATTTAACTTTGTAGAACGGTAAATAAATTTTCTATGGAAGTTCAAAGTGTGTATACATTTTTTTGAAGCACCCTGTATATATAATGGAAGTTGACTGTATTATAATTTTAAGGCAATTAGTGTTAATGAAATAAAGGTTGTTTTTTAAGAGAAATAAATATAGAAATACAGTATCACAGAGAATCTTAGAGGAACAGTTATCAAAATATTATGAAATCTAATAATTCATTTGGAAACGCCTATAAATTCCTAAAAAAAAATTGATTTTTCTAATTAACAAAAGATACTACCGAAATTGAATAACCACCAGAAGATCTTAGGAAAAAATAATGAAAGATATTGTGATTGAAATAATTTCTGATGATACAATTGTTTCGAAGAATATTATTCATACATCAATAAGGAACTATAAACCGAAATTTACTAAGTCCAATCCATGCTATATTCATAAGAAAGAAATAAAGATTGGTTATTCGACAAAATATATGTTTATATGATTGTGAAAAGACATATTATTTTATAAATTGGAAAAATAATTTTTATGAAAGATTTTTAGAAGAGAGAGAAAGAGAACAAAACAAAATATGAAATAGGTTAAGTACAGAATATATAGCTATTTCAAATAACGCTCACTCACCCGCTTCATTTTGCCAGAGGAGAAGGTTGGGGTGACAGCACTGCGGATTTTCTTCCATTGAGCATCTCTCGTTGAGAAGAGCATAGTGGAGCTAAGTTCATCCATAAAAGGCACCTGTGACAATCCAAACAATATAAGAACATTTTCAAGTCGTTATTATAACTAGATATATATGATGTGCAATCCTGTCGACTTGATCAATGGTGTAAGATCCTGTCGACTCTAGTTGTGCTGTGATATCCTGAGGGTCTCTCGTTTTGGTGTGAAATCCGAGAGGGTCTCTCGCTTTACTGTGGTAACCGAGAGGGTAAAACCTGTAGTAACCGAGAGGGGCAGTCAGGGTGTGAAGAGTTTTCCACTACCATTCTGCACCTTGGAATACCTTTAACAGTTCTCACAGAGTACAGACAGTCGTGGTCGAGGCAGAGTGACAATTTTTTTTTTTGACAATTAAAATAATTTTATTGACTGTCAGTCAATGTTGCAACTCAACCAGGAGGGTGAAAAGAAATATTTACATTTAACAGTTATCAGGAATCAAGGCATCGCCGCCTAAGTCTGGCCATATCGGTGCCAACATCGGGATGGTAGCCCCGAGCCAGTTCTATGGCCGCGCCGAGGAATTCAGCGAGGACCCCCTTCAGCGCAGGTGAAAGTTTCGTCATGAGGGACTCTCTGTCTTCGGTAAATAAAATGGCATCCCTGAGGTCATTAACATCGAACCCTGAATCATATAAGGGCTTTAGGCAGGTCATGTGCTTCAGTTTCCTGAAGATTTTAATAATCATGGTATCCTCTTGCTCTTGTGTTATCTGCTTCTCGTGGGGAACGGGCGGTGTCGGCCCAGCAGGGCGAGGCGCAGGCAGTGGGAGTGTTGAAATCACTGCGGCTGGTGAGGATGCAGAGGTCTCCTCAGTGGTGGTCATGTCGACATCCGGTGTATGGGTTGCAGGCCCGAGGGTCCCCTGCGCAGGCAGAGGGCCACACGGGGTAGTGAAGTCCGGCCGGGCGGGAGGCGTCGGCTCAGGACGCGACGCCGCCGAGCGAGGGCCCATGGGATCTTCAGGTGAAGGGGTCATTGGTGGAGGAGCTGGAGTCACCGCCTGCATGGGTGAGGTCGGCGGCGCTGGTGTGGATGGCCATGGCGCCGCAGATGGTAGAGATGCAGCGCAGGAATCAGATGGGGCGCGGGAAGCCTTGTTAGATGGACTGGGAGGCGCTGGCGCAGGAGGCGCGGCCGAAGACTGCCTAGGCAGCCCAGGCGCGGTCGATGGTGGGAGGTCGGTTGAAGGGGGCGGTGAAGCCCGTCTGGCGGTGGTAGAGCGCCCATGGAGTTGGGGGCAGTTAGCTCTTCTGTGCCCTTGGCCGTGACACTTCGAGCATTTTATTCCATGAGACAGGAAGGCTGGCCAGGCCTCAACCTTGATCCTGATCTCAAATCGAGTAGGCAGTTTGTCGATGGTGATGCCGTCGTGGAGGAGGATGAAGGCCTCCCGTCGACCGTCGGTGTATGTAAACTCTCCAGCCTTCAGCAGCTTGGGGGCGATGGAGGTTATGCGCCCATAGCGGGAGAGGGCGTCAACGATGGCGGCGTCCGCCACAAAGAAGGGCAGGTTTCCAACCGTTATTCTGGTTGAGCTCTTCCTGAAGGGGAAGGTCCTGATGAGGGTTCCCTCGATCTCGAGGCCTTCCCGGACTAGGTGTTCCGCCAGAGATTTGCTGGCGAGTCCCAACAAGTAGTGGCCGTTGATCTTTGAGAACTGGAAGATGTTTTTGTGTCCTCCGACCACTCTCTCGATAGCCCTAAGATATTGGTAGGACTGGTAATCCGGGCAGTACTCGAGATATAGGCACTGCTCCTCGGTGCAGGATGCCTGGCGAGCCCTGGCCTCCATGACATGTGCCGTCGTGGTCCTGATCTCCTGGACCGGAGGTATCCATCCCGTCGACGATCGCTGTCGGCGAGAAGCTCCAGCGCTGTTGGACTGCGCGGCCATGGCAGGCAGAACCGGCGAGTCGCGGCGCCTTTTCTTGGTTCTTACAACGGTGAAAGCGTCGTTGTCGTCCATTTCCGCCAATTCGCTATCTCCCCAAATGAGCGGGGCCGGGTTGGCTGTTGAAGCGCTGCAAGAAGCAGCAATCAGCGGCGCCGTGACGTCATCACGCGCGGCGGCCAGGCTTGCATGCATCTCGCGCGCCGGCGGATCTGCACCCCTTTGATGTTCCATAGAAAATTATTTAGAATAATTCTCTTCTATTGCTTCTTTCGGTGATATATTCTCACCTGGTTGAGATTGAACGCTGAGCCTTTCAGGCACTTGTTCAGCGGATTGAGGGCTTTCAGCCAGTATCAATTTTGTAATTTTCCGCGACGTACTAACCTGGGAAGTTTAATAAATTAAATTAAAGAGAGATGGAGCCACATGTGTCTTCTTCTTTAAAGCTCATGTTTCAATTGTTAATCCAAACATATTTGAAATATGGCTATTTAGAAAGCTGGTAGCAGTTTATAGCTTTAGAGACCTCCCGTTAAATATGAAAACGATACTATATTTTGATGCATTAGCTCGCCATCTGTTATGAAAATTCTAAACTATTATAGACGCGTATGATTCTTTTGAAAATTAAACAATTTTCACTCCCCTTACTGCAATTAATGGGAGGGCCTGGATCATCAGTGGTGAACCCTCCCAGCGGTTTCGCCAGTTTAATCTACCGTACCCCTGTTATATTGCATATTTCTGTTTTCCTTTTATAGTGATATTGATGCTAGACTTTTCGAATGGGTATTTTAAATGAAATATGGCCATAAGCTTTGAGGACAGTAGAAATACATACAATTTTAAATATACAATATGCTTCGAGGAATCGCTTTTCCGCAAATATCATCGCAGTAGGAGCAGTAGAAATAGTTCAATTTTCAAAATAATCATACGCGTCTATAATAGTTTTGAATTTCATAACAGATAGCGCGCTAATGCATCATAATATAATTGTTCTAATAAATGACTCAACTTGATGTTTGCGGAAGAGCGATGGTTTGAAGCATATTATTTATTTATAATTGTATGTATATCTACTATCCTCAAAGCTTATATCCATAGTTCATATAAAATACCCATTCCAAGAGTCTAGCATTAGTATCAATATAAAATGAAAACCGAAAAAATGCAATATAAAAGTGGTATGGTAGCTTAAACTGGCGAACCCGCTGGGAGGGTTCACCACTGATGATTCAGGCCCTCCCATTATTTTTTCCATTGCAGTAAGGGCAGTATAAATTGTTTAATTTTTAAAAGAATAATACATGTCTATAATAGTTCCGACTTTTCACACTATATTTTATAAATTATAGATAATAATCTATATTTCTTTAGAATAGCGCATTATTGCAGGTTAGCAGCTTATGATAAAGCCTTATATTAGGCCTCTTTGTGTCTAAAGGGTCACATTTTCATATTTTTCTTAGGCGGTTTGTTAGTAAAATCATTTCTTTGAAAAATGTGGTATCTTCTGTTTAAGTCAGTGTTTTTATAGGTTGTTGCTTCTTGTATTTTGTTGAGAATGGTGATGGCTTGATCTGTGTTTTGGGGAAAATAGGGACTCTGGTCAAAGTCAGACTTTTATAGACAAATTATAAATTATTTTATATAGCTTCCTTTAAAAATATTTATCTCTATTAAACTATATATACGCACAATTCTACAATAGTTTTCAGCAGTGTTATTTGAAAATATTGGAAACATCAATTTTATTTAGAAGAATAAATTCGGTAATTTTAGTAATTATTTCCTGAAATTACAAAATAAATATTTATCGTAGATTATAAATATGAAGATGATGTTAATTAAATTTTACTAAACATCATCATAGCTTGATGTTTCACATCTAAAAAAATGTTCACAATCATATATTACAACTCAATTTTTCCCGTATTTCCCCGAGTAAATGTTGCCCAATAAATAATGCTTCGGCAAATATTATTATTATTGTATCATTATTTTCAACCATTGAAAATGATTAATTCAAAAAACTAAAATTTTGATTGGAAGAGAGAGAAAAACATAAAATGATCATTGAAATCTCCATGACCACTGAATAGAGTTATTAAATAAAATTATTATAAAATCATTTGTTAAATTGAAATACCCCTGACAAACATTCACAAGGGGAGAAACCTGTATTGATGGTGGCTTGAAAATTGCAATTGGTATATATATAGTATACATATGTCATAATATATACTCTTCCAGGAATAATAAAGCAAACCTACAGTCGACCCAGAGAGAGACGGGCGGGTAAAGTCCGGTCACTTTAGACATCAGCGACATTCCAAGGGCGACCACAGGGGCCGTTACTCGGAACCTCGAGCCTATTAGGACAGTTGGGGATTGTGGGCGACAACGAACGGCCGCCCGGCTGTTGCCGGGCCCGGCTCTTTCCCCCTCTCTCTCTGGTTGCCTGGGTTCCTTCTCCAACTTGTGGTGTCCTTATTTCTCTTTCCTCACCTTATTATATTATTATACCACATATATATATTATAATTTCTTAGAAATTGAATTTCAAGTAAGGGGAAATAAAATACATTTTAAGCAAAGCATTTATTGTCTTTTTGCAGTTTTTTTTTTGTAAAAAGTAAAAATATGAAACACACACACAAAATGTAATAACATTTATGATAATGGAAAGATAAACAAGAAATATACAAGGTGATCCAAAAGCCTTGCACAATTTTGAATTTTTAATTTCGCCAAAAATAGAAGAATTGGTTGACGATTTTTTTTAAAAATACAATCTGAGATATGCAAAATAGGTATATGCAAATTGAAACATATAGCAAAAAAATATTTATATTTTAGATGGAGTTTTGTGAAATAGATTGAATGTTTGAAAAACACTGCTGATATCAATACACGATTTTTTTAAATGTTAATATAGTACCAAAAATTATGATGGCACTACTAATAGGATTACTGGCTATAAGGAATGTGTAGTTTCTTGACTAATTGGCGACACTTGACTATTTACTGGATATTTGTCATGATCCAACAAATAAAATATAGAGGGGAGTGGCAAAATATATTTGTGGCACTTTATTTCAAATATCCTATGGGCTTGTCAAATGTTATCATTGCTTATTATACTGTACACAATTTTAAAAATGTGTCCCCTCAAATAAAAATCATTTTTAGATAGACCTTTTGCGTTGAATAACGTGGTAGTAAAATAATTTTGTATTATTTTTTTGCGCAAAATTTCTAAAGTTAAAAGTGTGCAGAGAATATTCCTTAAGTTATTTCTTATAATGAGCGAAAAGCGATAAACTAAAATAAGGAGTAAAATTGTGTGTACCAGTGTTATTCAAGAAGTTATAACAATTTGGTCTGCACGACGTAATATAAGATGTGTTCAAATTACTGTTCACAAAAAAAAAAAGAGTCAAGATGTGAGGACAGCATTTTTATCCCCATAACGCAACACAAAGAGCTTCAAAATATTGGTAGATAAAATAATACATGGCAGCTTATATACCACATGATGTAACTGCCTTCTCTCTTGTATTGGGTCACGATCCTTGCTAAATGTGGTGCCCTTCATTTTCAAACATGGCCTGCAGACGATAGATGACAGAATGGACAGCATTAAATAACATATATTTTGAAACTGATAAAACGTGCCATCTGATAGAAGCCATCAACATGGCCTATGTGGTAGGCCGGCATCGATAAACACGCGACTTAATGTACCCCCATAACCAAAAATCGCAAGGCGTCAAGTCTGGTGATCTTGGAGGCCACTGGTATATAAAGTGGCGACCCAATCTTCACGGAAAGTATCCTTCAGCAATTGTTCGTCACCATGGGAGATATGAGGAGATCCTCCATCTTGCATGAATGTTATTTCGCTTAGTGCTTGTCAGTCCTGCAATATGGAAATAACCTTTTCTCTCATAAGTTGAACATTAAGTTCACCAGTTACAAAAACGGTTTTAAAAGTTCTTCCATTGATTTTTTCAAAAAAAAAAAATGTTCCAATAATAAAAGAAGATGTGAAACCAGACAAAACTAACTCTGGGCTGATAAAGTGGCATTTCTGTAAAATTCCCAGGGTGTTCTGTTGCCCAAATGTGGCTGTTTTGAGTGTTATCTTCTCCGTTTATAGAAAGGCGAGCTTCATCTGTCCACAGAACATTAGACAGCCAGTTTTCATCAATATCAATTTGCCGGAAAACCCATGCAGCGAATTCTTGACGCTTCTCAAAATCACCGACTTTCAGTTCGTGAAATTTTTGAAATTTTGTCTGAGTATTTTTTAAGAAAAAAATCTTAATGTGTGTGCTTTCCAAACTGTTCCATTTGTCGAGAAACTTGTCGATCACTTACTTCTTCATACGTTAATAACGTCAATAGATTCAACATTCTGCGAAACCGTAACAGCAACTGACTTACACGACGATGGTCTTCCATTCCGAATTTTTGCTTCCAGAGAGATCTAGTCTTCTCAAAACTTTTAATCATTCGCCTTAGAGAGTAGCAACTCATGGGTCCTTTACCGCTTCAAATACCTTTAAAGGTACGAAACACTCGTTGGGGTTCAATGGTAGATTCTGATTTGAAATTTAAAAAAATTCAACAAGAGTGCTTTATCCTGTAGTGACGGCATTCCGGAGTAAAATAAATTATCAGAGATAGATAAATATTTTTAAAAGAGTTGAAATAAATATAATCGATACTGAGATAGAGTTAAATTTTAAAAAATATAAATTTTTTATCTTCGAAATTCAAATAGCTTAGAGGTTCCCTACAAACCGCATCTAAAATATCATTTTTTTTGCTACATGTTTTAATTTGCATATACCTATTTTACATATCTGAGATTGTATTTAAATATCGTCAACCAATTATTCTATTTTTGGCGAAATGGTGATTTTATTAATTTATCCTTTGATATTATTAGGGTTCTTTCCTGGTATTCAGAAAGGAAAAATACATGTCGATCAGCTATATTTTCAATTTATCAATCAATTTGGCCGCTGAATCTCTGATTCTGGTAGAGCGCCATCAAGCGAATAAAATTGTAACTAAAATCAATTTCGATTTTTCATTATTTCCCATTGCATCCTGAACACAATGGTGTTTACCGCATTGCTCTAGCGCAAATATTCGCGGAGTTATTATTTTTTATTTTGTGCAAGACTTTTGGATCACCCTGTATATCATTAGGAAATTTGTCATATTTCAATAATTCAAACGCACATGTTTTGAAAACAAGCAATTTGGTGATGATGAATAAAGTAAAATTTGAAAGCAAATATTCTACAATTGGCAAATTGAATATATTAAACAATAAATATAACTACTAATATTTGAATGATAATAATAAGCGTGACATACGAAAAAAAAAATAACGAAAATTTTGGCATATGGATCGCTATGTATAGTCTATATAGATAATACCGTAACAGAGTTTTCCATTGTAAAGTCCTGAGCTATCTCCTCCGAAGATTCTGAACTACACATAACGATCTATATACCAAAATTTTCGTTATTTTTTTCTTCATATGATAGGCCTGTTTTTATTTTCCTAATGTTAAGAGTTATTTTTATTTTTTAATTTAATCTATTTTACAACATGAATCATGAAAATTTCTCTTATAGAATTGTAAATAGTTATAAAACGAAGAGAAAATTTTTTTATTTTTACTATACATGGGCTACAAGCTTTCGGGCTTCACGCCCTTCGACGGGTACAACATATTGAGAGAAAATAACGCTATATAGCGTTATTTTCTCTCAATATGTTGTACCCGTCGAAGGGCGTGAAGCCCGAAAGCTTGTAGCCCATGTATAGTAAAAATAAAAAAAAAATTCTCTTCGTTTTATAACTATTTATAATCTATTTTACAATCGTAGATTTTTTGCATTTATCATCATCAATTTTTTTTGTTTTGAAATGCGTTCTTTTGTCTTATTACTACAACCAATCGTGATGAAACTTTGGGAAGATGTTTAGTATACTACCGGGATGGTTTCTGGCTAATTACTCTTTAGAAATAACCTTTCGTTGCATTTTTATTTACGATAAAACGTAGATTCACTCGCAATCAGCGCCCCCTCGCGGCAGACGTATGGCCTTAAATAGCCTCGCATGATCTTATTTGTAACGTCAAGCTTAGCCTATACGTTAGGTACGCAGCTTCGTACCCCCGCAACCTAGGTTCGAGGCTCAGCGTGGGTGTTTTTTTTTTCATTCCTTTTATATTATTGTAGCAAATTATTAAAAATATTATTTTATTTAAAATGTAGGCTTTTTAAAATAAAAATTAACATACACAATTTTCTATATAGATAATACCGTAACAGAGTTTTCCATTGTAAAGTCCTGAGCTATCTCCTCCGAAGATTCTGAACTACACATAACGATCTATATACCAAAATTTTCGTTATTTTTTTCTTCATATGATAGGCCTGTTTTTATTTTCCTAATGTTAAGAGTTATTTTTATTTTTTAATTTAATCTATTTTACAATCGTAGATTTTTTGCATTTATCATCATCAATTTTTTTGTTTTGAAATGCGTTCTTTTGTCTTATTACTACAACCAATCGTGATGAAACTTTGGGAAGATGTTTAGTATACTACCGGGATGGTTTCTGGCTAATTACTCTTTAGAAATAACCTTTTGTTGCATTTTTATTTACGATAAAACGTAGATTCACTCGCAATCAGCGCCCCCTCGCGGCAGACGTATGGCCTTAAATAGCCTCGCATGATCTTATTTGTAACGTCAAGCTTAGCCTATACGTTAGGTACGCAGCTTCGTACCCCCGCAACCTAGGTTCGAGGCTCAGCGTGTGTGTTTTTTTTTTTTCATTTCTTTTATATTATTGTAGCAAATTATTAAAAATATTATTTTATTTAAAATGTAGGCTTTTTAAAATAAAAATTAACATACACAATTTTTTAATAATATTTGTAACAAACCTAGGTTCGAGGCTCAGCGTGGGTGTCTTTTTTATTTTCGTTTCTTTTATATTATTGTAGAAAGGTCTGTTTATACAGCATTATTATATTTTGATTGGTTTATTTTAAATATGTTTGTTATGAAGGCTCTATGTAATACTATTTAGAGCACATTTTACATTTCAAACACCTAAGCCCCCCTCTTTTTAATATTGTAGCAAAGTATTAAAAGTATTATTTTATTTTAGATGTTTGCCATGAAACTTTGGGAAGTTGTTTAGTATACTATCAGGACGATTTCTGGCGAATTATTTTAGAATAATATTTATAACAATTATTATAGCGAAATTAAGACATAGTTATTATATTCTGTGTTTGTGCATATATTAATATTTAACAGAAAATGTTAGAACGTTCTATTAGAATATCTCGAAAACAAAAACAATACATATAAACGAGTTCACTGACATTTATTAATGCAGTGATTATAATCAATGATTACAATGAAGGGCTATATTATCGATATATATAAAAAATATCTTTCAAATTTTAACGTAACGTTCCATTCTCAATCCCGTAGGGCTTTAGATCGGCTAAAACATTTTTATCTTTATAAGTGAATATTAACTTTACTGTACTGAATAGTTTAGTATAATGTTAATTTAACATATTACAATTTAGCCACAGCAACGCGTGGCCGGGTTCGCTATTTATAATATATATTTCTGATTCATTTGATTATGATTATAATTTGTAAGTACTTTGTTATAGTTTTTCATTAAAATAGAGCTCAATTTTTGTGTATGTTTTCTATTTGCAGTATCTTTCCTAATGTCTTTGGCAACGTTTTTTTTTTCTCATAAATAGGCTGAGGTTATATTATTTTTAGAATTGTAGATTGAATTATTACTTTTATTCTATAATATTTACTTTTATAAGTGTTTGTTATAGTTTTTCATTTGAATTTAGCACAATTTTTGTATCTGGTTATCTTTTTTGGCATCTTTTCATCTCTCTTTGGCATCTTTTTTTTTCTCATTAATAAGACCTAATCCAAATAATTTAATAGTGTGTGACGATTCAGCAACAGCATCAGACAAAAGAATAAATGAACTAAAGAATAAAATCTCATTTTTTCTTTTGTCTGATGATGGTGACATTTGGATTAGGTCTTATTTTTTTTATTAATTTGTTATAGTTTTTCATTTGAATTAAGCTCCATTTTTGTGTATTATTTAATAAATGAACTAAAGAATAAAATCTCATTTATTCTTTTGTCTGATTTTTGTGTCTGATTTTCTTTTTTACAGTATCTTTCATAATGCCTGATTTGATTACTTGATCTGTTATAGTTTTTCATTTAAATTTAGCTCCATTTTTGTGTCTGTCGTTTTTTTTTCTTCTCATAAATAGGCTGATGCTGTATTTGTGTACTCAATTGTTGCTTTTTGTGTCTGGTTTCTTTTTTGCAGTATTTTTTGGAATCCTTTTTTTTTTCATCAATTGTTTCCTCACATGCTTGGAATTTTCTTTTTATGCCTGTCCTGGCTTTCAGTTTTATAGTTTTCCTCTGCTTGGTTCTTATTTTACCTTTTTTTTCAGCGTCTTCTGTCATGCCTCGAAAAGGCCGTGGAAGACTCACTCCCCTAACAGCTAGGCGTGCTAATATGACTCGCCGCAGACACAAAACCCCAATTGCTATTTCTCTTGTTTACTTTTTTACCAATGCCTATAATTTTTCACCTGAAATATTTTTTATTTTATTTGTTATTCAATAAATTATTATCACTTATTTTTGGTCTTCTTTTTACTTACTTATTTTACTGGGGGTTGGTGGAAGGATGGTCTAAGCCGTTGGTTTTCGAACGCTACGACCCGGGTTCGATTCCCGCATTGGGCACTTTTTCTGAAAAATAAAAAAAATGCTCCAATGGCTTCCGATTCTTGCAAAAGTCCAACCCCACCAGCAAGCGCAAGTAATCAAACGGGGCTCTGGCACATTTGTAAATGCAAAGTCGAACTGCTTTTCACATGTTTAGACATGTGGTGTACTTACAGTTAAAGCAGTCGCCTACTCTACCCACCATGATTATCAAGGCCTGTACCACGTGTACTAGGGATAAGCAAAAAAAAAATATTTTACTCATTGATCTATACATACAATTATTTGCATACAATTATTTACATACAAATATATGCATACAATTATATACATACACTTTTCTACATTTTTGCACTCTGCAGTCTAATATGTTGTTAATAATAGGGGTTTTAGACAAATATCAACTGTTGAAATTTGATTTTCCAAAATAGTTGAATTATCGAAAGTGTCGAATTAGTTTGTCATATGATAGGCCGTAGGTCGAGACATCCAAAAATGGTCGAATTATCGTGTGTTGAATTAATTAGATTATATTGTATATATAAAAATATAGAATTGTTGTTTTTAATGAGGTCTTTTAAATGAATGTATTCCTTTAATATGTTGTCATATCTGCAATTCTTTTTCATTTCCAAAATATTTATTTACACTTTCACCAATGCCTATAGGATCTTTGCGATGGAACAGGTATGGTGTTCTAGCGCATGTGCTCTCATGTCCTTGAAGCACATATACTGACAGTACCCAAAGTTGAACACACTGTATAATGTCTGAAATATATTACTATAAAGAGGGCTCAAGGCCAAACCTTTGCTACAAGAGCCTGTGTTTACGCACAGACGACTTTATGTTTTTAATGAGGTCTTTAAAATGAATTTATTCCTTTAATATGTTGTCATATCTGCAATTTTTTTTTTCATTTCCAAAATATTTATTTACACTTTCACCAATGCCTATAGGATCTTTGCGATGGAACAGGTATGGTGTTCTAGCGCATGTGCTCTCATGTCCTTGAAGCACATATACTGACAGTACCCAAAGTTGAACACACTGTATAATGTCTGAAATATATGACTATAAAGAGGGCTCAAGGCCAAATACAAAATACAAATACAAATATATGCATACAATTATATACATACACTTTTCTACATTTTTGCACTCTGCAGTCTAATATGTTGTTAATAATAGGGGTTTTAGACAAATATCAACTGTTGAAATTTGATTTTCCAAAATAGTTGAATTATCGAAAGTGTCGAATTAGTTTGTCATATGATAGGCCGTAGGTCGAGACATCCAAAAATGGTCGAATTATCGTGTGTTGAATTAATTAGATTATATTGTATATATAAAAATATAGAATTGTTGTTTTTAATGAGGTCTTTTAAATGAATGTATTCCTTTAATATGTTGTCATATCTGCAATTCTTTTTCATTTCCAAAATATTTATTTACACTTTCACCAATGCCTATAGGATCTTTGCGATGGAACAGGTATGGTGTTCTAGCGCATGTGCTCTCATGTCCTTGAAGCACATATACTGACAGTACCCAAAGTTGAACACACTGTATAATGTCTGAAATATATTACTATAAAGAGGGCTCAAGGCCAAACCTTTGCTACAAGAGCCTGTGTTTACGCACAGACGACTTTATGTTTTTAATGAGGTCTTTAAAATGAATTTATTCCTTTAATATGTTGTCATATCTGCAATTTTTTTTCATTTCCAAAATATTTATTTACACTTTCACCAATGCCTATAGGATCTTTGCGATGGAACAGGTATGGTGTTCTAGCGCATGTGCTCTCATGTCCTTGAAGCACATATACTGACAGTACCCAAAGTTGAACACACTGTATAATGTCTGAAATATATGACAATAAAGAGGGCTCAAGGCCAAACCTTTGCTACAAGAGCCTGTGTTTACGCACAGACGACTTTATGTGACTTTTTCAAGTGTGCGAACTTTGGATAGCATACATGTAAAGTTGAACCCAAGTATATATAAAATGTAGTTTTTAATGAGGTCATTTAAATGAATTCCTATTATAAATCGTCTCCTCTGAAATATAGTTTGTAAATTTATATTCTGATTTATTTTATCCTTTTTTTTTCATTTCCAGAATATATATTTACACTTTTCACCAATGCCTAAAGTTTCTCACCTGAAAGAAAAAAACTCCGCCTTTGCCGGTCCCAAGCCAGGATGAAAAAGGAGGAGGGGGAGCAGTAACAAGCTCACTAAAAAAACCTGGGCTCAGCTGGCCCGGCTGATAGTACCTTGTAAGGGCTCCTAATCCAGGGATACATTCTTTTGGAGCTAAGTCAGTGGCCTGCCACTGAGTAGTGCTCCCAGTCTTGATGACAAAGGCAAACGCATTCTACTTCACCCAATCGTGATGGTTGTTAATTTCAAGCTTTACAAGCTTGACACTCTAATATGATTGAGTGAAGATAAGAAAGGAGAAAAAAATATTTTTTGTATTTTTTTTTGGCAATAATCTATTTATTATCAATTAATTTGATTTTGGTCTTTATTTATTATTCCCCTGCTCTATACATACATTTTGTACATTTACAATGTCAGCCATTTTCTCTGTAATACCTTTTTAGCAGTGAAGTTATATTTGAGCAACAAACAATTGTTGAAATTTAAAATGGTCGAATTATCGATAGTGTTGAATTACACTTTGTTATATGATAGGCTGTAGGTCAAGACAACAAAACATGGTCGAATTATCGAGGTTATATTATATATATAAAACTAGAAATGTAGTTTTAATGAGGTCCTTTAAATATTTTCATTCCTTTTATATGTTGTCTTATCTGCGATATAGTAGCATTTTTTGCAATTTTATTTGCTGATTTGTGTCATTTTTTCACTCAAAATATATTTATTTAAACTCTTCAACTAATGCCTATAGTTTCTTTCCTGAAATTGCTTAGCAAACATGAGTTGGTTGTATTGTTATGCTTCGGAGATATTTTAATCCTAAGCAGGGTCTTTACGAATGGTACACGTATGGTTACACAGTGCATGTGCTCTCATGTTCTTGAAGTAGTGTAGATGTGTTGTTTGCACTTTATTTTCTGATTTGTTAGTATTTTTCTTCTTTTTTCATTTTAAATAATTTTTTAGGCATAGGAACCAATGCCTATAGTTTCTCACCTGCGGGCCCTTCGAGTAAACCCGGGGTTTGCCCGGGTCACTCGTTTATTATATTTGTGTAGGGAGGTTGCTTAAAACTTTACAACTAAAAACTGTTTATATATTATCTATAAAGATCATCATAATGATAAAATATCCAGCTTATATATTTTGATCATATTCTAAGAAATCCCTAATATTTTATTATTCTACGTAGTAATGTATGCAACTTTAAATTTACACCAACAATGCTAATTTTTCATTCAGGAAACTTACCTTCCTGTTAAGAAAAAAGTGGTGGCTTCTTTGAGAGTGATTTGTTTCACCAACTCCGGGTCTGCGACTGTCAGAACATAGTCCTTCCCCATCAACACTCTGGATCACCACATTGAACTTCGAAATAGAAAGAATAAATCTTTATTAAAAAGAAGCCGCACTTACCCGTATATCCTTCCATACCGCTCGTAATAATCTAGTTCAACCTCATGAAGAACCTGTTCGTGCACCACCAACAATTGTTAGAAATAGTTTTAAAGCAATATTTATAGGCAATCCAAATATTTCAAATGCAGGAAAAAAGGAATTTTATCACGAGCGGGTATACTCATATCGCCAAATGTATAATACATTTTAAACCAAAATATAATTTATTTGACTAATATTACAACAATGCTTATTAAGTAATGCGTATGACAATTCATTTTATTGATAAAAATGAAGCTATGCATTGTTGGTCCCTGTTGTAATTAAAGGCATATTCACTCTTGATTCTGAATTTTAAACTCTGTAACACAAATAACTGATGCAAATTGTTATGTTATTCCGCCCATGTTGTTTGAGTTATAAGAGAAAGAACTCTCAAATTTGCCAATATTCGATTTCTCTATCTGACAGTGAAATTATCTGATTCTTTTGTCTTAGAGAAAGGGTTTAGTAGCAGAGAATTCCAGGCCACCGCCGCCAGCCGAGGTAGTTCCAACAAAGAGACGAAAGGTATGATGATTGAATCTCTGATTGTTCTTCATTATTCTAGAATGTTCTAAAAATAATTCTATTCTAGAATGCGATTTTTATTCTTCGAAACAATACATTCAGAAAGAATGACCAAATCATGAATCAAACGGAAGATTTTCTCCATGTGAAATTAATTCAAATATTAATTTTAAAATGTTTTTCTTCGAAAAATTGCGCAGACTCAATTTTTCCCGAACTAGTGTTGTAGAATATTAACCCATCTAAATTACCACGCTTTGTTACAATTCATTTCAAGGGGGAAATGCTTCTTTTAGTACATATACATTTGTCGGATAAATATTAGTTTTTAAAGAGCCATGTTTATTGAAATCTTTCGCAATGTTAATATGATATGAAGGGCCTGATCCCGCTCTTGCGCATGCCCGCTGTATACAATTTATAGAGCTATGCACCCAGCTATGTACAGGGGCAACAATTACATATTTGAACTTTGATTTCATTTGTCAGTGTTCAAATAGAAACTCTAGTTTGAGAGAGAGTCCACAAGTCATTTCCTATGACATTATACAAAAAAAAAAACACTCTACCTTTGATCATTTGATTCCATGAATGAGTCACCAAATAGGTGAATTCACAATATTCTCTCCTCTTTTTCAATTTTTAATTTACTTGTGCTAATCACAGAGTATCTCTCAAAGGCTCAATGTCAAGTATGTAAAATTGTGATCCAATTTGTATTTCAAATTTTATGAAATAATATGTGTGGATAAATATCACATTCTAAAATAAAATTTAAATTTGCTCTAGAAAATATAAATGAAATTATAAACAGTGTTCAACTATCTCTATGATGCATTAGCGCGCCATCTGTTCTGAAAATTTGAAACTATTATAGACGCGTATGATTCTTTTAAAAATAAAGGGCAGTAGAAATAGTTTCTTTTTTAAAAGAATCATACGCGTCAATAATATTCTCGAATTATCAACTCTATCTCTAGTTTAAGCTTTTCAAGGATAACTTGAATAGTGGATTTATTCAATTCTTTTTGAGGTGCTATATGTCCGATGAAAGAAATGTATATACATTGTACAAACTAACGACCCTTTGTCTTGTCTTGGGCGAGGCGAAATTTAATCAAAATTTATCATCATGTTTTGTATTACTTGCATTTTTTTTTTTGCATTATTGGCCTAACTGCCATGTTGAATTGTTACAACATTTTGGGACTGTTAAACTATAATTTTGTTACATATGAAAATCTAATACATAGATAAAGGGTATATATATAGAGAGAAATATAGGTCATTATGTATTTTTAATACACCGTTCATGGCTACTAATATTAAGGTTTATATGAAGGCGAAGACAGAGATTAGAAGGAGTAGTGTTTTTTCAGAGACTAACCTTGTTCATACTCTCGACAATCTTGTAGGTTCCTAGGAATGGAATGACCGGCGAGTGGGGAAATCCATTCATGAAGTTCTTGAATTTCTGAATGGACCTGAGACATACATTTAAAACTGAATGAATTATTTCAGAGTCTTCATGTTTAAACTAAATTTACAATTTTATCTGTGTGTATATACATTAGGGCTGTTTTCGCCCGAAAGCTCGAATCTTTATTAAAGATTAAAAGAAAAGTATCCTCGTACGCTTCAAATCTTTTACTTACATTAATATTAAATCTATCACAATGGGTGGATGTTTACGATTATAGGAAGGGTTCATAAACAGTTAACCCTTTCTTGGCAACTTGCCAATTGATCATTCAGTATATCAAATTGTTGCTCTCAATGTATTCTGCCGCCAAATCTCTACCCATATATTACAGATATGTATAAACAAGGTAGGATCAAAAAGTTCCCGAACCTTTTTAAAATTCATTATTTATTTATTGTATAGTAATTTAAACATAATATTTTCAAAATAGGAGACTTAGTTATCTACACATTTTTTTCCAGCGTGAAAAAAGCTGTTGAAATGCTAGTTGAAAGTCAATTTCTCTAAGCTTGGTTAGCTCCACCGTCGCATTTTAAATTACTTCTGATGACGATGAAAAGTGCCTCCCTTTTAACGTCATTTTAAGTTTTCGAAAAAAAAGAAATCATATGGGGCGATATCAGGGGGGTATAGAGGATGCAGAAAGACAGATACAGAGTGTTTGGCTAAATAGTCTTGAACAATAATAGCTCTATGAGCAGGGCATTATCATGTAGCAATTTCCACTGTTTTGATTTAAAGAGTTGGTTTATTTTTCTTCTTATCGTATCACGAAGGCGTACAAGTATTCTTTGTATGATTGTTTATTAATAGAAACCCCTTGTTTAATAAATTCATAATAGACAAGTCCTTGGTAATCGAAAAACACTGCAAGCATTACTTTTCCTTTGGACTTGTCAAGACGAACTTTGTTTATTCTAGAAGAACTTGGTGTGTGCCAATCACACACACACACCAGTTATTATTGTTTTTAAAAAATCAGAATCATTATTTGTAGTGTCAATTAAATATTCCCAATTGATAATCTGGTTTTTATTTGTTGATATGTTAAATTTCGTGGGACAAAATAACCACAAAGTTTTTTCATGTTTGAAAGTTCACCAATAATATTTTGGCAACTATCATACGGAATTCCAAGTATTTCTGGTATATTATCAATAGTAAATTTTCTATCAGCAACAATTAAATCACGTACCTGTCCAATATTGCGATCCGTTGTTGACGTCAATAGCCGACCTACCCGTGAATCATCTGCGATGCTCTTACGGCCATCTTTAAAACGTTTATACGAGAAATAAACTTGCGTTGGTGACATTTTTCGTCTTCATAAGATTAATCGATTAATGCTAATGTCTCTGCGTAAGACCAATATTATTTTACACAAAATTTTAATATTTTCCCTTTGATCAAATTATGAATTAATTATTGCAGAAACCGACGCTAGCTATTAAAATTACGCATGCGCATTTACTGGCGTTTCTAAATTAAATTATAGTTTAGGCTTTGTTCTTTACAGAAAAATTGATTTTACATTTTTAAAAAGTTGTTTTATATCTATATATATTTTTTATAAGTTTGGGAACTTTTTATACTACCGTGTGTATAAATATCTGTGATGAGGTGTCCTGTCGACTCTCGCTATAACTGTGATAACCGAGGGTCAAACCTGTAGTAACCGAGAGGGACAGTCAGGGCGTGGAGAGTTTTCCAGTACCTCTCTGCACCTTGTAGGACCTTTAACAGTTCTCACAGAGTACAGGCAGTCGTGATCGAGGCAGAGTGGAAAGCTTGGGAATGTGCACACACAAAAAAAAACGAAGAGACACAGTTGTAGTAGGAAAGTTCCATGAACAGATAAAAGTCGAGCTAAGAGCAAGATGGAGATAAAAGAGTTCTTACTGTTCTACATGGTCGATTAGGTGGACCTGGGTACAACCGACGAGGGCTCACGCTGATGGTGAAGTGACTGTATTTTCGGCTAGGGCAGAGGTCTTAAATATCTTTGCCGAGGGGGGAGAATGGACTTTGAGCGGGTGCAAAGGGCGTGGGGCGTCTGCGACATTCTACACCCTTTGGACCTGATGGCAACGGTCTGCCAAATTCCTCTTTAGGGTTATTGGATTTCTATCTCGATTTTAGGCGTTTTTGGACTTCTTCTCAATCTTGCTTTAACTCAGCTCTTAATCTATTACATAGTTTTACTTATTTATTCTCAGTATGTACAAATTACATTACATATAGTGATGCAATGACACATTTCAATCATGCATATAATTATTTATAGATGTGTTTCTATATACAACATGACAATCTTGTTATAAGTATTATACAATATAAGGTTGTTGGTTTAAATTACCATAGATGAGCCCCGGGAGTAAAAGGGTTCATCTGGGTTTAAACGGGTAAAGCCTCTCTAACACAGGTAAGTAATTAAAATCTATTTTAATTAATTTAAACTGTGAGGGTTAAAAAGGGCTATAACAAGATGTTTTGTTTGGATATATCTAAAAATTATAAAAAATGAAACTTATGTTTAATTTAAAAGTTATGATATTCATTATAAAAGAGAAATTTAGATAAAACCTTTGTTTGAAAAAAAATAATGATGATAAAAAATAAAATCATGTTCTAAGAGATTGTTGGCGGGCGTTGGAAAGGGTTAGAGGTTAAAGAATATGCAATTGTAAGTATTACACATGCAATCAAATACTTAGATCCAGGTGCAAAGAGAGGATAAAAACTTGATCGTCTTCCTAGGCAATGTTTCACTTGTGATCCTGTATAAGGTTACAATGCTTTGTCACAATTGTAGGGTTATTGGGTTGAAAAGTTGTTGAAGAAAAAAGTTGATCATTAATATGATTGAAAGGGGTGAAATAGAGCCATGCGATAAGTAGAAATGTTGTAGCGACAGTAGGTAATCTGACTTGACTTAAAATCAAAGGTTGATTGTGGTCCGCTAGAGCTGAAAAAATTGTGAGTTGTGAAAGCTTTGTGCATGCGTTGGTGATTTTGCTCTGCGGATGATTGAATTAAACTTTTGAAACGTGTTCAAGCCAGAAGTTGGGATTTTTAAATCTGGGGAACTGTGTTCAAGGAGTTTGTTGAAATTACGAAATCAAAAAAATTGTCAAGCAGTACTGTCGTTTTTCTACGTTGATGTGAAGCAATGGTTGAGAAATGATAGAAGGGGTTAGAGAAATAGATTAGGGTATGCCCGATAGTTGATAATAAACATGTTTATATTATATAAGGTATAAAAACAAATATAATAGGAATAAAAATATAGAAATATCATTGTGGTTGTATAAAGTTTGTGTAAACAAAATCAAACAATCAATATATAAAGGTAATAATAATGAATATTAAAGTTATTTTTGAAAACGAATAAATGTTTTGTAATATTAAAATAATATTATGAAAAATAAAAGTAAAATTGATTTTTTTTCAAATAACATTGGATTAAAAACTAGTAATTATATAATTGAAAAGTAAAAAAATAAAAATATAATATTTTATACAAAAAAAAACAGAATATAATTGAAGATTATTACAATGAGTAGATGAAGGTTTAGTATTTCTTCTAAAAAAAGTTACAAATGTCGTGTGTAACTAGTTCATATTACTTTGGTATGTCAGTCAACTAGCGGTGATTACGTCCATTTTTATGACCGGGGTGCTATGTTTATTATTTTTGAAGGGAGAGATATGGGGCTCGTCTACAGCGCACTGGCTTAATTTTTTCTTTTCTAGTCTGGATCTGGTATTTTCAAAGAAATCTTTATATTGTGTGAAATAGAGTAAGTAAGTAAGTAATACAAATCCAAATGGATTGGTGTAGAGTATGTAGATAGAATAGGTTTTTGAATTTAACGGGAAAATTTTTGGTCGCTACTTGAGGTTTGTTTTAAAACGATCGATGTTGAATATATCTGGATTTAAATGTAGGAATAGCTGGGAGATTTTGAGGCGGTATAATTCGGAATAGTTGCGTCTCGAAGATATCTGGAGTCAAATGTTTGAATTCACTGAGATATATATCTTGAGACATTCGCTGTCGGTTTTGAATAAATCGGGTTTGTGGGGGTGTAATGTACAGAACATTATCTGTGTAATATTTTAATTTATTGACATGTATGGTGTCACTGTCTCTATTGAGAGGTTGATTGGGGCGATCTATTCGAACAACATTGGGTGAGATTATTTCAATTATTGTGTATGGTCCAGTAAAATATGGTGCTAATTTGCCTGTGTCGGAATGTCTATAATTTTTGACCAAAACAAGATCATTCACTTCGAAATGTGGTGTTCTGTGCTGCTTATCAAATGTTTATTTATCTTTTTTGGTGATTTTGGGTACGGGAGCGTGCTATCTCTCTAGCTCTAGTTATTTCGGGGTATGGGTTAAGATGAGTTCTTAGATCTGGGGGACAACATTGAACATTAAGTAGGTGGGTGGAAAACTTGTGACAGAATGGGGTGTGTTATTATACGTTTGAGTGATGCGTTTAACTAGTTGAGTCCAGGAAGCTTTTGGCTTTTCTAGATAAGCTAGTCTGAGTTTGCCTGTAATGGACGCATTTAAGCGTTCTATTAAACCATTTGCTTGTGGGTTATTGCTTGTGGTGAGTGGGGGTGGTATACCATGTGTTATTAGAGATTTACGGAATTTTTCTGAGGTAAAAGCCTGCGCTCTGTCAGATAACAGACGTTTTGGACATCCTTGTTGTAGTACAGTTTTGAGGGTTTGAATGTACGTTAGGGTACTGGTTTACTGGTTAAACTCTCTTTTAGAGTTGTGAAAGCTTGTTGGCAGTTTTATGGTCTATTTGGAAGATGTAGTTTTCTCGGTGTTTGTAAGTGTTGTGTTTCAACATTGTTGCGGACTTAGTAAAAATGTTATTCAATGATGTCAGGTTTAGATGTGAGTAGAAGTGCGACTTTCGACATGGCCCCCCTCGGGGTGAGTTGTGTCACAGGAATGAAGGCGTCTTTGTGGCCTGTTAAGTAAGAAAAATTGTTGTGATGCGCTGTGTGACACGAGTGAGTGAATTGAATAGAAAGGTGTCACGTGAAGTATTTGTTTATGGTACAGCACATAACTTGTTTCACCATGAATAACAAATTTACTAGTCATGGGTTGTGGTTGTTCAAAACACATCGAGATATTTTGGCTGTTAGTGGATGTGGCACGTTTAGTGGCGACGATATGGAGCTTATGTGGCTCGAGATTGATTTGTTGCTTAGTCGCGCGCTAATAGAGGGTGGCCAATTGGAGAAAGTGATGGGGAGTTTGTTGTGGTTTGTTGAGAGAGATGTGTGGATGATTAATAATTATGCATGTGAAAAGAAAGGACGAGGGAGTGAAACTATTTTGGATTTTAAACTTGTTTTGGGGAAGGACAGTTACTTTTCTAGTTGTGGTTTTGAAGATATTGTATCTTGCGATTTTTGCAATTTAAAAAAAATGCGTTTCACCTATGTTTATTAAAATTTGAATATATTTTTAAATCGTTGATTACGGTAGTGCGAAAATTATCCTTTTAAAAGGGCAATGGCGTGATAGTGACTTATAATTTGAATGGGGCGTTTACATAAAATAGTGAACTTAACAATGATTTTTGCAAAGTTTTGAGTATTTGATTAAGAAATTGAAGTTTGTTATAAAAATATGATATTAAGAAAAACACACAAATAAGTTTATAATTATGATTCGAGTAATTAAAAAATAATGATTTTTTTAAATGTAAAATTGAAAGTAATGAATTAAAATTTATAGGTTGCTTAAAATAAAGTAAAATTTGATAAATGAGGGTGTACAATATTTAAAATTTGAATTGAAATGATATAAAATTGGTAAAAATTGATTTTAAAATGATTAGAGTGAAAATAAATATTAAATTTATGGATAATCAAGTTGTGATCATGAGAAGAAAGTTGCGTAGGTTTTTAAAAACTCACTGTTTTGAGGATTGTTCAGTCAGCAGGCTTGGTCTTTGGTTGTCGTCCTGATGGCGCGGAAGACGTTCCATGTGGGGCTGGTAGAAGCTTGTAGATTCTGTTTGGCGATGGTGGCATGTCGCCTGGAAGATGGTTGCGTTGTAAGGCAGAAGGGGGGGGGGACTTCTCACCGGCTTATTTTGCGGGATTTTCGGCTGTGTCGTTAGGGGGGAGATTGCTCAGTCGTTTCGTTGGAATGGCGGTTTGGCTCCTCCATCTTTTCTCTTCCTCGCTTCTATCTGGACAGACTTTCTACCTTCCTGGTTGTGGTCATCCTGTCGGCTTATCTGTGTTGAGGCATCCTGTCAACTCTCGCTATAACTGTGGTAACCGAGGGTCAAACCTGTAGTAACCGAGAGGGACAGTCAGGGCGTGGAGAGTTTTCCAGTACCTCTCTGCACCTTGTAGGACCTTTAACAGTTCTCACAGAGTACAGGCAGTCGTGGTCGAGGCAGAGTGGAAAGCTTGGGAATGTCCACACACAAAAAAAGAAGAGACACAGTTGTAGTAGGAAAGTTCCGTTAACAGATAAAAGTCGAGCTAAGAGCAAGATCGAGAAAGAAGGTTTCTTACTGTTTTACATGGTCGATGAGGTGGACCTGGCTACAACCAACAAGGGCTCACGCCGACTGTGAAGTGACTGTCTGGTCGGCTAGAGAGAAAATAAGGATAACCCGGGACCCTTGGAGCGTAAAATCTCTGGTCGGCTAAAAACCGAGGTTTTATATCTTTGCCGAGGGGGGGGGGGGGGAGACATGTGAGAATTTGGACTTTTTACGTCTGCGGCATTCTGCACCCTTTGACCTTGATGGCAACGGGCTGCCAAATTCCTTTTTAAGATTGATTTCTATTTCTCTCACGATCTCTTGCTTAGCTCAGCTCTCAAACTATTACATGGTTTTATTTATTCATCCTCAGTTTGTACAAAGTACATTACATATGGTGATGCAATGAAACGTGTCAATCATGCATATAATTATATATAGATGTGTTTCTATATAGAACATGACAATCTTGTTATAAGTATTATACAATATAGGGTTGTTGGTTTAAATTACCATATATATATGTCGAATCCTGTCGACTTGATCTATGGTATAAGATCCTGTCGACTCTCTCGTTAACCGAGAGGAACAGTCAGAATGTGGCGAGTTTTCCAGTACCTATCTGCACCTCGGAATAACTTTAACAGTTCTCACAGAGTACAGGTAGTCGTGATCGAGGCAAAATGGAAGACTTGGGAATTTCCATACACAGAAAAACGAAGAGACACAATTGTACTTGGAAATATCCCTGAACAGATAGGAGTAGAGCTAGGAGCGAAAGATTGAGATAGAAGAGTTCTCACTGTTCTAAATGGTCGAAGGTGCGGGCCTTGGACACAACCGACAAGGGCTTCCACTGATGGTGTAATGACTTATTTTTCTGGCCCTGTTGAAGGCTTATATATCTTTTCAGAGAGGAATTATTGGATTCCAGAGGATGAAACAAGGGCGTGGATAGGAAGCGATATTGTACATTCTAGCAAAGACCTGACATCTTCTAGACCTCGTTGGACTTCTTTCTCAATCTCTACTTCAGCTCAACTCTCAATCTGTTAAAGAGTTTCATTTATTTATCCTCAGTTAGTATATAGTACATTACATATGATGATGTAATGACACACGTCAATCATGCGTATAATTACATATTTATAGATTTATTTCTATTATACAACATGAAGGTCTTGTAATAAGTATTATACAATAAGGGGTTGTTGGTTAAAATTACTATATATATATTTTTTTGTTACATGTTTTAATTTGTATTTAAATATTTTACACATCTCGGATTGCATTTGAAAATCGTCATCTAATTTTCTCCTTTTGGCGGAATCGTGTTTATTAATTTATCATTTAATATTATTTGGGTTCTTTTCTGGTATTCCAAAAGGAAAAATACGTGTCGATCAGTTATATTTTTCAATTTATCAAACAATTTGGTCGCTGAATCTCTGATTCTGGTAGAGCGTAATCTAGCGAATTAAATTGTAACTGAAATCAATTTCGAATTTTACATTATTTGATATAAATATTCACATTGCATCCAGAACACAATGGTGTTTACCGCACTACTCTAACTCAAATATTAGCGGAAATATGAATTTTTAAAGTTGTGCAAGACTTTCGGATCACCCTGTATTTAGGTATATATGCTGTTCGATATATTTGTCTATTGATTGGTTCTCTATTATCACGTGTACCTAACCAACCAATCAGCGTTGAGGTAATAAAGTGAGCATGATTTGTCAATTCAGTGGTATACACCGATTAAACGACATTATAATTCGGATCTCTAAATTTTGTTGTTGTTTTTTTTTACTAAATTCAATTTTATTTGTACTCTTTCATACTTATACGTTTAAAATAATTTCAAATCGAAAGGTTTCCTTTTAAAAAATGAAATTAATATTTAAGATTCTCAATATACGAAAAAAAATAGTACAAATGTGACATTGTACTGGAATAAAGTTTATAAATTAAAAAAGGCATCTCCTTATTGTGCAACTTAAAGTTGCAGATGGCTTGCGCCATCTATCGGAATGAATATCAAACTATTCATTGATTTTAATTTATTCCAGAATTATCCAAATACCCATTCTTGATTAATCAAGAAAAGCTAACCGTGTACGCGTTTCGGGCTGTTGTCTCTCGTCAGCGTGGTGCAAGCTGTACCTCAACGACCAAAAGAAACTGATCATTTAGGCATCCTGAAAAATCACGAAACGAATAGTTGAGGCCAGAATTGTATAAGACCACGAACAATGTGAAAAAATGGAATAAATATGACATTGTTTTGTGAATAGTTGCCTGATAAAGAGATTCCTTTTTCATAATTTTTAATATATATCTTTTTTATTTCAGAGATCTGACCTTTGATCTCCTTATTCTGATTTGGTGTATTTTATTGATGTTGGAATTGATTATTATCATATGAATATATATAAACATATTTGGGTATACTTATACTTAATATATTACCTCACATATTTGCGACGAGATAATACTCTAGTTCTATTTTATTTTGTGAGATGCATTTAGCGGTTATTACGGACGCCAAGAGCATTTGCTTGTAAGAAAAGGTTAGCAGAGGTTCATGTACAATGTAACTTCTGAGTATGACCCAATTCACCGTGAATACGTAACAGACCCGAGATGGCGTTTAAACGATGGTGACGCCAATATATTGATCCAGGCGCCAGAAATTCTGAAGGTCGGCCTGTGATTACAACAATGGCGTCACGCGACCTTGTAGCCACGTGTGGAAATATTGGGCGACGGTAAAGTTTTAATTTTATATTACCTTCAGTCTATAGGGTCTATTAAAATATACAAATGTAAAAACATTGACTCGCATACTACACAGTGGTCCATTTGGATGAGGAAAACGAAGACTAGAACGCTGTTGATTCAACACTCGCCTTTTCAGTGATACGCTAACCTTGACGTTGAACGGTGCAATCTGTGGCCACTGGACATGCGTCGGACCTGGAAACTTGGGTTCTGTGCTGCCTGGTGTATAGGAGCTCCATCTATGCTTCTTTCTAGCGGTGAATCAATATAATACCGATGGTTTTAATGAAGTTGTATGCCTATGTGTACTCTATATACTATATTTAATATATTTACAATTAAAATTGATATTTATTCTATGTTCCTTATATAATATGTTATATACTAGGGGAATAGCCCGTCGCCCATGCGACTGGACCTTTCAAGAATATTAAAATATAAAAAATGTCATGTAATAAATATACAAAAAATTAGTATTACAGAATAAAGAGATCAAGTGGATTTCAGATCCCTTTAATACAGAAAATAAAAGAGTTTCATGTATATATGTAAAATTATCGATTTAACACTACCTTAAAATTAATGTTCGGCAATAGCTTGCTTCACTGTCACTATATTCTCAACGCAATATCAAATTATAATAAAACTTTCTTCAATCAGTATAAAATCTATAATATATAAAGAAAGCATATCCTGACCACAAGCACATGTGTTTTATATTTATATTGTCACAGTAATGGAGGTGACGATTCGTTTGGATAGAATAAAATAATAGTTTATTAGATAACTTTAAATAGTGAATAAGTGTTTGAGGGATGAAAAGAAATAGAGATAAACAGCGTTCACTCTCAAGCGCGCGCGCAAAAAATGTAACGTACTTGCCAAGCTTTACAGTTACAAGCTATGTACATTTTTGGTTATGACATTACTCCCCTTTTCAAATATAAGCAGCGACCCGCTGCTTAAAAAAAATGTCACTCTGAATTCAGTCCTGTGTTTGTTCTTCTGGGCTTCTGTATGGTTTCATCCGCAGGACGTGGACGATGTCTTTGATATTCCGTTGTCGGGGTCTCCTCTCCAAGGCCTCTACTTCATAAGTTACTTCAGACAGTTGTCTCACAACTTTATAGGGGCCGAAGTATCTTTTAAGTAGCTTTTCCGACAGCCCTTGTTTACGCACAGGTGTGTACACCCACACAAGGTCTTCCGCGCGATACTGGACAGGTCTGTGGCCTTTGTCGTATCGAGATTTGTCTTTTTCTTGCGCCTTCAAAATGTTCAAACGGGCCAGCTGGCGTGCGTCCTCGGCATTTGTGACAAAACACTCCACGTAGTCTTCCAGATTTGTTTCCTCTCTATACGTCAGGATGGTGTCCAAAGGGGTCTCGACATCGCGTCCGTGTATAAGATATAAAGGGCTGAACCCAGTGGTTTCATGTTTGGCGGTGTTATAGGCAAAAGTTACGTAAGGGAGAACTGAGTCCCAGTTTCTTTGGTCTACATCAACATACATAGACAGCATGTCACCAAGTGTCTTGTTGAGTCTCTCGGTCAGGCCATTTGTTTGGGGGTGGTAGGCAGAAGTAAAGCGATGTGCGGTTCCACAGAGGTTGTTAATCTTCCGTATTGTGTGAGATATAAACGTTCGACCTCGATCTGAAATCAATTCTCTGGGTAGCTCCATGTTTGAGGATCACGTCTTCTACTATATATTTTCCAACTTCTTCCGAACTTACATTTGGTATGGCTTTGGTCATAGCATACCTTGTCGCGACCACGGTCCATTTATTGCTATCATTCGAGGTAGGGAATCTTCCTAACAAATCTATCCCTATTTTCTGAAAAGGTCGTGCAACCGGCGGAATTGGCACAAGTTGTCGTGGTGGACATTCGGTAGAACCTTTTCGCCGTTGACATTCTCGACAATGAGCCACATATTGTCGCACAGATCTATACAAGCTGGGCCAGGAATATTTTCTTCTAATGCGGTCGTATGTTTTTGCAAATCCCAGGTGTCCCGCCATTGGTGCATCGTGGGCTTCACTCAAATTGTCAACCCTCATTTGTTTGGGCACTACTAAGAGCCAAGGTTTGCCCATGGGATCGTAGTTTTTGCGGTAGAGGATCCCGTCGATTATTTTGTATCCACTTTCACTTTTGAAATCAATTTCCTGAATTATTTTTTTGGTCTGGACATCGCTTCTTTGCTCTTTTCTTATGTCGGTAATTGAAGACAATCTTGAATGTTATCTTTGTTGGATTGGGGGAGAGGACTTCTTGAGAGGCAATCCGCATCTTGGTGTCTTTTACCATTCTATTACACAATAGATATGTCGAACTCTTGAAGTCGCAAGGCCCATCTGGCTAGCCTTCCCGATGGATCCTTTACATTAGCTAGCCAACACAGGGAATGATGGTCGGAAACGACGGTGAAGTGTTTTCCAAACAAATATGGTCTGAACTTGTAAATGGCCCAAACTACAGCCAGGCATTCCCTCTCCGTCGTGGAATAATTTCTTTCTGCGGCGTTGAGGGTTATTGATGCATAGGCGATAGGCTTTTCTTTTCCTTCTACCAGTTGGGTCAACACTGCTCCGACGCCATATCCACTCGCGTCGGTATGTACAAGTGTCTCAGCATCCTCCTTAAAATGGCCAAGCACAGGATCGGTAGTTAGGGCGGTTTTTAATATTTGGAAAGATTGTTCTTGTTCGTTAGACCAAAAGAATTTCACGTTATTCCTCAGGAGGTCGTGTAACGGCTTTTCTTTATTTGCATAATCCTTCACAAATCGCCTGTAATATGAACACAATCCCATGAAGCTTCTTACTTCAGTTGCTGTTTTTGGAGTCGGGAAATTTGTAATTGCTTCAATTTTGTCGGGATCAGGGCGAATGCCGCTTTCTGTAACCAGATGTCCTAACACTTTGATTTATCTTGACCCAAAACGGCAATTCTCATGATTAATACACAAGCCCGCTTGCTGGATGCATCTGAGAACTTTTCCGAGGCGTTCAATATGTTCTTTAAAGGATGTAGCATAAACAATTATATTGTCTAAATAACAAAGACAAATCGTCCATTTCAATTCTGCTAGTAGCTTGTCCATCATTCTTTCGAATGTTGCCGGTGCGTTGCATAGACCGAAGGGCATCACCCGGAATTCATATAA
This sequence comes from Cordylochernes scorpioides, assembly GCA_030710605.1. NCBI lineage: Eukaryota > Metazoa > Arthropoda > Arachnida > Pseudoscorpiones > Chernetidae > Cordylochernes > Cordylochernes scorpioides. The sequence goes on from CP092885.1 coordinate 28,188,535, forward strand.
GCCATCAGGGGTGATGAAAGCTGTCTTCTCCCGATTTTCCTCGTCGATTTCTATCTGCCAGTATCCTGTACTTAGGTCCATGCTGGAAAAGAATTTAGCTCCTGTTAAGCTATCCAAAACATCATCATTTCTAGGTAAAGGATACACATCCTTTTTGGTGACCTTGTTAAGCTTTCGGTAGTCTACGCAAAATCTCCAGGACCCATCTTTCTTTTTAACCCAAACTACTGGAGACGACCAAGGACTTTCGGACGGTTGTACAATTCCCTTCTTTATCATTTTATCGACTTCACTTTGTATAGCTCGTCTTTCGACAGGAGATACCCGGTATGGTCGTTGTTTAATAGGACGGCTGTCTGAGGTGTCGATTTCATGTTTCACATTGGAGGTTGTACTGAATGATTTTCTCTCAAAATCAAAAACCTCCGAGTACTTTTCTAGACATTCTGCAATCATTGACTTTTGTTCTTTATCTAATCTCTCGTCTACCAGAGATAAGATTTGTTGGCGTCTATCCTCACTCTTAATGTTTGATTGAGCTTTATCGTCTTCAGCTGTGTCAACACTGTAGATTCCGCTACTTCCAATTTTCCTCAAGTATCCTACAAGCATACCAGCTGGGATTATTTGATTCTGAGAAGTCCCATCAGTTACCCATATATCCCCTCTGCCGTGATGGAAGTTAATTATGGATGATGGTATGACCAATTCTTTTTTCACAAGATGAGATATTTGCTTCCTTCTATCATTAGATCTTTCCCGCCTCGAATATCTTCGTTAATAACCGTGATTTTCTTAATTGAGCGAGCTGTAATAAAACAGTCTTCTAATGCATGTGTAGGCAGATCTTCTTCTAGGCCGTCGTTCACACTTTCCTTCAAATGTATTTCGCCTTTTCCACAATCAATCACTGGACTTGTGGCTCGAAAGAAATCAAGACCAAGGCTTATGTGATGGCTACATTCAGAGAAGACAACAAAAGTAAAATAAATCAAGTTTTTCAATCGACACTTTTAAGTTGCAGCGCCCTAGAGTCTCGATATGCTTCCTATTGGCGACTCTCAGTACAGGCCCTTTTTCTGCAAAAAAAGGGAATTTTCAAATATCGGCGAAAATTTTCCGAGATTACGGAATAATCGGCCCAGAATCGACTAAGGCCTCAACATTCTGTCCATTTATGATGATAACAACGTAGTTCCGTTTTATGTTCGCAGTTATAATAGGGGAAGGATTTCTACTTTCGTCATCGGCCTTACCTCCAGTCTCGGTCGCAATATATATATATTAAAAATTAAAAAGGTATATACCGACCATGAGCCCATATGCTTTTCAGAAGGCAGAGCGCCATCTGGTGGAACAGAAATCATCTAAACATTGATTTAGCCTGCTCCCTGATATTTGGCCAACCCAATGTTTTTAACTTAATTTATGTTCCACCAGATGGCGCTCTGCCTTCTGAAAAGCACATGTGCTCCTTGTCAGGATATGACTTTTTTTATTTTTAATATCAACACCTTACCATCTTATCTTTTATTTTTTCTATTATTTTTCATATATATATATATATATATATGTTATAGATTAGAAATTTTTTGTGTGTTTGATTGTTGAAAAGAGGTGCAGTCGTGGAAAAATAAAAATTATTATTTACCTTTCAAGCAGATTTTTATTTTGAATCTCTTGAAGTAAAAATATACATATAAAATTATTTATATCACAGTAATATAAAATTTAGAAAATGAATTCTATATTCGTGATTTTCATTAGAAAAGGTAGGGTTCACTTTACATATTTACAACAACAATAATTAAAAGTGCTATTATTTTGAATATATGGTCAAAAATGTATAACAGTCAATGAATGAAAAATAAAATATGTTTTTAAAATGAAATAAAATATTTGCATTTTTAGATTATATAATATTTCCCCCCTGTGAAAAAGATTTTCAAAAAGTTAAAATTGAAAATAAAAATGGCTATTACAAAAATAATTTATTAAACGAAATCAAAATGTCTATAAAATAATTACAAATTAAACAATAAAAATCAATGTCTAAATTTTTTCAAAATAAACAAAACAAAGTTTGTTTATAAATAATTTATATAAATATGAAATTAAAATAAAACTATATATAAGAAATGATTAGATAGATTGATATAAAAATTTATATGAAGCCAAAAAAGGTATTTAAAATATGAATAATTATGTCATTATGCCTGCCGTATTTCAAAATATTAAATGGCAGTAGAAATGTTTATTTTTACACAAATATAATTTAAAATGAGTTTTTCCTAAAATATAAACATTTAAATGTATGTGAAACAATTATTAAAAGTATTTTAAAACAATGGTTGAATAATTAAATGATAATAGAGAGATATTTGAAGTGACATTAAGTTATGTGTGTAGGCAAAAGAATTGGGGTTGAAATTTGTTCTTCATTGTCCATATCCAAAATATGACCTTCCTGTAAAAAACATGGTTTATCATCAATATCTATTAACTTTGTGTTAGAATTTTGGTTTACTATTAAGTCATTTTCTAAATTAGTGCTATTTTGAAGTAAAAAATCTGATTCTGGGTAAAATAATTTAAGTTTATTAGAGTGTATAATTTCTGTTTGTTTTCTTTGAGGTAGATTGGGTTTATTTATTTCATATGTGACTGGAGAAAGTTGTTTTAAAATTTTAAATGGGCCTATATATCTTTGTGTTAATTTACCAGTGTTTGGATAAATAAAGGTTTTCACTAATACCTGATCTCCTTCTTTAAAAATGGGTTCTAGGTGTTTAATATCATAAAGCTGTTTGCTGTGTTCATGGGATTTTATGGTTCTTTCAATGGTTAATTTTCTTGCTTTTTCTATTGGTGTATGTGTTTCTGTATCATGTTCTATATACTGTGGTTGTATTCCATAGTATAAGAACCTAGGTGTAAAGCCTGTTATAGTATGTACTGTATCATTATAACTTTCAGTAATATTAGGAATATATTTTGTCCAAGGGATCTTTAAATTATGATTATATTCACATCTTAACCTATTTATGATAGTGGAATTTAATCTTTCTACTTTTGCATTTGTTTCTGGGTGATGGGCACTGGTGAGTAGATGCTTAACATTATTTTTTCCTAAAAATTGTTTAAATTTATTGCTAAGAAAAGCTGCATTTCTGTCAGTTATTAATATTTCAGGTTTGTTAATTTGGAATAAATTTTTAAACAAGTTATGTATGAATCAGTGGATACAGATTTTGTTGGAAAGGTCCAAAGGAATCTACTGTGGTGATCTACTATCATATGGATACTGTGTTTGGTTGTCCCATAATTATGTAAGCCTCCCATTGTGTCTAAAGAAAAAATATGATTTGGGTGTGTAGCTATTGGCATCTGTTGTAGTGGTCCATAAACAATTCTGTTATCCCTAGATTTATTTAACTGGCAAGTTTCACAATGCTTTGTGTAATTAGCAATATCCCTAGTCAGATGTGGCCAATAATAGTATGGAGAAATTATTTTAGTCATTTGAGTTGTTCCAATATGTCCATGTTTTGTATGTACTTTGTTTAATAATTTGTGTCTTAATGTTTGTGGTACATAAGCTCTTTTAAAACCCTTTCTATTAATTATAAAGATATCATTTTGTATTTTAAATTTACTATTGCTAATTTGTTCTGTTGTTTGATGTTCTTTTAACTCATTATATGTTAGGTAAAATGATACTGGTGCTCTTGACAGCATGTCTGCTTCTATATTATTTAATCCTTTAATATGTTTTATGTCAAAGTTATATTGAGATAGGATTAAGGACCATCTAAATAATCTACCATGTGGGTTTTTTACATTTTTGATCCATTTTAAAGGCAAGTGATCTGTGTGCAATGTAAAGTGTACATTATGTAAATATGTATGAAATCTTTGTACTGAATTAATTATTGCTAATGTTTCTATTTCTGAAGCAGTATAATTCTGCTCATATGGGTGAAGTTTTCTTGAATAATAAGCTATGGGGTGTAAAATGCCTTGTTCATCAGGTTGTTTCAGGACTCCTGCTACTCCTAAACCTGAGGCATCTGTGATTAAATGGCATGGTTTTGATGGGTCATAAATATAAAGTACAGGTTTTGAAATTAGTGCATTTTTAAGAGTTTGGAATGCTTGTTCATATTTTGTACTCCATAACCAAGCAGCATTTTTTAACAAAAGTTCATTTAATGGTGCCCTAATTTGTGCATAATGGTTCGAATCCTGTCGACTTATGTTATAGATTAGAAATTTTTTGTGTGTTTGATTGTTGAAAAGAGGTGCAGTCGTGGAAAAATAAAAATTATTATTTACCTTTCAAGCAGATTTTTATTTTGAATCTCTTGAAGTAAAAATATACATAAAATTATTTATATCACAGTAATATAAAATTTAGAAAATGAATTCTATATTCGTGATTTTCATTAGAAAAGGTAGGGTTCACTTTACATATTTACAACAACAATAATTAAAAGTGCTATTATTTTGAATATATGGTCAAAAATGTATAACAGTCAATGAATGAAAAATAAAATATATGTTTTTAAAATGAAATAAAATATTTGCATTTTTAGATTATATAATATATATATATATATATATATATATATATATATATATATATATATATATATACTAGACGAATGACCCGGCTTCGCCCGGGAATTCCCCCGAGTGCAATTTCCTTCATACTGAAAGAAATTACTAATAAATAGTATTAGAGCCATAGAATAGCAACGCCGAAATAATACATATTTCAAATAGTTGGCAGATTTTCCACCCAACCTCCGAGGTACCCGCCCCAGCGTGTTAACTCTTATATATAGTGGTGCATCCTCTGTAGGTCTATTACACTCTTTGGGTAAAAAGGGATAAGGATTGAAATGGCTTGAGAAGAGTGACCGTGATTGACCAAGCCTAGCCAGCAGCCTGTAATCTAATGTTTTCAGACCCCAGTCAAACATTCGTAGATGTTTTTCTGAAAAATAATTAAAAAAAAAACTAATATTAATATAAATCATAATAATCTGCAACTGTCCTCGAATATTCTAATTCTAGAGATTTTACCTTTCAAATATATACAAATATATACGTATATAGAAAGAATTATGAAAATAATATACCACTCAAACAACAAAAAAAAGACTAAAATAGCATCAAAAAAAATTTATTCATGACAACATCGAAGAATACACAAAATTTGAAGTCTTATTTTCTGGAGCCAAAACATAAAGATTTCTTCCTGAGCCAACTCTAGAGCAGTCAACATACAATTGCCCATGCGAGAAACAGGGTTGCTCCAAGTCAATGCCAGCAATTTTGAGGGACTGACCTTGAGCCTTGTTAATCGACATGGCAAAAGAAACTCGAATGGGGAACTGCAATCTTTTAAAATGCAAAGAAGAATTTTTATCATCATGAATCAGAGGAATCCGGGGAATAAAAACCTCTTCATTTTGAAAACAACCAGTCAAAATGGTTGCCTCTACCACATGAGGCCACAATCTTTTAACACAGAGACGGGTACCATTGCAAAGGCGGGGTGCATCAATATTTTGTCATCAAATATATACGTATATAGAAAGAATTATGAAAATAATATACCACTCAAATAACAACAACAAAAAAAGACTAAAATAGCATTAAAAAAAAAATATTCATGACAACACGAAGAATACACAAAATTTGAAGTCTTACTTTCTTGAGCAAAAACATAAAGATTTCTTCCTGAGCCAACTCTAGAGCAGGCAACATACAATTGCCCATGCGAGAAACAGGGTTGCTCCAAGTCAATGCCAGCAATTTTGAGGGACTGACCTTGGAGGCGGGCTTGAGACTGTTGGGGATTCTCCAATGTGCGGCTACTTTGGCCTCTAGCAGCTCGGGCAGCCATGCGTCGAGCTGCAGGAGTTCTTACTCCAATTGCAGATCTTTTGCGAGGCATAACAAATGGGATGATTCAATTTGAAAATATGTCCTAAAAAAAACAGAAATAGCACAATCAGTACCAAAAATACTTTTGTATATATATTTTTAAAAAAACTTTTAAAGAAAACAGTGCAGACCCAAAACCAATCCAAAGTATCAGAATAAGTTACAGAACAAAACTGATTATCTAGTAGAAATTTTTAAGTTTGTAAATATCAAAACTACATTGTTCACTAACCATAACTTGGTAACTAAAACAAATTTCTCTCTCAACATTTCAGCAGAAAAAAATGAGGCTAAAAAAACTGATGGCAAAACATGTCAAACAGGTCAATCTTTAGAATGCTCAACTATTTTTTTCCCTAGCCTAATATCTGCGTAGACAAAAAGAAAGCAGCATAATAGAACTACCACAAACAAAATATACAGAAATGGCAAGCGAATAAAATAAATGACAACAACAGACTAAATTTTAAACTATCATTGAAACATATGATTTTTTAAAGAATAACAAAACAAAGGCCATTACAACAATTAAAAAACATAAGCCCATTGTTTATATACAGTAATAAAAGTTTATAAATATTGTCAAATCTGCATTTTTTACTAACCGTAACTTTGTAAAATGTATTGCCCTATCAACATGTCAGAAAAAATAATAATACTAAAAAAAAATCTAATGCCAAAATAGCCATGTTAATATTTTAGGCTGATAAAAACCAAAGGGTATATGGATTATAGACAAACACATGTTTTGGCTGTTAAATGAGACAGTGATTCATATTAAATTTTCACTACTGTATTTTTTGAATATTGACTATTGTTTGTTTAATTTTAAGAATTATCATATTGACTGTAAAAAAAAAAACAAAGGCCAGAACAAAAATAATAAAAAATAAGAAAGCCATTGTTTACATACAGTAACGCTAATTTTGTAAAGTTTTTTTTTAATTGTGTGAAATTTCGCATTGTTTGAACTTACCTTAACTTAGTAATATAAATTTCTCCCTCAATACTTTTGTAAAAAAAAGTGACACTCGTATAAAAAGATATTCAAAAAAAAAGTACGCAAGCAACTCGAAAATAAATGCAGAACGCTCATTGGTCGCTTAATTGGCCTCGTGTTGTTACTTTCCCACGTATTTACTCCGCGTAAGCCTCGTATTTACTTCGCGTAAAAAAAAGTTCTTCAAATGAAAAAAAGAAATAGCCAAAAATACTAAGCAAAAAGTAGCCGAAAATTTTCCTCAGGTTTATAAAAAGCGACATGCAAAATTTGGTGCCAATTGGTTCAGTAGTTTTTGAGTTTATCGCGAAACAGACAGACAGACAGAAATTGACTTTTATATATATAGAGATATATGATTATTTAAGACCATGGAATTATTGTAATATATTCATATATGTAATACCACATGTGTCACCACGTGAATGTACATAACTTGCTATATACTGCAAGTATGAAACTTCAAATAACCTCAATCTGCACGGCTTTAGACTGTAATAAAGTATAGCGACTGTACAGATAGAAGCAATGTAGAATTACAGGAGAAACCTAAGTCTAAAGCTATTCAGGCCTAGTACAAATTAGGAAACGAGGCTTAAGAAATTCAATCCAGGTTTAACGAGGTCATGGCACTCTTGGATGATGTACCCTTCCCTCCCTGATTACATCAGAAAGGGCAGTTACCTGCCTGGACCCTTGGAAGCTATAAAAGGAAGCTCCCAAACCTAAGTAGTAAGTAGTTTTCTTCCGTCAGCGAGAGCCTTGGTCCACGTCCCATCGATTGGAGGTAATTCTTTCCTGCCTGAATCCTCCTCTTTTCATTCCTTCTTGACGACCGCCGCTTCGTCTGTGGAATATATGTTCGCTTATTTCACCTTTAGTCAAGCTGTGTTGCCTTCCCCACGACTGCATGGTAGCGGTGACATCGAGGCTCATCTAGTATCAGGTAACACTGGTACGAGAAGTCTTAATATATCACATATATATCGCTATTCTTACATTTTTAAAAAATAAAAAAGGATAACTTATTCAAATGAAACGTAGATCTTATATTGGTTCTAGTTTTTCGATGTAACCGCTGAGCTAAAAAAAACACTACACGCTGTTGACACTCAATGTTTCCTGGCCGGTTGAAATGATATAAAAGTATAAAACAACTAGCCATCTGTAATCAACATGGACACTTACACATACCACTCTACACATTTACATTTTCTTTAAACTATGCAATATATATTTAATTTAGGTTTATAGTGACAGAGAAATATGTTTATAGTTCTTTCAAAATATCGATATACTGTTTTAAACAATAAATACAAGTTATATAAGAATTTAAGTATAATACAATAGTAGAGTGGTCTGGAGATTGAAATAGAAAAATGGCTTGGAGCTTCACCACTGGTGAGCTATTTTTTTCCTCATTCAATTTCTATTTTCATTGCATTATAAATGAGGTTGCAGAAATATATTTTAATGATTTTATTTAGAAAGAAAAGTAGTATCATAATATTTCAAATGTTCTGTGATAGACGGCGCAAAGGTGATTATATATTTACAAATATATATAAAAACTAATTAGGACATATATTTTATTAGATAAATACACATTACTATCAATATATTTTTTATCTTCTATATAGATAATAGGCTAACAGAGTTCTCAGTTGTAAAGTTTGGGGCTATCTCTTCCAAAGATACTTAACTATAAATAGCCATCTATATACCAAATTTTCGTTATTTTTGCTTCACATGACCGTTTTATTTTTATTTTCCAAATATTAATAGATTTATTTAGTTTTAATTTGTTTGATTTTGCAATCGTAGATTTTTTTGCCCTCGAATGTTGTTTATCTTATCTTATTTGTTTTTTTTTTTCATCATCGAATTGTTTATTTTAAAACGCGTTATTTTTATTATTAATTTTACTAATATCCAATATATATTTCGTATTTCTGATTCATTTGATTATAATTATAATTTGTAAGTACTTTATTATAGTTTTTCATTTAAATTTAGCTCAATTTTTGTGTCTGTTTTCTTTTTTGCAGTATCTTTCCTAATATCTTTGGCATCTTTTTTTTTTTCTTATAAATAGGCTGATGGTGTATTTGAATAACCAATATGTTGTTATAGTTTTTCATTTGAATTTAGCTTCATCTTTGTATCTGTTTTCTTTTTTGCTGTATCTTTCCTAATCTTTCCTAATGTCTTTTGAATCTTTTTTTCCTCTTATAAATAGGCTGATGCTGTATTTGTATAATCAATTGTTGGTTACTTAATTTGTTATAGATTTTCATTTGAATTTAGCTCCATTTTTGTGTCTGTTTTTATTTTTTGCAGTATCTCATAATGTCTTTGGCATATTTTTTTCAAATAAATAGGCTGAGGCTGTATTTGTATTATTTTTTTGCAGTATCTTTCCTAATGTCTTTGGCATTTTTTTGGCTGATGCTGTATTTGTATAAGCAATTGTTGATTACTTAATTTGTTATAGTTTGTCATTTTAATTAGCTCATTTTGGTATCTAGTTTTCTTTTTGGCAATATCCTTCCTAATGTATTTGGCATATTTTTTATGCTTATGCTGAATTTGTATAATCAATTGCTGATTACTTAATTTGTTATAGTTTTTCATTTGAATTTAGCTCCATTTTGTGTCTGAGTTTCTTTTTTACAGTATCTTTCCTAATGTCTTCGGCATCTTTTTTTTTCTCATAAATAGGCTGTTGCTGTATTTGTGTAATCAATTGTTGATTTTTAGGTCTGGTTTCTTTTTTTCAGTATTTTCTTGGAATCTTTTTTTTTTCAATCATTTTTTCCTCCCATGATTGGGATTTCCTTTTTATGCCTGTCCTGGCATTCAGTTTTATAGTTTGCCTCGAAAAGGCCGTGGAAGACTCACACCCCAAACCGCTAGGCGTGCTTAAATGACTCGCTGCAGGAACAACCCCCTAATCCTATTTCTCCTGTTCCCACTGAATATATTATTGAGGGCCTGGAAATAGTCTGCCCTAATTGCTAAGCTCTGCATTTCCCTTGGAAACCTTTGGTAACTCATTAGAGATAAATGATAAAGTATTGAATTGCTTACCAAACAGGTAGGTTTATTACAACCTTCCCTTCATTTTGAAGAGGTTTCAGTTACCACTAAGGTTAGCTTTTGCTATGACTATAAATAAGGCGCATGGCCAAACCTTTTCTAGAGTGGGTCTTTTGCTACAAGTGCCTCTGTATACGCATAGACATCTTCATGTGGCTTTTTAACATGTGTGAACTCTGGATAGAATATGTGTAAGTTTAATCCACATATATATAAAATTAGAAATGTAGTTTTTGATGAGGTTTTTAAAAATGAATTTATTCTTTGAATAGGTTGTCATATCTGTAATATAGTTGTATTGTTTGCAATTATCTTTTTTTTTTCATTTCAAATATATTTATTTATACTATTACCAATGCCTATAATTTCTCACCTGAAATATTTTTTATTTTTTTGTCATTTAATAAACTATTATAAATTATTTTTGGTCTTCTCTTTATTTACTTATTTTACTCATTGATCTATACATAAAATTATTTGCATATAATTATATACATACAAATATATGCATACAATTATAAACAAAATATTTCTACATTTTTTCACTGTGCAGTCTAATATGTTGTTAATTATAGGGTTTATAGACAAAAATCAACTTTTGAAATTGGAATCTCAAAATAGTTGAATTATCGAAAGTGTCGAATTACAGTTTATCATATGATAGGCCGTAGGTCGAGACATTAAAAATGGTCGAATTATCGTGTGTTGAATAAATGAGGTTATATTGTATATATAAAACTATAAATGTAGTTTTAATGAGGTCCTTTAAATAAATGCATTCCTTTTATATGTTGTCTTATCTGCGATATAGTAGTATTGTATGCAATTTTATTTGCTGATTTGTGTCATTTAATTTTTTTTCATCTAAATATATTTATTTAAACTCTTCAACCAATGCCTATAGTTTCTTTCTTGAAATTGCTTACCAAACATGAGTCAGTGTTTCCTTAGTGTTAACAGTACGGAGTGTAAGATTGTGGAGGCGCAAAATAGCTCCCTACTGAACTTTTCAATAGCCTTACTACCAGAGGAATGCCTCTACACCAGTTAAACTCTAGGTTGGTGCTATTGTTATGCTTCTGAGAAATTTTAATCCTAAGCAGAGTCTTTACAACGGTACACGTATGGTGATACAGTGCATGTGCTCTCATGTCCTTGAAGTAGAAATACTGACAGGGACAAATGTTAGACACACTGTATTGGTGTCAAAACATCTTTGGCTCCTTCAGATATCAACATTCCCTTCATTCTGAAGAGGCAAGAATTTCCACTAGGGTTGGCTTTTCCTATGACTATAAATAAGGCTCAAGGCCAAACCTTTGCTTGAGTGCGTCTCTTGCTACAAGAGCCTGTATTTATGTATGGACAGCTCAATGTGGCTTTTTCATGTGTGTAAAATTTTGATGGCATACAAGTAAAGTAGAAGCACAAATACTGACAAGGACTAATGTTGGACACACTGTATTGGTGCCACAAATATATTTTGCTCCTTCAGATATCAGTCTTCCCTTCATTCTGAAGAGGCATCAGTTTTCACTAAAGTTGGATTTTGCTATGACTATAAATAATATTTGGGTTCTTGCTACAAGAGCTTGTGTTTACGCATGGACAGCTCTATGTGGCTTTTTCACGTGTTCGAACTTTGGACAAAATACATATAAAGTTGAACCCATGTATGAATAAATATCTAAACTTATTTTTAATGAGTCCTTTAGATTAATTCCTTTTATAAGTAGTCTCCTCTGCAATATAGTTGGCAACCTCTTTTTTCTGATTTATTATCTTATATTTTTTTTATTTTAAATATATTTATATAATATTTCCACTAATGTATATAGTTTCTCACCTCAAAGGAATTTTTTGTATTAGTTTTTTGTTAATAAACTATTTATTATTAATTATTTTGATTTTGGACTTCTCTTTATTTACTAATTTTTCCCATTTCCCTATACATAAATTTTGTACATTTTCAGTGTCTGCCGTCACCTCTTTGATACCTTTTTACCGGTAAAGTTGTATTTAAACAACAATAAACTGTGTAAATTTGATTTTCAAAATGGTCGAATTATCGGAAGTGTCGAATTATCGATAGTGTCGAATTACATTTTGTTATATGATAGGCCATAGTTCAGGACATCAAAACATGGTAAAATTATCATGTATCGATATAAAACTAGAAATTTATTTTTTAATAAAGTCCTTTAAATGAATTAATTCCTTTTATATGTTGTCTTATCTGCAAAATAGTTGTGTTGTTTGAAATTTTATTTTCTAATTTGTTAATTATTTTTTCTTTTTTCACATTAATAATATTTATTTATATCTAATAATTTTTATTTAATGCAATTTAATTAATAATTAATTTAATTCAATGTCTATAGTTTCTTATTTGAAATTGTTTATGAAAAATGAGTCAGTGTTTCCTCAGTGTTAACAATTGGAGTGTTAGAATATGGAGGAGCAAAATAACTCCCTACTGAATTCCTCAATAGTCTCACTCCCAGAGGAATGCCTCCACACCAGTTAAACTCTAGGTTGGTGTTATTGTTATACTTCAGAGAAGTTTTAATCATAAGCAGGGTCTTTGCAAATGGTACACGTACAGTGCATGTTCTCTCATGTCCTTGAAGTAGTGTAGTTGTGTTGTGTGTGATTTTATTTTATGATTTGTTAAAAATTTTCTTCTTTTTTCATTTCAACTAAATTTTTTAGCCATAGGCACCAATGCCTATAGTTTCTCACCAGAAATATTTTTTTGTATTATTTGTTCAATAATAAACTATTTATCATCAAGTATTTTGCTTATCAGGCTTATCCTTATTTACCTATATTCCCCACTGCTCTAAACATTAATTACCTACATTTTACACTCTGTTGTCTAACATGTTGTTAAAAATAAGGTTTGCTATGGATGATATGATTCCAATTCTCATTTTTATATAGAAATATATAAGATCAGACCGAATGTATTCACTTAGAAAGTATTTTTACTCACCTTTATATTTGAAATGCTGCTTTTTGGAAATAAGATTACACCATTGCAATTTTAAAGCCACTATTTATACTCTTGATATCTCTGCCGTCCCTTCAGGTAAACCCGGGGCGTTGCCCGGGTCACTCGGCTAGTTTTTCAATACACACACACTTCTAGATAAGTAATTTAAACTATTTTTGACGAGTATGAATTTTTTTAAAAATGAATAAATTTTTTACTGTTCTCTCTGCAAATATAAAATAATGAGAGGATCTGGCTTTTTATTTTTACGTTTCATTAAGTACAGTAGAAAATTGATATATTTTTAAAAGAATCATACGCGGAAAAATAGTTTAAATTCTTATAACAGATGGTTGAAAGTTTTAAAACACTACTTTTTTTTAATTGCTCTAAATACTACAATTTATTATTTACGAAGCAATATATTAAATTTCGCATTAGGTATCAAGGTGTAGGACTGGAGAGAGCTGGGAATCAACTTAGCGCGAGGATTGGTTTACTTATCAGGGCTGCGATACGCTCACCCTGACGATAGAACGGCCCAGATGTCGTTTCTTGATTCGTTGATGCCGTCGAAGAGAATTTCCACCAGAGCTCCATTATGAAAACCATTATATCTCTTTTCAATTTAAAGGTGTTTAGAAAAGTAAAATGTAAAAAAACGAAATAACGTGATCCATTCGCATGGGACTCTTGTGCTTTACGATTTCAAAAAAATAATGTATTTCATTTTAATTTTTTTTTTTTAGATTTTATATAACAAAAAGGCGAATTGTGCCCCTCTCAAAATAGTTCTTTCATTTTCTTGAATTTCATTCGAACTAAATTATTGGTATGTTCGCCTATATTTAAAAAAATAACGCCATTTTCTCTAATTTTTATTATGCCTAATCATTTTTTCATTTATTTATTTATTATCATCAAATCAGCAGCGTTATCCCCACTAGGGATGCTTGCGTTAAGCAAAAACTCTAAAATCAGAGAACTATTTTACATAAACAATTGAAACCAAAACAAAACAACAAATGAAATAAATACAAATGTATACATAGTTAGAAATTATTGTTTTTTAACCAAGAAAGAAAATCATAGATATATTTACAGAATTTCCTAAATTTTAAATATGAGTCCTTACTGGTTATAAACATAAAAAGATCCTAGTATCTAATGTCTTTCCGCTTACTGTAGTTCTGGAAGATTGGACATTCAATAGGCAGGTGACTGGAATCCTGCGTTCTCTCTCCACATAAACATCCTAGATAGTCTATAGCTTCTATTCTAAACACAAAGTGTCCGAAGTTTCTATGGTTAGTAACGAATTGCGCATTGTAAAAGTCATGGAAGAAATATTTTGGGATGTGTGAAGAGAAAAAGAGAGGAAAGTGAGCACTAGTATTAGAAAAAGTATTTATATAATTCTTATTTTCAAAATATCGTTATTTTTGGAAGGAGAATGTGGTCTGATTGTTAGTTGGTCTTCTTCACTTAGTTGGTCCAATTCATATTTAATCAGTCTTGATTCGATAATATCAGTCAGTGAAGGGGTCTCTGCCAGACAGTGGACACAATTTGAGGAAGATGTTTTAAACGATCTAATTACCCAAAGAATAATTTGATATTGAATTTAATTTTTGTTTACAGCGGTTGTTTATTTGGTAAAACCAAATATCAGCTTCATATGTTAGAAAAAGTTTTTTTTTTAATTAGTCTTATACAAAATTTTCCAAATTTTGCCGCTTAGGGAAAAGAGATTTTTCATACGATGTGCTTTATGAAAAATTTAATTAATGTGCGGGGTGAAATTTATTTTAGTTTTGAACCTATGATTTGATAATTTCATTCCCAAATGTTTGATTTCATTTGCAGGTTTTATGAAGGTTTTTTGGAATTCTAACTGAAACCTTTGGAAATTGTGAAAGTGAATTATGTTCGTTCTTTTCTGTATTTATTTTAATTTGTTTGAAAACACTATTGAATCACATAGTTTAGGGTGGGAACTAACTCAATTTTAGACCTTCTAAATTTTAATTCCAACATATAATAGAGATGTCGTCCGCGTAGCAAATAATATCAGCGTTAGTTGATTTAAAATTCATTAAAATATCGGTCAGCAAGATGTTCCATAATAATGATGACAGTGGACTATCCTGAGGACAACCCTTTGTAAGATATTAGAGATAATTTCATCACCGTATGACAGACAAACTGTCCTTTTATTGTTCAAATAGGATTTGATCATTTGAATCAATAAGCTGGGACGTTGTCTAAATCCATTCTTTTTATTATAGCGGGCCACCATGCATTATCAAAAGCCTCTAATAAGTCCACTGCGATCAACGTTGTCAGTTCTCTTTTCCTGTGCTCCGGAATAGTTTCAGAAAGCTCTATCATAGCAGTATGTGTTGATTTATGCCTGGAAAGCCATGTTGTCTAGAACTCCTCAAATTGGTTTCATCATAAAAGATAGTACGTTTATTTTTAATCATATTTTCGAAAGTTTTGAAATGTTTGATAGCAAGGGAATTGGTCTGTAGCTTTTACTAAAACATCTTAACTAGTTTTTAAAATATTTAGGAATGATTTTTACGAAATAATTTTTCCAATAATCTGGTAAATATCCCAAATTTATACATTTCGCTAATATTTGAAGAAGGATTGTAAAAATTCTAGGAGAGGCGAATTTTATCATATTATTTCTAATATTATCTGATCCAGGTGCTTTCCTATTTTGCACTTATACAATAATGACTTCAATTTCTTTAAGGTTTATGATCACTTTGTTTCTATTATTGTAAATTGGCGAGTAATTCCTATTTGCCTTGTGAAGTTCCTCCTCGGAAGAAATATCATTATCCGGGAAAAGATCGTTTTGTAAACATTCCACTTTTGAAGTTCTGGTAAAATCCATTGCGTTATCTATCAATGGAATGTTATGTTGTAAGATACTTTAAAAGTTTTGTAGGTGTTACCAAAAGGAATATTTGATTCGTTTACTTCGATAAAGAATATCCAGCTCTTAAATTTTGCCTTGTTAAGAGCTTTATTATATTTGTTATGGGCAGTTCTAAAAATTATTTCATAAATTATTTTGCTTTTTTTTTTTTTTAATATTTTTCTTATATAATTAAACATCTTTTTTTGTTTCATTTTTTCAAGTTTATTTGTCCACCACTTGATTTTGTTTTTGTTCATGGTCGATTTTAACTTGATTGATGCGTAAGCTTCTTCCCCGAAATATATGTGAATTTATAAACAGCTCTATCTACACTTTCGGGATTTTTTTATATTTTGTTTGTTTCATCCATGAGGCTTAACAATTCAGGGGGAAAATGTTTTCCATAAAATGCATTCCAGTTTGCGTCGGTTTCGCTGAATATTCATGTTGATATATATCCGTCTATATGACTGTTGTCTTTACAAACGATCTCGTAGGTTATTGTCACGTAATCGGAGGTGTCCGACATATGAATGTATTCCAGGTTTTTAATAGGCTGATTGCATTTCTGTTGGAGATATTGAGGTTGATCACGCTATAAATACGGTACTCACTCACTAGACTCCCTCAAAACTATCGATCCATCGTCATGATTTTCAGATGGTAAAAACATTTTTAGAATATATATAAGAAAAAATGAAGGATATGCTTCATATTCTTTATACTTTATAAATCCACACGCTTTAGAATTAATTTAAGACTTAAGGGAGCACACACACAAGTAGAGGTGAAACAATTTTCCACCCCGTGGTGCGAATCGAAACCGGGTCTACTGGTAAAATCCGTAACGTATCCACAAAACTACCATTTCACACACATGGTTATCTGGGTGTATTCATGTGCCGAAAAATAGCTTCTGACTTTAAATAATGAAAAGGAAAATATGCATTGTGGACTACTGTTGAGGCTTCTTCGTTATTTTGAACCGCTGCATTGTGCGCAGTGAAAATCAAGTCGATGCATTTTTCAAATGCGTTTAATAAATGTATTTTCTTTATATTTACAAGATCCCGGTGATGCCCGGGTTCTTGCAGAAAAAAAAGATCATATTATTTTTAATCGAATGCAAATACTATTAAAAATATTGGAAAATGAAATGGATTTATCAATGTTTCATTGATCATTTTCCGACCCCAAAATTTTAAGTTGATTTGTTATTACGCCAAAATATGTCTCTAGAAGCTTTGAATAAACTATATGTTACACTATACATATCTACATATACTTACATGTTAAACATCTAATTAATTAATTATATTTGGTGGAGGAGAGATCAACAAATATAATTTAAACTTTTCAATTCATAAACGTAAATGAAATTTAAATGTTAGACCCAGAATAAATTGGAAAAAAAAAACAGATTTTGGCTTAAATTATCTTCATGTGGGGGGAAGGGGGACGTCGTGTGATGAATGCGAAACGAATATAAAATTAATTGAATGCGGACACATATATTTTGCCAAATTTATAATTTGCTATGTAATTAAGTCTTAATTTTTCCAGCTAGGAAATTATTCACGTGTTATGTATTATTATACAAAAATAAAAGCAAAAAATACTTTACCCAAACGTCTGAATCCGAGAGAGGATAGATTTTTATATGCGTGCAATGTGAAATCCCTATAGAGAACTGGGTTGAAGGACTGGACATAGTGCAATGCTAGCAAAGAGAATTGCGAGACAATGAATATAAGAAGGCTCTACCGCTCAAATATTTGGGAAAGGGGCGAGAAGAAGGCCTATGCACGAGACGACTGTTGAATTGTACATTGGCCGCTAACGACAGAGGAGCGATTGCACCTCCAACTCGGTCATCTGTTAAAATCAGAATAACCGCACGAACTATTGTGAACTAATAACATAAGGCAGGGCTGCATTCTCGTATCCTCATGCGGTGCGTTTTCCCTTAACTTGATTTAACGCAAAAAAAACAATAATAAATTGTGTGCGCAAGACGTAATTGGGCATGTCATTGGCGTAATGTTGTGTTTGGTGATGAGTTCCCATTCTGTATTTGGAAACGTGATCGTCCAAAACATATTCGTTGACGTTTTTTGAGAAAAGAGTCTACCCAGGCGTAGTTTCAAGTGTCACATCGCTAAAAACCTGTGAAAAAGCGCCAGGACGGAGTTGGTTGTCATTGAAAACAAACTGCCCGCCAATATATGGATAGGGTAGTTGTAGAGTCTATTATAATATCTTATATAACTAATATCCGAAACGCATTATTTCTCAAAAGGAAATTTCCGTTCTCATTATTCTGTATCACAAGACGAGCCTTGCAGAGTGTCACAATCATGAACTGTTATGACTTGATAGTCATCAAGCACGAACTATACAAAATATAAGCGAACAAGTTAACCAGGCATGAAGACTACATCCAAGCATCTTTGACTCTATGCCTTCAAAGGTTTGGCAGTATTTAGATACTCATGGCAGGTAGACTCTTAATGAAACAATCTCAATACATCCATTAACTTTTTAAAATAATTTTATACACATTTGAGTGTGGTCTATATAATAACCTATACATTCAGACCAAGTTTTATGGTATTTAACCAGTTCAGTGTGTGTGTGTGTGTGTGTGTGTGTGTGTGTGTGTGTCTGGGTATAACGCTTTCTAATGTTTCAAAAAAAAAATATATATATATATATAAATTTCGTTGAGAAGATATTAGGTTGAAAAAATTATATATACGAGTATATATTTATTTTCATCATAAAAAACGTCTATATGTTGAATTATATTTCTTATTTGAAATTTTTGCATAGTAAATATATTCTAAGTAGAAGTTCGTAAGTAATTTTTATATTATTAATGCGCGCACCAGCTGACTTCAATAAGCAACACGTGAAACATCATCATTTTTGAGACACCTTCAAAAATAGCATTAATAGATACAGAATACAACTGTCAAACTAGCATACTAGATTAAAGTACAAAAAAGTAACTTACAGCCAGTAGAGGGTTATAACGGCTACTAAGGTGGACCCCAACAGCACAGCCAGCCACTCCATGGCGTCACTTCCCACTGGCAGACCTTCGATTATGGCGTCGTCTGGCGGCCAGCCAGCCATAAGATAATGGAGAGTTCTTCGGATTCAATAACTCACGTACCCTTTGTAATTATTTATTGCAAGTAGTAAATATATATGTAGACACATTTAGTCTTCATTATTTTGTGCCTTTCTAATCCATCTGGAAACTTATATAATAGCTGTGTTAATTCTGTATATTCCATTATATAATTCTAGAATAATTATCAAACTTTTAATGAATGGAATAAGTGCATAATATAATGTGTAGATCGAATTTATTTCATAAATGTGTATTGTTTGTTAAAAAAATATTGATTTTATATGTATACCTCTATGTCATCATATTCATGATCATTAACATCTTCTTTTTATTCTATACTAGACGGGTGACCCGGGCTTCGCCCCGGGATTGACCCGTGTGCATATCTACCCGAGTGATATATATTTAGATAATTTTTTTTTGTTATTAACATTATCTATTTGTTTGCATCAGCATAATTTAATCTAATCTTTGATAGAGGGCGCTGTTCGTGAGCTAAGTATAATAATTTGAATATATAGTTTTAATAATTGATTTATATATTTTCTAAAATAGCCTATCGACTTCCCCGTATTTTTTTTACCTATGTATGGAAATTTTGGTTTGAATTAGTGAACTACTGCGAATTTGTATACCGGACATACAAACATTTAAACATTGATTTTTATATAAATAGATATAGAATGTAAACATAACATCTGCAATTAATTTAAAATAAAAAATATAAAAGTGTTTTGCCACACAGTTGATCGACAGTAATCATTGGTAAATAGTGAAGGGCCAATGGCTCGGAAACTTTTTTTTATGAATTACTAGCGGATGTACCCGGCTTCGCCCTGGATTTACCCGAGTGAGGGTTTGTCTAACGAACATTTGTTAAAACAATTCTCTATGAACTTATAAAAAAGATAATAGATATATTTTGATAATTTGAAACTCGTATTACTCGATACGTATTACTCGATAAAGTGAACATTTTTTCCCGGTCCCTTGAAAAATACTCGATAGGTTGAATAAAATCAATATTAATTGGTTCCCTCGGTAAATGGAAGTTAAAGGAATAGTATCTTGCCTTGGAATTGTATCATTATTCTTCTCTCAAATAAATTGCCGTGCATCCTGAATTTTGTCTTTTCTAATTTTCTACATTACAAAATCATCATTTTATCTATTCTCCCAATATATATGTTGTAGATAAATGATAACACTAACTTTGACTTGTGCGCAATTAATAGGTAGAAAATCTTACTTTTGGTATATAATCTTTAAGATAATAAACTTAGTGATAATAAAACTTATAGATAAAAAAAGTTGTTATCATCGTCGCAATGGGGGCGCTGCTTGCGAGTTAAATCTACAAATCTGCAAATAACTCTAAGGATATTCAAGATATTCAAGAAATTAGTCTTCAAAATCCTTCCCGGGGATACACCTAATAATATCCCAAAATTTATCGGCGATTGGATGTATGGTTTTTGAATCTATAGAGTACAAACATACAGACAGACATTCAATTATATATATATATATATAGAGAGAGAGAGAGAGAGAGAGAGAGAGAGAGAGAGAGAATAGCTAGTTGAGAAGAGTTTCAAAAGGTTTGATGAAATGTGAGAATAAATGGCCGTTGGCTGGTGGCAAAGTCAAAACATTGTCTCTTGTTTTCCGCGCCGCCGCGCATTCGGCCGCTACCGCACACTTGTGCATGCTCCGACTTGAGGTACCCGGCAGCTGGTGGCGACCGAGTAGGTGGCGGTTGAAAGCGCGGTTCAAAATTTGCGGTGGATCAAAACACCGTCACACTACCCGGCTTCCAAGGACTCCCTGTTTTCGAAAGATCGAAGTTAAGAAGCATGAGCCCGGTACACTCGTCCTTCAGTGCCTTGGATGTCATTGACTAGACTGCTAATCTTCTTCTTAACAAAGAAAGGGCCTTGTTGTCTTGGGCTGAGTTTAGACATTCATGGATGGTGCTTTGCAACAGTCCTCAAAACTTGATCTTTCTTAGAGAATTCCACACCTGGATGTTTATCATCATGAATATTCTTCCTCTTTATCTGAGCTTTTTAGGTATTCTCGCGAGCCAGACCTCTTCTTCTTCTAAAGTGACGTGAGTGTGTGGTCAGCAAAACATGATTCATCAATCTCATACAGAAGAAACTTTGGGATGAATTTAGTTACCTCATGTTGGGTCTGGTTGTATGTCTTGACAATAAATGGTACGAGTGTTGACCATTTTTGTTTCGGTTTCTCCATAATATTGCAGCTCTCAATATTGTGAGAAGGGTATGGTTAGCCTTTTCTACCATTTCACATGTCTGAATGTGATATGGAGTAGCAAGGAAATGGGCAATTTTTTTTTCCGACAGAAAATGTTTGAAGCTTCTACTATGAAATTCGAACCATTGTCTGTCAGAATACGTTTGATTGGTACTTTAGAAGATAACAGCTGTCTAAGGATGTTGAGGATGTCAGCTGAACTGTTGGATGCTGTGGGACATGTTTAAATGTAAAGACTATGGTGATCTATGATTACCTGGAGATACTTATGTCTGGTGTTCTTAGCTTCATTTCCCAAAAAAATTGTATCAAGTCCAATGATGTCAAATGGTTGGAGGTCGCTGTCCGGTATTTGGTAGTGGTCAATTGTCGGTTGGTTTGACTGTTTGCTGAGCTGACAAACTTTACATGAGGAAACATACTATTTTATGATCCTTAGCATTTGTGGCCACCAGTAATATGTAGAAATCAGCTTTCAATGTTTTATTTTTCCCAGGATGTCTGAAGGCATCATGAAAGTGGTGAAGGCTTTTTTCCTCTGAGGAATCAGGTACAACTGCTTTGGAATGGCGTCGAAATCGTATAGTGACAACGCCACCTTTGATTTGAGTGTTCTTTACAAATCGCAAGTCTGCCTGTTGCTGAGCAATCTTCATCATATCTTTGGTTATGAATGTGCACACTGGAATCCTGTAAAGTGTGTCAACATGTGTTTTCTGTTCTCCTGCTCTGAGAATGATAGTGACCGATCTAGAAGATAGCTTCATTGACTATCGGAAAATCTTTCCCCAGGGTTTTCATGATTCAATAGCCATTTAAAGCGCTATGATCAGTGATAATTTGGAATGGCTTGTCTAGATAGTTGTTGAAATGTCTGGCTACTTCGATGATGGCAGAACATTCAAACTCTGTAGCGGTGTAGCGTGACTGTGTTGGGTTGAGCCGATTTGAGAAAAATAGATACAACCCGTTTTCTGCCATCTGGATGTTTCTGTGCAAGGTTTTCATCAAGTCCTTGCTCTGAGGCATCAGTGTAGAGCCTACATGGTAAGGTGGGATCGTACATTGCCAGAACTGGAGGTTGTGTGATCAAATTCTTCAAAGTTTCAAACGCTTTTTGGTGAATTTCAGACCAGTGGAAAATTTCATCTTTCTTCAATGAATCTGTTAGAGGTTGTGCTATTGAACTGAAATATTTTATAAATCTCCGATAATAACTACATAATTCATGGAATTGCTGTACGTTTTCGACTGTGGGAAACTTTTAGCTGCTTTTCTATTTTCCGAGGTGAAGGTGTAACCTGATTGCATTTTATGATATATCCAAGATATTCTATTTCTTCTCTGAAAAAATAACATTTTTGAAGCTTGAGCTTGAGGTTTTGGGAATGTAAATTTTCTAGCACTTTTGATAGGAGGGCAAATGTTCTTCTAGAGTTTATGAATATATGATGAAATCGTCAAGATAGTTGATGCACCCTTGTACATTAATGGACCAAGGGATTGTTGTATGATTCGCTGTAAAGTAGCAGGAGCGTTTTTCAACCCATCTCATAAAGCCCTTCGTTGGTGATGAATGCTGTCTTCTTTGTGCTGTCTGGAGCCATTTCGATATGCCAATAACTTGTGGCGATGTCCAACGAAGTGAATTATTTCGCTCCCTGAAGACGATCGATGACTTCTTGAATGTTAGGCAGAGGCATCTTGTCGTCAATGGTAAGGGCATTGAGGCGGCGGTAATCAACGCAAAGCCTCTTTTCGGCATCCGCTTTCGGTACGAAATGAATAGGGTGACTTGGAAGGCCAATGGGCTTCGGTTGCCTCGAAAATAGTTATTTTTTCTACGAATCTTCAACCTGTGGTTTAATCCATCATACTGTGAGGCTGATCTTCGATACGGTCAAAGTTGAATAGGATGAATGGATGTTATGTTTTGCTATTTTGATTTTCCCTACATCAAAATATTTTTACTAAAAGTAGTTTTATATTTATGTAATATCTTGTCGAGGGTTTTATTTGTTTCTGGTCTCAAATGATTCGCCTGAAACTTACAATTATACAAAGATGGTCCTCTAGTAGTCACAACCCCATTCTTGATGTCGACATGAATATTGAACAGTTCCCACGTCAAGACCCAGTAGAAGGGGATACTTGAAGTTTCTGAGGATGTGTAAATCTATCCAATGGGTGATGTGAATAATGGTAAGGTTAACTTTAACGCACTAAAGTTTCTTGTTCTGGAATTAGCTTGATTGGTGTAAATGGATGATGATGATGGTTCCGTTTTCAGATTTAATTTTTTGAATTGGGAATATGACATTATACTGATGGGTAAACCTATATCTAATAATGCTTGTATTGAGGTGGAGTTGACAAATGTGTTTATGTTGATGAACTTGAAGATTGGACGTTCTATTAATTTAAATTAACTGTTGGTAAATCAGTTGAGTTAGAAGATGAAAGGTCGAAAGTAGCATACAAATTTAGGGTTGTCCGTTTGCTGCAGTATCTTTAGAGATTTTTTGGGTCTATATGGGCATCCTTTATGCCAATGAAAATTATGTAAATTCCGTATTTTTCAAAATCTGCATGGGTATGGTGGCTTCGGAGGTGAAGCGACGTAAGAGGTAGTAGATTTAAAATATTTAAATTTGTTATCGCCGAAGGCTGGTTTGAAGTTCTTTTGTATGGAGTTAACAGCAGCCTCCAATTTTAAGATTGCACCTAGCCAAGTCTCTATATCTTCGAAATGTATTGGGGCTAAGCTAATATTCCATTGTACTGGTAATCCTTCCGTCAAAATCTGGATCTGTTCGACTTTGGATAAGGAAATTTGTTTTATAAGCCGGATTTGGGACCTAAAGTAGTCATTGACGGATTCATCACGTCGTAGATACCTTCGTCGTGCACCGATTAATGGTGTTGATGTTGATGATCCAAATCTTGTAATACATCTTTGTTTGATGGTTACTCATTGAGTAATATTTGTTCCCGCAATTACATCAGCATACCATTCTAAGGCTCTTCCTTCTGGATATTAAAAGAACACATTTCTTTCATCTTTGTCTGAAACATCTAATTCTAAAAGTTTTACCCAGCTCTGGGAACGAATATCCTTCTGATCCCCGCTGTATTTTTGCAATTTTTAAATATTTTCTTTAGACATAATGATACTATTTTTATTCTCAATTTTATCAGTATTTAAATTATTGCTTAAATATTATTGAAATCGAAATTATGTTCACAATATAATATTCAAATGAATAAAATCATTTTGATTCTTGAATAATTGAAATCCTTACCAGCTGCGGCCAAACTGTGCTGGTTCGTCTGGTTTTAAAGAAATGAATCAATTATTTATTCCAGGTATTTTAGTTACTACAGATATAATATCAAAATAAATATTAATGTTAATTTTAGTTATTATTATTTTTATAAATTAATAGCTTGTTGAGAAGAGTTTTAAAAGGTTTTATGAAATGTGAGTATGAATGACAGTTGGCTGGTGGTAAAGCCAAAACATTGTCTTCTCTGTTTTTCCGCACACTCGCGCAAGCGCCGACTTGCCGTACCCGGCCGAGTTGGTGGTGGTTGAAAGGGCGGTTTAAAATTGGCGGTAGATCAAAACACCGTCACATCATATAAAGAACATAAAATATTTAACGGAAAAACAAAATCAAAGCTAGCGAGAACGTATTTACATAATGATTAACAAAGCAGGAAGACAATTCCGTGATGCTCTCCGCGACCGGGGGGTATGGTGGGCGGACGTAAGTCACGTTAATCGGCTTGCCGCTGGCCTTAATTTTTTCCGCTGAAACGTAGCGTTTTACAGGCCTCGAATAAAAGCCACGGGTCTTGACACAATATAAATGTAACGGAAACTGTTCAAATTGCCAATACTACGAAAAAAGGTTAACCGAGACTTGATTTCAATGTCATCCATATCATCACTCGAGGTGAAGGGCCAGTATGACAATATCAAATGTACGATGGCTTCAAACACGGATGCGGCCATCACGCTGATGCAAACCGAATCTGGATTCGTCTGACAAACACGCAGTTACGCCATTCTAGTGTTCAGGTAGCCGAAGCCATGGTCGCTGAGTTGACATTCCATGCTGCTGAAATTATCATCGAAATGTTCGTGCAGATAATTTTTGACTTTAAACGACTTTTTTTTTACTCATGGATTTTGATGTGTGCGCATCTGTTAAGGCCATGCGGGTGCCGGCTATTGGTGATTGCAAGCTATTTAGATCCAGTACGTCGTTCCGTATGGCCGTCCTAACACCATTTAATCTATATTCTGGAAACAGCCATGGAATCTTGACCAACGCAAGTAGCTATACTGCGGTACATTAACCCGCAAACCCGGTATGCTACAAGACTACCTCTATCAAACTCAGAAATGTATTAGTAAGAATTTCTCCTTCTTACACGAAGTATCTCAACTTTTCACAACGAAGCTTTTTCCAATGAAATTTCGGCAAGGGTAATATTCTGTATAATATATTTTAATAAAACTAATTATTTTGTATAAATGTGCTGAGAATCTAATCATTTTCATGTCACAGCATAACTTATTTTCGGGTAAATTTCACGTCTATAACGTGCCGCTTTTCTTAGAAGGCTAAGTTGCCTAGATTTCAATAGCCTTAACGCCTCAGCGCTAGTAATCACTCTAGGAGTATAAGCCTAACGGAAAAATATACATTCATTGGCATCTTATACCCATTAAAATTAATTAAAGGGGGATTTTCAAATCTAATCATGTTAGGATTTTTATAAGTTGTTTTTTCATGGATTAATTTATTTATATTTTGACCAGATGACCGGACGACTTTACATGTATATAATTGGTTTTTAAATGATGTAAATGAGTTAGTGATGATAGGAAATTAAAAGTGTTGATTTTCTTAGAGGTGTTTGTGTTTACTCTGCTCGATTGTAGACTAGGAAAGAATTGGTTCCTAACAGGTTATGGGCCCAGCAGCACGCTTCCACTGCGCCGTAGAAAGAAATTAGAAGTTTAAGCTAAAGAAGATAAAGCTGAAGAAAGTAAAGTAGAAAAAGGCTAAAGTTCAAGAAGCTGAAGGTTGAATAAGAAGAAGTTGAAAGGATAAAGTTCAAGAAGTTGAAGTTTGAATAAGAAGAAGTAGAAAGTTTAAAGTTCAAAAAGTTGTGTGTGTGAAGTTTGAATAAGAAGAAGTAGAAAGTTTAAAAAAGAAGAAAAAATGTAAGTTATAATTTTTTGTGAATTTGCATAACTAGAAAATTCAATGGCTGAAGAATTGAGAATACCTAAACTAGACGGTAATAATTATTATTCGTGGGCCATAAGAACTAGATCAATTTTGATTCAGAAGGACATATGGGATGCAATCGAGCCTGGCTTTCCTTGTGAAACTTCAGAAAAACAGAAGCGGAAAGATAGTTTGGCATTGTCTGTCATATTATTAGCAGTTGAGGATTCATTCCTAGATGACATCGGTGATTGTAAGCGAGCGATCGATGCATGGCAGATACTGGAGGACATCCACACAAAATATGGCTTGCTGCACATGTTACAGCTGCTGAGAGAGTTTTTCAACATTGTCAAAAGAAATGACGAAGATATGAAAGAATATATCGCAAGAATAATGGACTGTCATAGAAAATTAGCAAAGTGTCACCATGGATTCGGGGATGTAGAGTTGGCGTTGATTATGCTATTGGGATTACCAAAAAGTTACGAGCCGCTAATTCTCAGTTTAGAACAGCAGGAAGAGAAACTATCAACTAGTGTGGTTAAATCCAAATTACTTTTAGAAGAAAAACGACAGAAACAGCGTCAAATTCCTCAAAAAGATCCTAATTGCGCTTTTGCGGTAAGAAGAAAAGAGGATACATGCAAATCACCATGTCAAGAGCGAAATAAATTTGAATATGATCAACCAAGGAATTATCATAATACGTGGACGGAAGGGAAAAAAGAAAATTATAATTATTTCAGGCGGATAAGATGTTTCAATTGTGGCAAATTAGGACACATGGCTAGGAATTGCAGATTTGCCAACTCATCAAGGTATGCTGAAACAAAGTACGTTAGACCTTACTCATAAAGTCCTATTTGCAAATAACTTGAAAAACAACTCGCAGAATATCTGGTTTCTGGACAGTGGAGCTACTGAACATATGACGTCGAACAGACTGAAAATGACGAATACAAAAAGTATTTCAACTTCAGTTGAAATGGCAAACAATGAGAAAATAAAGGTATCAGAGATGGGTGATGTAACCATCAAACTCGGTCACGAATATGGAGGTGAAACCTTGTTCTTGGAAAACGTATTATACGTTCCTGAGTTAGACGGAAATATTTTGTCTGTTGGAAGGATTGAGGAAAGAGGAAACAAAGTTTTATTCCAGAATGGCAAGGCCTCTGTTTTTGGAAGTGATGGCGGATTAATATTGAAATCTAATAGAAGAGGAAGAATCTATACAGTGGAAGAACTTAAGATAGCAAAAGTGAAGTCACCTAGTGCAGATATCTGGCACAGAAGGCTGGGACACATTTACAAAAGGGATCTCCAAAATGTGAGTGACACAGCTGAGTGCGAAGTATGCCTTGAAGGTAAAATGCGAAGACTCCCATTTCCCTCCAAACCTGTCGTAGTAAGAAAACTTCATCACCTTTGGAGCTCATCCATTCGGATGTAGTGGGTCCCATTAGCCCAATGTCGTAGGGAAGGAACAATTATTTCGTGACATTCATAGACGACTTCACTCATTACACTACAGTATATTTTATGGGATCTAAATCGGAGGTACTTGAAAGATTTAAGGAATATAAGAACAGTGTTGAGAATTACCACAGCAGAAAAATCAAAGTCTTAAGAAGTGATAATGGGACGGAATATGTTAATGGCGAATTTAATAAATTTCTTAATGAAAATGGCATCAAACGACAACTTACAGTTCCAAGAACACCTCAGCAAATTGTAACTGCAGAAAGAATGAATCAGACATTGCTAAACACAGCCAGATGCATTTTACTTGAATCAGGGATTCCCAAATCGTTCTGGGCAGATGCCGTAAATACAGCATGTTACTTAAGAAGCAAATGTTCTAGCAAGGCAATAGGTAACAAAATACCAGAAGAAATGTGGACCGAACGGCCAGTGAAGATTGAACATATCCGAGTTTTCGGTTGTCAGACCTGGACATACAACGACCAGCGTCGATCCAAATTTGACTCAAGGAGCAGAGAATGTGTTCTAATTGGTTATCCGGAAGGAGTCAAGGGATACAAGGTTTGGGACTTCAGAAACAATAAGGTCTTCGTAACCAGAAATGTCAGATTTAGAGAAGACGTTTTCCCAACTAAGAAAATTGACAAACAAATTTCACATGAAACTGATTTTTTCCAGGTTTTAAATAACAATTTTAAAGAAGACTATGAATCTGTAAATGAGGAAGAGACAAAATTTGTAGAAAGAAACCAGAAAGACGAAGAACTAAAGAAGGAAGATGAAGGGGAATACCAAAATGAAGCTGCAATCCCAAGAGGATATTCAGGGACTGATGGGGCAATATCGGTAGAGAAAAATCTGAATAACTTAGAACGAAAAGAGGATGAAGAGCAGGCTTGTGAATACGAAGAACTGAGGAGAGAAGACGAAGAGGAAGGCCAGAATGAAACTATAATCCCAAGAAGATCTTCAAGAATTGCGGCTTGGCGGAGGGAGTATTGCAGATTTTCTAGCTAAGGGAATTGGAAGAATTAAACTGACCAGGATCTTGACCACTCTAGGCCTCCGATGAGGGTATGAAAACAACTTTAAAATGGGGGCATTGTTAGGATTTTTATAAGTTGTTTTTTCATGGATTAATTTATTTATATTTTGACCAGATGACCGGACGACTTTACATGTATATAATTGGTTTTTAAATGATGTAAATGAGTTAGTGATGATAGGAAATTAAAAGTGTTGATTTTCTTAGAGGTGTTTGTGTTTACTCTGCTCGATTGTAGACTAGGAAAGAATTGGTTCCTAACAAATCACCATTTTTGACTGCCTTTTTCTAAGTTGCGAACCGCTTTTTCTCGACCATTCGGCATTCAAGCTTTCATGAAGATGAAGTCGTAGAACTTTGAGAGGGCCAATCCATCTTCCATACTACCCTAAAAGCCTAGGTCTAGTGCTATTTAAATATTTTATATGTTTTATGAATCGGTCAAGAAATGACCGATTTATTTGCAAATATAGTGAATACCCCGATAAACGAATTGGTGAAGAACAAATCCTCACTGTTGGAATAAACATATAAAATGTAAATTGGGCAAATAATCAATATATGGCCTCAGAAAAAAAAAACAACGTGTTCGATTCGTAGAGCCTAAATTATTCAAAAGGAAGTCTGGAAACTTTCCAAACAATCGACTTTCTGCAAAGCTTCTAAAACTTTATGCAAGTGGGCATAAGGTACCGTCGAAAGGTACAACTATTCTATTAATAGGTAATCCCATAATATTATGTTCAAATCAATAAGCTTGAGGGATAAGTCTCTTTTAAATACATTTATTTCAAGCTTTCGGGCTCAACCGCCCTTCGACAGGAAAAATTATATTAGCAACTGAAGTTTTTGGATCTAAAATATATAAACATTTGTGAGACGCCTGTGTCTCGAGTGTAATGCGAGGCTTGCCGCGGGAGGGGATGAGATCTTTGAAAAAGATGGCCGTTTAGCCCATTGAAATATCGGAAATAAAAGATTATTTATTGAATCGCAGAGTTCATGATGCCGAGGGGTTTGGTGGCTGCAGGGAATATTACATTATAGGATTTACCTGAAATTTACAATGTAATATTCCCTGCAGCCACCAAACCCCTCGGTATCATGAACTCTGCGATTCAATAAATAATATTTTATTTCCGATATTTCA
Organism: Cordylochernes scorpioides; assembly: GCA_030710605.1. Lineage (NCBI taxonomy): Eukaryota > Metazoa > Arthropoda > Arachnida > Pseudoscorpiones > Chernetidae > Cordylochernes > Cordylochernes scorpioides. The sequence continues at coordinate 28,218,867 of CP092885.1, forward strand.
ATGGGCTAAACGGCCATCTTTTTCAAAGATCTCATCCCCTCCCGCGGCAAGCCTCGCATTACACTCGAGACACAGGCGTCTCACAAATGTTTATATATTTTAGATCCAAAAACTTCAGTTGCTAATATAATTTTTCCTGTCGAAGGGCGGTTGAGCCCGAAAGCTTGAAATAAATGTATTTAAAAGAGACTTATCCCTCAAGCTTATTGATTTGAACACAACTATTCTATCTCTAGAGTTGTTACTCAAATCAAGATAAATAGACATATTCAACAAAAAGCCTTGAGCAATGCCGAATGTTCTGAATGGTGCTGATCCACAAATGGTGCGTCGATTTCAGCACTCTACACTATATCAAGGTTTGAAGGAGAAAGTATCTGGTTTTTAGATCATGAAAATGCCCGGTTGGGGTTGGTAAGTGTTGATAAGAATGAAGAATTAGTAGTAGAAGCGGGCCTTACCAACCCCGATACTCTTCTGAAATTTTCTCTATACAAAAAGAGGTCGGAAAAGATGCTAATTAGTAATTTTACAATCGCAGTAAAGGACGAAAACATCGTCACAGCCCTGTGTGCTTATTGCAGAGTGATCTCCCTGTAACATGAAGTGTGTCCCGCAAGGGTTACCCCTTGACCACCAGTAACAGTGGGCTATTTGTCTTCATGATTGAAAGACGTAAAATCCTTCAGCTCCCTTGCAAGCTAGACATCAAATTCAAGGGAGAAACAACACCGGTTTACATCACCTACGGCGTCACTTACATAAAATTCAATATCCAATGTAATCGGCGGGCCGGATGCCTCAGAATGAACATTGAGAAATATTCCATTCCTCAGCCCAGCTCTCGAAAGGCTTCATCACTGCTGCTCTCAAGCAGCTGAAACTAGTCCTTGAACCCATTAATCTATTCTAGAACATCGAATCACAAATACCGCGCCTCAGACCATCGGGCCATCCTTCTCCAAGTGGGGGATTTCCCTGAGCCACGAGCAACTCCCGTCTCTGCCCTTTTTCGATCGGCGCGAGGTAACTCCACGGCATATCAGATACCCTCACCTCTCCTGGAGAACTGTGGACAATTTGGGGAAAGATGAAGTAAAACCTCCTTGGCTATATCAACTATTTCTCCTATCCCTACGTTGAAGTAGACTACGTCACCAGAGCCAGACGGTTCCTACGCTCTCAGCTTGAGGCTGAGTCCGTGGAAACTAACTATCCTTCATTGCCTGAGCTTGGGCAAACCCTGCGTGTCCGGCATCATCGCTCGGAACCAACTACTGTCTTCAACGCCCAGGGAAACCTAATTGAGGGAGATCCCTTCAGACGCCTGGTCTTTGGCACCTACAGCAAATTATTCGCCAGCTCAATCTTTCGCCCGAGCGTGTCGCTGTATTTTTGGAGAAGGAGCGAAGAGAGGATAATTCTTGAGGATTTGGACCAGCCTCATCGAGGGATCATCTCCTCATATAAGGTTGGGACTGCGATCCGCCACCTATCACAAGAAAAAGCAGGCGGCTGAAACAGCCAGCTGTGCCAGCTGGGGGTAGCTTCGATGACTTTTTTGCCGGGACTATTCATCGAGTCCTTGAAGAATTCCGGCTCTGCATGGCTGTACCGCCCATCTGTCTCATTCCTAAAGCGCACCGGGCCGGAGCGCATACCGGTCCATAGCATTACCAACGGCGGACTACAGAATTGTAAGCGGCATCCTTCTCGGTTGCTTGCGCCCTTACCTGCCTACCATCGTAGTCTAAAAGAACAAAAACGGAGCACAGTTTTTATAGTGTAGAATTTACTTTTTCAAGCAGCGGGTCACTGTTAATTTTTGAAAAGGGAAGTAATGTCATATTCAAAATGTACATAGCCTGTAACTATAAATAATATTAGTACACATCGGCAGCTCGGCGATTGTAATGTACCTGAACCTTAATGGATGGCGCGCGCTCTAAGCGGGAATATTAGCCGCCATATCAGGGGCGGTTTTCTTCGTATATTGAGATATTACATCAAACTCTGAAGCGGTATCAGAGGGGGTCTTCATATACACATTAACAATACATATCAAATGTATCTAATTAATTTTATAATTATAACAATCATATATATATATATATATATATATATATATATATATATATGTGTCATAATATATGCTCTTCCAGGTTTAATAAAACAAACCAACAGCCAACGAGAGAGAGCTGGGCAGCTAAAGCGAGACACTTTAGACAACTAACTTACGACCATTTTTGGCCACTTTCCTGAGGGGGGGGGGGCGTCACCACATGGCGACTATCCTGGTTAGCCCCCCGGTTGTGTACACAGGAAAAAACAGTCGTTCAGCTGATAACGTCTCGCTCGCTCTCTCTCGGCTGGCTGCCTGGATTATTGCTCTAACAACTCGTCGTGTGACGATCCTCACCACATTTACCACTATATTGCCACATTGAAAGTCGACAGGATAAGACCTGGCCGGGAAGCGAATCCCTCATATACCGGAGTATGAAGAAACAAGAAGCCAAGCCACGATGATCGACCAAACCCAACTCAACTGTAACCACTCCTCTTCAAGCCCTCAACCCCTTCCTCGCCAACCTTTGAACCGTGATCCCGAAGAAGTATTCACCTACGACGGAGATGGAGCTGCCACACACTTCTTCCAGCACTAGATCTACCCAAGAACGGCCACCGTGCCAGAGCAGGACACCTTCCATCATCATGGACAAGACTCCGCCATATCCCTGCCGCTACTGTGATGTACAACACTGGTACGCTCAGTGTCACAGACAGAACTCTCCCGAATCTCAATGAACTTACCTGCTCTCTAAACCAGCATAACCTGTAAGTGAAATTGTTTTACCCCTTCCATTCATTCTTTAAATAAGTCATTCCTTGTAAATTGTCCCAATATTTACATAATTAGCTCCATTTATTCTCTCCATGCCTATTAACAATGATTTTATGCTCCATACTATTTATCTAGATATTTGTAACTCATTTAATTAGTTACCTTACCAGTAGAATTTAACAATCGTTATTTTAATTAAATAATCTCCATTTTAACGTAACTCTTAAAAAAAAAAACTCTTAAAAAAAAATTGGAATTCTACCTATTAATGCTTTATGATTTTTACTATTAACAATAGATTTTTTATAATCAATTTATTTATAAAAATCCTCCTAGTTGTAAGCACGGCTCACGAAAAATAATTTATTTCCTAATCGATTCAAAATTCACCCTGTAATTCAGGCGTCGAAGAATTCCAACCACCACGTGAGCCTTGCTTACAACCAACCCTTGGTGACTCTTATCTATCTTCCCCTTAATGCCCCTCTCATTCTTACAACTTTGTTAACTTTATACCAGCTCAGGACCTTTATAGAGAATTATTGATTAATCAATTATCGAACTTCTATATTGTCATTTCAAAATCCTAACCTTCGACCTTCATTTATGATAATTTATTTCGTAGTTCATCTCTAGCCTATCCACCGACCCACGCCATCTAGCCAATGGTGTGTTCGTCACAGGGTGCAGATTGACTAACTGCTAGATATTTATCAACCCCTTTTTGTTCGCACTTGAACAATCTGCATCGAGCGACACAGTTCGCCCCTTCTTCTCGCGCCACACGTTCGCCACACGGACCCTGTCTTCAAATCTATGTTTGTCCATTGTCCAAACCAGCACGATATAGCCTACCTCCGATATTTCCCACGGAGGTACGTTAAACATCGTCGCTGATTCTGTCCGGTCCGTCATCATTTCGCGCAGACATGGGTCATACTTTCAACCCACCGCGAAATCATCGCCTTGCACAAGCTCCCACGACGGTTCAAACACCTCGTGTCCGAGCAGCTTGTCACTTGTAACGGACAACGCAGTCCTCGTCCTAATTTTTGGCACTGTGCGCGCATACTTTCCGCAAATTAAATATAAGTCCATCCAACTTCCTCACCTACACACGGGACTTTTCCCCTCGGACTCGCTACACAAGTAACTGCATAGATAAGTTAGATTGGCCCAGGGCAAGTTTCCCTTCGCCCTGTTCGCCAAAGTTCTAACATTGTATGTAGTTTTATATTTACCTCAGTCCTGAGCTCACACAATTGTCAACCTCAATCTCATTTCTCGTACTCTACACTTATAGCATAGAAAGCCCATGACAAGTTTCCCCTTGCCATGTCCGCCTGAAAAATATCTTAAAGTGTAGAGTTCCCCAGTCTTAATGATCTTCAGAATTTCACCATATGTATGTGACTCTTCTTCTCGTTGTTCACACTCCTCCATATCACTTCCCTTATAGTACATTAGATTTTGTTGTATATAGCCTTTTATAACCTTGATATTTTCAAAGATTTCCTTAAATGTCAAACTCCCCGGTGTTGTAAAACTGCTTGTAAATAATATTTACTTGTGTACTATACAATATTTTATTTACATAAAACTATGTCACCATTACCTTAACTAATTTCAACTGTAAAATTATTTTCTCTATTCCTGGCTTCTCCAGCTTTAAGTATACTTAAACCATGTTCAGCCTTCTTCAACGGGGGCCATATGTCATAATATATGCTCTTCCAGGATTAATAAAACAAACCAACAGCCAACGAGAGAGAGCTGGGCAGCTAAAGCGAGACACTTTAGACAACTAACTTACGACCATTTTTGGCCACATTCCTGAGGGGGGGGGGGCGTCACCACCTGGCGACTATCCTGGTTAGCCCCCCGGTTGTGTACACAGGGAAAAACAGTCGTTCAGCTGATAACGTCTCGCTCGCTCTCTCTCGGCTGGCTGCCTGGATGATTGCTCTAACAACTCGTCGTGTGATTATTTCTCTCCTCACCACATTTACCACTATATTGCCACATATATATATATATATATATATATTGTGTAGATGTCAATAAAATTATGCTAATTGGCAAATTGTCTCTCTCTCTCTCTAAATATTTTTCATAAAAAAGAAACACATTTGTTATATTTTACACCAAACATTATACATTAATGACATACAACTTAATTACAACTTAATCATACATAATAATAAATCCACTACATGTCGAAATGCTAGTGTGATTGATCTTACGCTGACTAACAAACAGGCAATAGCAGCTATCAGAGACTGGCACACAAAACAAATATCGCAAATCTCCGATCATGTAGCAATAATCTATGAAGTACATATAACTGACAATTTCACCACAGCTACTAATTATTCCACATGGAAATTCAGTGAAGAAAAGGCGAACTGATCAAATTTTGGCCAGAATTCCATTAAAATAGATCAAAATAATATTGAAAACCTTTTAGATACAGCAAATACAAGGAAAGACGTCGATAGCGCGGTAAAAGAACTTTCGAACACGCTCATTGAAGCAGCGTATAATACTCTTAAACTAAGAAAAAACAAACAAATAAAAAAACAACATAAACAGATGGTGGAACGCGGACTTGACACGCCTTGAGAGCTATTGTAAATACCTCCGTAATTCCTATTATCGAGCGAAAAATCCCTCTATCCATATTCAACAACAGTATAAAAGTGCAAGAAACAAATACGTCAGGGAAATAAATAAGGCTAAAAGAATATCTTGGAGGTTTTTCTTAGAGGACATCAAATCAAAAAACCCATATGGAAATCTATACAGGGTATACAAAAATATTAAAAACGGTTCTAACCGAAAGGGAATTTTGGAAATCTTAGAAGTGAATAAAGATGAAGAACGATTCCAGAAGACAGTAGAACTTTTGAACAACCTTTTCCCCGATGATAGAGATAATGAAGACACAACCTTCCACAAAAAATAAGAAACTATACTTTAGGATTTCATAATAAAGAAAATATAATAATAACGCCCAATGAAGTAAATGGAATAATTGATGAGCTAAACTCAAAGAAAACGCCTGGAATTGATAATATTTCTAACAATATGATAAAACATACTAAACAACTAATAGTTTCAATACTGGTGAAACTTTTTCAAAAATGCTTAGATTTAAATTATTATCCGAATGAATGGAAAAAATCTGAAGTAATAATTATTCCCAAACCAGGTAAAACAGACATGAAAATTTATAAAAGCTACAGACCCATTTGTCTCAACTCAAACATTTCCAAAATATTTGAAAAAATAATTAACAACAAACTAATAAAATTTTATGAAGACTCAAATCTGCTTAACAATCGTCAACATGGATTTAGAATATCTAGATCTACTATCTCTGCATTAAATGAAATTGTCAAAATAGCTCTAGAACATATAAACAAAGAATATGCAGCTATAATCGCAGTTGATATAAGTGGAGCGTTCGACAATGCATGGTGGCCGATGGTGCTGAAAAGACTAGATGAGGACAACGTTCAAGCTTCAATAATAAAACTACTACAGTCTTTTCTTAATAATAGAAGAGTAAGATTTAGATACTCATCAAATGAAACCCACAAAAAATAAAGCAAGGGATCTCCACAGGTTGGGCCTATATCCCCTACAATATGGAATATTATTATAAACGATTTATTGAATAACTATTCAGAATCAAACAGTGAAATCATTGCTTATGCGGATGATTTAACTGTGATATGTTGGGGAAACAACTTGACAGAACTTCGGAATACAACAGGAAAGGTCATGGGGAGAATATTAGACTGGTGTGGGAACAATAAGTTGACCGTATCTGAAGAGAAAACGAAAATCTTATACTTGTTTAATAACAAAATAGCTGCAAAAATCCCTAACACTATCACTGCCAATCGGGTAGGAAAACTGAAGATTATGGGAATAACTTTTAAAAATCATAGAAATAAAAACAAATTGGATTTTGTTGTGCCCCATATTGATGAGATTATTACTAAGACAAATAGAGCTAGTGGATACCTAATTGAATTAACCGGGAAAGCATGGGGACTGGACAGTAAAAGAAGAATAGAACTCTATAAGACACTGTTTCGAAGTTCACTAACTTATGGTTCCACGATATGGTACAACTTTATACCCAAAAAAGTCAAAGATAAATTAAACTCTCTGCAGTACAAATTTTTGAAGCACAGTACACAGGTTTATAATTCAACATCTTCAAACTGTACTCATATTGTTGCTAGAACACCAAAGCTCACGGATTTTATTGAAACAAATATACTAAAAATGAATATTGGATACAAAAAATCAGATTCAACTAAAATAAAAATGGTATCTAATTTTATAAACCAGAAATTTGAGGAATACTGTGGAGGTGCCAATGATAATTTCAAGGGATTCTTTGATACTTCAAGAATTCCTAACTATGTTCAACCCAACTTCTATAACGTACAATTTTTTACTGGACATGGTGACTTCAACACATATTTGTTCAGAATTGGCAAAATTGGTTCACCTGCATGCACTTGTGGAAACGAACAACAAACCCCTGAACACCTTCTAATAAACTGTCCATTAACTACTGATCTAAGGGAAGAAAACCAACTTTACCTGACTAATACAAAACAAGCTGCTTGCAATAAAGACCAATACATCAAGTTTAATAGATTCTGCAGAATGTATATTTTGAGGCGAAAGTGTTGACTGTACATATTTCAAGCTACTACTTATAATTGCTATATGTAAAATTTGATATCGAACGTTTAATTTTATTGATTTCCAATGTTCAATTGTATTAATTGTATATAATTCAAAATATACACGCAATTATCCAAATTGTGGATATGGCGTGTCTCTCCCAACTGTTAAATAAATAATAAACATTATACATTTGTATTTGAAAATAATATTAAATAAAATATTCAACTAGTAATTTGAATCCTTATCCGGTTCAGTGAGTTGAGGCCTCTGCGATATCAACTTTGCTTTGTGACTTAAGATTCTATGAAGATTAGTGGTATAATTGCGTAAAAAAAAAAAGAGGTTTGTGAAGTATTTTTACTCATTGTTGATAATCTATAACCTAAATCGAGGATTAAATCACCTATTTAAGCAATTCTATTTCTTCTTCAATGGGCTTCGATTCTTGCCCATGTGAAACTACACGAGCGAGTAGAAGCAATTATATTGAACACGGTCACCTTGTAAAACCAAAGGTCGAGCTAATTACAACATCTTTAGACATGTGGAATACCAGGCAGATGCCATGTCCACTAGGCTACCCTGGACATATTTTTCCGTTCGTAAATATTTTATAAAGTAATTTATAATACAATATAATGCGGCTTATGATTGTAGAACGACATTTGAAAATTATCCCGCATGTGTTTCTTTTGAACGAAAAATCAAAATTTATTTTAAGGAGAAATAACGATTATTTCTAACCTTAAGGATGTAGTATGAAAGGATGAATTGTGAAGAGTAATGATAACGGAAAAATGAAGTAAATCATAATGAATAATGGAAAAAAATTAAAATATCCAGGCTATTTTCAACAGTGCGGTCCAACTCTATACTTGATAAACCAGTTCAAAAGCTGTTTCTCCAGGCTGGTGTAAATTTTGGATGATGTCAATATAGAGGTACCTTTGAAAGAATCGATGCAAGGGCATAATGCCTGGAAACTAGCCATATATCTATTATTTTAGAAGAAAGCACATTAAAGCAAGTAACCATATTGTGTAGCTTTAGTTGGTGCGCTCTTCATTTCTAAAGGAAGTGGAATTCATTATCTCTGTTAAGTCTTTTGTGTTGTTTCTGAGAATGACTACCAGTCATTAAAATCCTAGAGAAAGATCACTCTCAGCCTTTCTAATAATATTGAACTTTTATTTTCTTATTTTCAAATCTTAAAATGGTTTATTTACATATGTACATTCCACTATGCTTATTTGACTTTATCTTCGTTGACTTTATCTTCGTTGACTTTATCTTCTTTGACTTTATCTTCTTTGAACTTTAACTTCTTTGAACTTTAACTCATTTGAACTTTGACTTCTTCTTCTTTTAAACTTTAACTTTATCCTTGATCCACCTTCAGTCACACACCCAACTCCGATCTGATACTTCTCCACGTCGCGACTATGCCCTGTCCTCTCCGCGACTATATCCTCCTTTCCGTTCAAATACCTTCTTTTATATAGTCGAAAAATGTCACGTGGGCGCACTCTGCGGAGCACTCTGCGCGCATCCCGTGGCTCACGCCATCTAGAGCCGCTTTCACCAACCATTCTTATCAATCTCTATTCTCTTTTTCTTAACATTAGTAAGACAATGCGCAGAGTCACGTATATATTTGTAATGAAGGAATCATGTAAAATATTTATTTATTTATCTCATACATTTTGAATTCGCTTAATTGTCGTGTATGGTATGTAGAGGTAAAAAACTTATGTATTGACAGTGATTCAGTTTGCAGTAGATTCAGGCGTTCTTTCTTCAATCTTGAGGAAAACGTTGACTGGCTGGAAGAGAAAAGTTCCTTTGATGGTGTCTATCTTTTCCTGGATAACAAGTATCAGTGAGGAATTGGGAGTTGATATACTCGGGAGGAAGTAAAAATATTTTATAAAAATGCAATATATTTTCCAAAAAGTGTCTGTTTTTAATTTACTATACAATTAAAGGAATATTTTGAACTATACTGGATAAGATTATCTCGCTATAGAAGTTAAAAGTATTTCGTAAAATGTACTAAGGTATTTGTTTTAAAATAAATCAAAGTTCCCAAATAAGCTTCTCATTATCAATAATAATTAAAACATATAGAATAAAAAACGGAAGAGAACAATACTATCTTTATATATATTAGGCACAGCTTGCCATATGATCGCTCAAAACTTACATTTACACCTGCTTCAAAATTCAAATTGAGAGTTACAAATAGCTTCCTCTATAATTATTAATTATCCGCTCCCCCGGTCCCACCCTCCAAAAATAACAACAACAAAATAACTGATAAAAATTATCGATATTTATCTTTGTTTTTATTTAATACACAATTTAAAAAATATAATTTATTCAAGTAAGTGTATTTTTGGATAATTATTAAATATATTTCGACTAAAAACAAAGCAATTTGCGCCCAAGCTATTCCTTTCAAATATATTTGAATGATTGGGGCGCCTTTGTTTCTTTGAATAAAAGATCAATAACGCTTTTAATCACCCATAAAATATAAATAGTATATTACTATAACCTTTCAAAGGTATTCTCAATTAATTTTATGATGGTTTATACTTGAAGAGGTGGCCATCTATGGTAAATTGTGCATCTGCTATTTAAGAATATAATATAGTGAATTTAAAAACTATTTGAGAGCATGTGTACATATACTTCAAATACATGGATATACATATACTTTTTGTCTTCCAGAGAAAATATATTTATAATAAAAAAGTAATGGTTACATTGCAGACTCTCAATGTGAAAGGTTAAGAAAGAGAAAATAATTTAATTAATTAACCTCATGTAATCATTTGATGATGCTATTAGACGTGGGAGAGCATCATCAAGCGATAACTCTATACACCAATACAAGTCAATAAATATAGTCAATAATTGTAATTTAACGCTGTGATGTCTATTCTAATTCTGTGCTTGTGGACTTGGATAGAAAGGTGTTCTTTCCGTTATATAACGGTAAAAGGTCGAGGTGGTCCCCTGGTGATCACCAAGTTGGATTTTTGGCGTTAAAATCGCCGAGTAAGATTGTGATATTCGAAGACGCTTCACTCAATGTGTCTATCAGGCCTGTATTGATGCTAGTAATATCGGGATGATAAACATTTATGATTGAAATTGTTTTATCTGCGAAATAGATTTCTATTGCCTGTGTGAGGTTCTGTCGTGCTTTCTGTAGGCTTATTCTGAATATAGGCAATTTCCTTAAATATGATTTCTGGAGTTTTAATCAAAACGGCAAGTCCTCTTCCAAATTTTCCCAGTCTGTCCTTTCGTAGGGTTGTATATCAGATTCTGATTCAATTTTGTCTCCTGAAGATAAACAATATGCTCATTGTTGTCACGAAGAAGACATGTGAGCTCTTCAGTTATCCTCTAGATGCCATTTATATTGAGCGTAGTAGATTGAATTTTATCCTCGTAGTAGATTTCTCATCAGGAGCCCGGGCTGCAACTCTTGATGAGGCGGGAACTCCGGACGCGGTGGCATTATTGAAAATATCGGTTTTGCTCTTAATTGGAAAATGGGTGCCGTTGCCACGTTTAGCCACCTTGGAAACGAACCAGAATTTATTAAAATATTCCAAGAATTCAGGGGGGACCGCAGGGAGGTGTGGTCGGACTCCCCCCCCCCCCCCCCCCTAGAATGCCGTCACTACAAGATAAAGTACACTTGGTGAAATGTTTTTATTGCGATTCAGAATCTGCCAATGAAGCTTTACGAGCATTTCGCTCCTTTAAAGGTATTCGAAGTGGGAAAGGACCCATGAATTGCTACTCTCTGAGGCGAATGATTAAATATTTTGAGGAAACTGGATCTCTTCCACTCACGGTCACTCTTCTCAAGCAATTTCAATGCCTATCCCTTTTTACCCAAAGAGTGTAATAGACCTACAGAGGATGCACCACTAAATATAAGAGTTAACACGCTGGGGCGGGTACCGGGGAGGTTGGGTGGAAAATCTGCAAACTATTTGAACTATATTTAAAACACCTAAATGGATTGAAAAATAAATAAATAAAATACCTAAATACTAATATATTGCATTTTTTGACATCACACATACCTTTTGCCTGTGATAATGTATTACTTCGGTGTTGCTATTCTATGGCTCTAATACTATTTATTAGTAATGTTCTTTCAGTATGAAGGAAATTGCACTCGGGGGAATTCCCGAGCGAAGCCGGGTCATTCGTATAGTATATATATATAATATTGAATGTCTGTCTCTCTGTCTGTAATCTATAGATTAAAAAAAAACATACATTCAATCGCGGTGAAATTTGGGATATTATTAAGTATATCCCCGGGAAGGTTTCCGAAAAATAATTTCTTGAATATCTTGAATATCCTTAGAGTTATTTGCAGATTTGTAGATTTAACTCGCAAGCAGCGCCCCCAAGCGGGGGATTACAAGTTTTTTTATCTATAAATTTTATTATCACTAAGTTTATTATCTTAAAGATTATTTATCAAAAGTAAGATTTTCTACCTATTAATTTCGCACAAGTCAAAGTTAGTTTTATCATTTATCTACAATATATATATTGGGAGAATAGATAAAATGATGATTTTGTAATGTAGAAAATTAGGAAAGACAAAATTCAGGATGACACGGCAATTTATTTGAGACAAGAATAATGATACAATTCCAAGGCAAAATACTATTCCTTTAACTTCCAATTACCGAGGGAACCAATTAATATTGATTTTATTCAACTTATCGAGTATTTTTCAAGGGACCGGGAAAAAATGTTCACTTAATCGAGAGATTCAAATTCGCGAGTTTCAGTCGTGGTCGAGGCAGAGTGGAAAGCTTGGGAATGTCCACACACAAAAAAACGAAGAGACACAGTCGTAGTAGGAAAGTTCCATGAACAGATAAAAGTCGAGCTAAGAGCAAGATGGAGTTAGAAGAGATCTTACTGATTTACATGGCGATGAGGTGGACCTTGGAGACAACCGACAAGGGCTGGTGCCGACGGTCAAGTGACTGTCTGTTGCTAAGCCGGGGGAGGCTTTTTATAAAACTCCTCCGACAAAATAAATATTGCATTACAGCACGTGTGATCGTCTGTCGAAACTGGACACTGGCGCCGTTCTGACGGCTTCCAATCTATCTTTAGAAGTTGTTTTGTGATTTACATCTATCTCGAATTTAGACGTGTTTGACTTCTCAATCTTGCTTTAACTCAGCTCTTAATCTATTACATAGTTTATTTATTCATCCTCAGTTTGTACAAAGTACATTACATATGGTGATGCAATGACACATGTTAATCATGCGCATAATTATTTATAGATGTGTTTCTATATACAACAGTGTCGGGCAACCGGTGTGCCGTGGCACACTGGTGTGCCGCGAAGAATTCTAGGTGTGCCGCGAACATTTTTGTAGGTATTTAGAACTTTTGGTTAAATTTAAAAATAATGTTTCAAAAAATATTTTTATAATTTTTATTCAATTTTAATATTTTTTTTCAAAAATTTTCATATAAAAAATGAAATTAAGAAAAAGCAAATTTCATTTTATATAAAACTTATTTTGGTATTATAATTACAACAGTTTGCATAATTTTATATTTCATATAACGTATGTACATAATCTTGACGTACATAACTGGCACGTGCCATTATTAAAAAATAAAAATGCAAATAGGTACGTACCTATTTAAAATCATAAGTTAAAAAAAAAACAATCCGCGAAAACAACTTTATTTAATAAAGTTGAATACATACTGCGGGAAAATACCTAATTTTTAAAATAATATGACCAAACTTAACCGTCATTTACAATCTTTGTCACAGCTGTTTATTAATAGAGACTCAAAGCTACAAAGCTTAAAAAAAAAGAAAACAAAAAAAAATTATAAATTTATTTAAAAAAATTATTCGGAGTTTTCGTCAAAGTATTGCTGTAGTAATTCTTCATTTTTTTTGCATGTTGTAAAACACACACACATTCACACAATAAAATCTAAATTCTGTTGGTAAAATCTGTTGGTTAAAAAAGGAAAAAAATATTTTTGTTACGAAATTCTCACTCACTTTTAACTCAAGGTAACTTTATTTAAACATTTTATTATTATATTTGTGTGTTTTCTAAATTCTCTCAAAACTAGATGGAGAGATTTCTAATTAGAGAAGGTGCCAGTGATAAACAAAATCAAAACGAAAATAAAGAAGATAAGAAAATAGTAAAATCAATTGGAAATAAGAGGAAATACGTTGAAGATTATCTCAAATATGGATTTATACCATCTGTTAATGATCCATCACTGCCGTTTTGCTTAATTTGCCAAAAAAACCCTCAGCAACGAAACAATGGTGCCAAGTAAACTACTTCGACATATTGAGACAAATCATCGGGAGCAGATGAACAATCCAATAAGCTACTTTGAAAATATACGATCAAGTTTTCAAAAGCAATCAAAAAAATTCAAGAAATTTATTACCACCTCAGATGAAGCTCAAACAGCTAGTTACATGATAGCTCAACTCATCGCTCGAAAGAAGAAAGCTCACGCGGAAGCAGAGGAAATTATCTTGCCTGCTTTAAAAATTGTGGCTGGATGTATGTTAACGAATGATGCTATGGAGAAGGTTGCGAAAATTCCACTATCATCAAAAACTATTGCGAGAAGAATTGAAGATATGTCAGAAGATATTGAGTTGCAAATAAAACAATATTTTAATGATTCATCAACAAAATGGGCTATACAGCTTGATGAAACCACAGATATTAGTAATAAAGCTCAATTGCTGGCATTTTTGAGGTTCGTCGATACAGGAAAAATTGTGAATAACTACTTTTTTTGTAAAGAATTAAAACAAAGAACGACTGGTGCGGACATTTTTGAATTAGTTGATGAAAATGTTATGAAGTATAACTTGAGATGGGAAAATTGTGTTAGCGTCTGTACGGATGGAGCTCCAGCTATGAAAGGTTCAAGAAAGGGATTGATAGCACATGTCATAAAAAAATCCAAATATCAAATTTGTTCACTGTATGATTCATAGAGAAATGCTAGTGTCAAAGTCGGTTCCTCCCATCCTTGTCACAACTCTAGATGAAGTTGTCAAAATAGTCAATTACATCAAATCAAATGCTCTTCGATCGAGAATTTTTTCAACATTTTGTGAAGCAATGGATTCCGATTATAAAAATTTATTGTTTCACACTGAAGTCAGATGGTTGTCGAAAGGCAAAGTTTTAAATCGATTTATTTCAATGAAAAATGAAATAATGGCATTCATTGATAACGAAGAGATTAATTTTCCTTTCATGATGAGTGATGTTTGGTGGTTACGAGTTTCATTTTTGGGTGATATTTTCGACAAATTAAACAGCCTTAATTTAAATTTGCAAGGTGCTCAGGAGAACATTATCACTATCTCCACCAAGTTGAAAGCGTTTAAGGAAAACTCAGTTTATGAAATTTAAACATTGCTAAAGAAAACTTTGCATCTTTTCCGATAGTTCAAGAGAATCCATCAAAATCTATTATCAAAAAAGAAGTCGAAGAAACTTTGACATTACTATCCGCTTCTTTTGATAAATATTTTCCTTACTTGGACGTTGAAAAGATGGAATGGGTAGTTAGCCCATTTATGCACTGTGAAATTCAACATCTGGAAGAAGAAATGCAAGAAAACTTAATTGATTTAAAAAACGATTTAGTTTTCAAAAGACTATTCACTGAAAAGGAGCTATCTGAGTTTTGGTTGTGCTTAAACTCCAAATTTCCTAAACTTAGTAATGCGGCCATCGAATCATTGTTGCCATTTGGAAGTTCCTACCTGTGTGAGCAAGGTTTTTCAACACTCACAGAAATGAAGTCTAAGAAGCGCGAAAGACTTCAAATGATAGATGAGAAGATGCGCGTTTGTCTTTCACAAGTAGATCCCCGTATTGATTTGATATGCTCTCAAAAACAATCGCAATGCTCGCATTAATTATGGTAATTTAATATTGAAAATTAATAAAATGTGATATATATGTTTAAATTTTTACTAGTATTTATTGTTGTATTTTAATTACCTACGAGGAAATTTATAGTGAGAACCACAGGTGCGCCGCGAAAAAAAGAAATTAAGCTTAGTGCGCCGCAACTCGAAAAAGGTTGCCCGACACTGATATACAACATGACAATCTTGTTATAAGTATTATACAATATAGGGTTGTTGGTTTAAATTACCATAGATGGGCCCCGGGAGTGAAAGAGTTTATCCGGGTTTGAGCGGGTAAAGCCTCTTTAACACAGGTAAGTAATTAAAATTTCTTTTAATTAATTTAAACTGTGAGGCTAAAAAGGGCTATAACAAGATGATTTGTTTGGATATATAAAAGTGAAAAAATAAAAATGACATTTTTGTTTAATTTTTAGAAAATGATGATTAAAATAAAATGATGACATAAAAATTCACATTCTAAGAGAATATTGGCGGGTGCTGGAAAGGGTTAGTAGTTGAAGAATATGCAATTGTAAGGAGTGCACATGTAAACCAAATACTTAGATTCAGGTGCAAAGCGAGGATATAGACTTGAGTGTCTTCCTAGGCAATGTTTCACTTGCGATCCTATATAAGGGTTACAGTGTTTTGTTACAATTTTAGGGTTATTGGGTTGAAAAGTTGTTGAAGAAAAGAATTAATATGATTGAAAGGGGTGGTAGAGCCATGCGATAAGTAAAATTGTTGTAGCGACAGTAGGTGGTCTGACTTGACTCGAAATCAAAGGTTGATTGTGGTCCGCTAGAGCTGAAAAAAAATGAAAGATGAAAAAAGTGAACGCTTTGTGCATGCGCTGGTGATGTGCTCTGCGGATGATTGAAATAAACTCTTGATGCGTGTTCAGGCCAGAAGTTGAGATTTGTAAATCTGGGGAACGGTGTTCAAAGAGTTTGTTGAAATACGAAGTCAAAAAGAAGAATTGTCAAGCAGTACTGTCGTTTCTACGATGGTTTGAAACAATGGCTGAAAAGATAGTGATGATAAAGTTTAGGGAATTGTGGTTAAAGAATATGATTGTTGAAAACGATTGTTGTAGATGCCCGATAGTTGATGAAAAACATTGTCATATAATAAAGTTTTTTAAACAAATATAAAATATAGTGAATAAAAAGATAGAAATATGATTGCGTATAAAAAAGTGTAAGTGGCCAAAATTAAACATGTAATATATAAAAGATATAATAATGAATTTAAAATGATTATTGAAAAAATTAAATGTTCTGCCGTACTAAAATAATATCATGAAAAATAAAAGTAAATTTGATTAATGTTTTTTTTTTTTGAACATGAGGTTGGAATAAAAATTTGATTATATAATTGAAAAGTAAAAAAATAAAAATAATTATTCAAGATTTTATACAAAAATTATAAAATAATTAAAGGTTATTAATGATTAGATAAATGTTAAGTAGTGGAAAATTGAACAAAATTGTCTCTTTTGAAGAAAAGTTACAACTGTGGTGTGTAACTAGATCATTTCTGCTTCTTTGAGGTTGACAATATTAAATGAAAATAATAATCTAATTAAAATAATTATATCTGAAAATAGACGATCTTAAGGTTTAAAAATATTTAAATGTTAAAAAAAAAAAAACTCAAATTATGTTTAAAAAGTTGAAGTTATAAAGTTTTTTTTTTTTTAATTCCACATATGATGACAGATAAAAATACTCGAATAATAATAATATAAATGATTGATTTGATGTGTGGATGAATATTCTAAGATATAATGACTAATGATAATAATTAAAATTTATATAATAATGGTGGCTTGGATGGTTTATAATGGCTGAGTGTGCTGGGGTATAGAAAAACAAAGCCATATAGCATACAAATATAAAATAAATGATGACTTGATTAATTTTTTAAAATGGATGGCATTGACGAAGATGATTGTAAAAAATAACAATGAAAGGTTAACATTATATAAAAGATGGCGTGCTAGTTTAGAAAAAATATTCCACACTGGGCGTGAAAATAATGTAAAAGTTGTAAAACACCCAATGATAATTAAAGATATAAAGTTTTATGATATTTAAATGTTAAAATTCAAATTAATAAGTAAATTGGGTAATGATTGGTAAGTCAATTAGTTTATAAGTGCTGTAATCTCTCCGTCCTGCGAGTTGGATCACGTGTTTCAGGTACAGGAGTACTGGGATTATCGGTGGTGGTAAACTGAAACTGGAGATGTCCACATGGCCGCGGTATTTGTTTTTCTTCCCTCGGCCGTCCCGAGTTGGGTTGTGTTTTCTGATTTGGCGCTTACACAAAGTAACAGGACGTTTTAGGTTATTTAATTGGTTATTTGTATTTTAATTTTAAAAAATCTCGGAGTTTCAAAACTTTTGCAGTTTGTGAAAAAAAAAAGGTTAAGGAACAAATGATTAAAGGTTCTGTATATATGGGAACTAGGGTCATCTCAGTTATACTTAAAAGGTCGTAACTTAAATGCTGAAATGGTTCTATTTGAAAGATATAGTTTTCTTGGTGTTCGTAAGTGTTGTGTTTCGACGTTGTTGCGGACTTAGTAAAAAATGTTATTCAATGATGTTAGGTTTAGATGTGAATAAAAGTGCGACTTTCGACGTGGAAACGCTTTGGGGTGGGAAGTGTCACAGGCATGAAGGCGTCTTTGTGGCCTGTTAAGTGAGAAAAATTGTTGTGATGCGCTGTGTGACACTAGTGAGTGAATTGAATGGAAAGGTGTCACGTGAAGTCTTTGTTTTTGGTACAGAATCTAACCTGTTTCCATGAATAACACATTTACTAGTCATGGGTGGTGGTTGTACGAAACACATAGAGATATTTTGGCTGTTAGTGGATGTGGCACGTTTAGTGGCGACGATATGGAGCTTGTGTGGCTCGAGGTTGATTTGTTGCTAAGTCGCGCGCTAATAGATGATGGCCAATTGGAGAAAGTGATGGGGGAGTGTGTTGAAGTTTGTTGAGAGAGATGTGTGGATGATTAATAATTATGCAAGTAAAAGGAAAAGACGAGGGAGTGAATTTTTGTTGGATTTTATATTGTTTTGGGGAAGGACAGTTACTCTTCTAGTTGTGTTTTTGAAGATATTGTATCTTTCGATTTTTGCAATTCAAAAAAAATGCGTTTCATCTATGTTTATTAAAATTTGAATATATCGTTGATTATGGTAGTGCGAAAATTATCCTTGTAAAAGGGCAATGGCATGATAGTGACTTATAATTTGAATGGGGCGTTTACATAAAATAGTGAATATAACAATGATATTTGCAAAGTTTGGGGTATTTGATTAAGAAATTGGTGTTTTGCTAAAAAATAAGATATTAAAAAAACACACAAATAGGTTTAGAAAATATGATTCGAGTAATTAAAATATAATATGATTTTTTAAAGTAAAATTGAAAGTAATGAATTAAAATTTAAAAGTTGCTTAAAATAAAGTAAAAATTAATAAATGAGGGTGTACAAGATTTGAAATTTGAATTGAAATGCTATAAAATAGTAAAATTTGATTTAAAATGATTACAGTGAAAATAAACATTAAATTTATGGAGAATCAAGTTGTGAGCTTGAGGAGAAAGTTACATAGGTTTTAAAAACTCACAGTTTTGAGGATTGTTCAGTCAGGAGACTTGGTCTTTAGTTGTTGTCCTGCTGATGGGGAAGACGTTCCAAGTAGAGCTTGTAGAAGCTTGTAACTTCTGTTGAGTGACGGCGGCATGTCGCCTAGAAGATGGTTGCGTTGTAAGGACGAAGGTGGGGAACTTCTCACCGGCTTATTTTGCGGGATTTTCGGCTGTGTCGTTGGGGGGAGATTGCTTGGTCGTTTTGTTGGACTGGCGGGCTTGTTCCTCCATCTTTGCTCTTTGTCGCTTCTATCTGGACAGGCTTCTTACCTTCTTCGTTGTGGTCATCCTGTCGACTCTCGCTATAAGCTGTGGTAACCGAGGGTCAAACCTGTAGTAACCGAGAGGAACAGTCAGGGCGTGGAGAGTTTTCCAGTACCTCTCTGCACCATGTAGGACCTTTAACAGTTCTCACAGAGTACAGGCAGTCGTGGTCGAGGCAGAGTGGAAAGCTTGGGAAAAAAACGAAGAAACACAGTCGTAGTAGGAAAGTTCCATGAACAGATAAAAGTCGAGCTAAGAGCAAGATGGAGTTAGAAGAGATCTCACTGATTTACATGGCGATGAGGTGGACCTTGGAGACAACCGACAAGGGCTGGTGCCGACGGTCAAGTGACTGTCTGTTGCTAAGCTGGGGGAGGCTTTTTATATAACTCCTCCGACAAAAGAAATATTGCATTACAGCACGTGTGATCGTCTGTCGAAACTGGACACTGGCGCCGTTCTGACGGCTTCCAATCTATCTTTAGAAGTTGTTTTGTAATTAACATCTATCTCGAATTTAGACGTGTTCGACTTTTCAATCTTGCTTTAACTCAGCTCTTAATCTATTACATAGTTTTATTTATTCATCCTCAGTTTGTACAAAGTACATTACATATGGTGATGCAATGACACATGTCAATCATGCGCATAATTATTTATAGATATGTTTCTATATACAACATGACAATCTTGTTATAAGTATTATACAATATAGGGTTGTTGGTTTAAATTACCATATATATATTTTTTTATAAGTTTATAGAGAATTGTTTTAACAAATGTTCGTTAGACAAACCTTTACTCGGGTAAAAACCGGGCGAATCCGGGTACATCCGCTAGTTATTTATAACTTTATTAATCTAACTTAAATCATTATTATTTTTGTACCATAGAACAGGCCATAGTTAAATTAGTATAAACCATATAAATTGTAACACTATTGGTTATTTTTAACCACTCTATTGCTCTAAAATATCACAATCTGCCTTATGTGAGTAATAAAGTATGACGTCTTTCCATTCGTCTCAAAGTGACACCAGTTTGCCATCGGACCGCAGGGGAGGGGAGGATGACCAACATAAGTCACTGACCAATCAGAATCAATCCCATGTGATCCGGGCTAAGGGAGAAAAAGAGAAGGCTGGCCGGCTGTCGACAGTTAGGTTCGACTGGAATTTCTGACATGCACGCTGAGTATTAGGTCCATCGTCATCTTACAACCACCCCCGCGGCTCCAAGCTGACGCCGAGCTTTCCGCTGGTAGTCCTCAACCTCCCCCCTGGACCTGGTGCCACTTGAGACGTCCTGGGAGAGCGCCTTTCGATCCTAAACTTTGTCCTTACTGTCACGTGCGGACTTCCCACTCTGCACGCCTTGCCACTCAATCCCGACTTCTTCCAACTCACTTGTTGGCTTACCCGGGTTGACGACATATATATTCATGAATTTATCATTATATAATCTCATTTATTTATATTTATTTCGTATTTAACATCATATATGTTATGAACATTGGAATAAACTAGTTTTAATCTCATCTCTCTCTGAATAAGTAATTCCCTCTCTACTGCTAGAAAAATTAACATCCATATTCCATTCTTAAGATGATTATATTATTCAAATGATAATTATTAAATTTATTTTAGCTAATAATATTTATTATATAAATCTCTATTCATGATAAAATTGTGAGAAAGCTTTAAAATAACAAATATTTTCTCACAATCAGTTTCTTTTTATTAAAAACGCTAGCTTTCGAGAGATAATCGCTTTTCAACGGGCTTAATAAAATATCGACTTTATCCTACCAGAAATATTTACAAAAAAAAAAAAAACCTTTATATATTTTTAAATTTTTATAATAGTTTCTGCAGTTATTAAACTAAAATATTAAGCTCATTTTGTTTAGGATGTGCCAAATAAAAATAATCAAGCTTGAATCAGTGATAAAAAAAGGCTATCTGAGAGATTAATTCGGAATTATTCTGCACGGTAATAGTGTGGCCGAGACCATGGCCTGGTGAACTCTGCGTATTGTGCTGTGCTACCATCTCTCCTGGTTGAATTGAACCAAACTCCAGCATAAATATATAAATATCAATAGATATTTTAAAAATGTGTTTATGTATGTATGTATGTTTTTTTTTTTTTTTTGTTTTTGTAAAATTTCTGGTAGGATAAAGTCGATATTTTATTAAGCCCGTTAAAGAGCGATTATCGCTTGAAAGCTAACGTTTTTAATAAATAGAAACTGATTATGAGAAAATATTTGTATTCTTAAAAATATTGATTATATATAAAAGTAGGGAGCGTTTCCAGTTAACAACAACTTTGGTAGGCGGCGCTGTACGTTGTCACCGCCGTACCTTCGAGGCGTTTTACACGAGTTTGATTAAGAGCGATATATTTTGTGCCCCTTGTTATATTTAAATAATTTATATAAATATAACTATAGAGAATTGAAATATTTCGTACTCTATATTTTTGTTAATTAATATTTTTCAATCTATATTTACCGTTTATATATAAAAATGAGTTTTTACATCTAAATAATATTTAAGCAAATGTAAACGGTCTTTATATACACTTTTACACTACCTTTCCATTACAAAATTGAATTAAAACACGTGTATATTAAATATAAATATTTAATAACATTTTTAAAAATCGACTTTCTGGTTCAACTTTTGTATCTAATTAGTTATGTATTTTTTTTTATTTCTCTCTATAAATAAACTCTCGGTATCGTTTAGATTAAAATATTTTAAGTGGCATATTTTCAAGTCATATTTATACACAAGTTTTATATTTATTTTACAAATTTCGTATAAGATGTGATTAAAAAACTTTGTAAAAAAAATCTTAATGCATTTTTAATAACATGACGTTATGTTTTATTCCAATAGGTAAAATAGGTTAGTTTCGGATCGGTTATAAATTAGGTTAGTTTCTGATAGGTTATAAATTAGGTTAGTTTCTGATAGGTTATAAATTAGGTTAGTTTCTGATAGGTTATAAATTAGGTTAGTTCAAGGTGTGTTATAAAGAGGTTAGTTTCATTAATTAAAATAGGTTAGTTTCAGATAGGTTAAATTAGGTTAGTTTAATCGCTAAATAAGGTTAGTTTTAGATGCAATGCGTGACATTGAAAATGGAACACCAAGAAATAGTGGCCAGAAAATAATGCAAATTTCAGGGTAGACGCGCCTAACCGAGTTATGCCAATGATGTAAAATGCGCAGCTCTCGTGCGCACATGGAGTAAGATATAAGGGAAGGAACTTGCAGAAAGGACAGTATTCGTGTCGTTATTTCTGCAAGGAAAATCATTGTAGAAATTTTGTTCTTGTGTCAAAAGACACGTGTAATAACAGAGAATGCCAGGTCATCGTAAACGGAGGCAGTTCAAGCAGACAGACGCTTTTACGAGGGGCATTGTGATCGGACTGAAAAGGGCAGGTTGGTCCATACGTCAAATCGCAGCTGATACACACCTTGGTGCGCCCACGGTGCACCGACTGTGGAGAAGATGGTTGGAACAAGGAAATGTGGCAATTTATAGGAATGTCAGTGCAACCAGAGTGACGTCAGCACGTGTGGATCGGCGTATCCTTCGACAAGCAGTGGCGGCCCCACTGGTTGGAACAAGGAAATGTGGCAATTTATAGGAATGTCAGTGCAACCAGAGTGACGTCAGCACGTGTGGATCGGCGTATCCTTCGACAAGCAGTGGCGGCCCCACAAGCCACTTGTACCGCCATCCTGCAACATGTGCAAGACACCCTAGATCATTCCATCTCGACCAGAACCATTTCCCGTCGATTGGTTGCTAATGGCTTGCACTCATGCCGTCCGCTAAGAAGACTGCCATTGACCCCACCGAATAGGCGCCAACTTTTGGAATGGTGCCGGGCTAGATCGACGTGGATGACGGAATGGCACAGGGTCGTGTTCTCAGATGAGTCGCGTTTCTGCTTGTCCAGTGATAGTCGCCGTGTACGCGTGTGGCGTCGACGTGGAGAAAGGTCCAATCCGGCAGCAATTGTGGAACGCCCCACCGTGCGACAACGTGGAATCATAGTTTGGGGCGCAATCGCGTATGATTCCAGGTCACCTTTACTTCGTATTCAGGGCACTATGACGGCCCAACGATACGTCGATGATGTGCTGCGACCGGTGACACTCCCCTACCTTCAGGGGGTACCCAATGCCCTTTATCAGCAGGATAACGCCCGACCGCACACTGCTCGCATTAGCCAACAAGTTCTGCAAGATGTAGAGATGCTTCCCTGGCCACCGTACTCTCCTGATCTCTCACCAATCGAGCACGTCTGGGACATCATTGGACGCCGTTTGCATGCCTTGCCACAGCCGCGTTCAGAAGACGAACTGTGGTAAATGGTTGAGAGGGAATGGAGAGCCATCCCTCAAGACGCCATCCGTACTCTGATTGACTCTCTACCTAGACGTGTTGCTGCGTGCATCGCCGTCCGTGGTGGTCCTACTTGCTGCTAAGCCGACGCCGTTCTCGCTCTGTATTATGACTATCATTTTGAAATAAAGATCACTTATTGTTCGTCCCTGTCTCTCTCTGTCTGCTGAGTTTCATCACTTTCTGGCCACTATTTCTTGGTGTTCCATTTTCAATGTCACCCAGTGTAATTTAAAAAATAATGTTCCTTTTTAGAATAATTAGTTTAATATTTTATTTATTTTTTTTTTTGAACTTTTAATCTTCTTTTAAATTATAATTCAAATTTATATATGTGGTGAGGTAAGTCGATCCTGTAGGATGACTGTAGTGTATTGGTCAAATGCAGTCGTTGTGGCCTCAGTGTTGGAGTGGGTTCAGGCGCGTATGTATTGCACAAAAGAACGAGACATGGTAGATGTCACCACGGAGATGGCAAAGAGTGAGTCCAGCCGTCACCAGTTTAGGGGAGAACTGTCTAGAGACGTCCGCAAGTCTCGTCCCCAAGCCGACTAAAAAAAGGCTGTGGGGGCCCAGACTGGAATGTCGCAACCCGCTGCCGTCGAGACAAGAATGCAGACGGTCGTAAATTTCCAGGACTGCGGGGAATCTAGCGGGGCCCTTCTGGCATCGGCTGACGCTCACTCGAAATTTTATTTGTCACACTTTGGCAATTACATTATACATTTACACAATACATGGAGACATAGATGTATTGGGATATATTACAACAGTTTATGCCCCGGTTGATGAAAATTAGGTTATGGTGATTATATATGAAATCATAAGATAATTAAAATTGGGGAAAATAATTTGTAAAAATAATTTGTAAAAAATATATATATAAATAAAATAACGATTTGGCCGCGGTAAGGAAGTGAAAGTGAGGTGATTGAATAATAATAAAAATTTGCCCGAATGTGAGAAAAAAAAAAATAAGGGGCGTTGATGCTCGAACCGGGCCGTGAATGAAAGACAAAAAAAAAAAAAAAAAACTCATCTAACTAGCTGCTCAAGTTCGACTGTTGGGAAGGTTACAGCGAAGAAGCGTTTGTAGTTAAGATGGAATAAATGTGAGAAATCAATGTTTCAGCGGATAGTAACGACCTCTCTGAGAAGGTATGGGCTGTGATGCCATGAGAATTTGTGGGTAATGCTCTCGATTCATTTTCTAAAATTTTAACTTAAAAATCTAAAAATAGGATTTAAATATGGAAGTTGAGAAAAAAATTTAAAATTAAAAATTGTGTGTGATTAATGTTTGTACAATGATATAAAATAAAAAGACAAAAGTTAAAAATAACAAAAGACTTGAGATATAATTAAAATAAGTAAATAATAAATATGCGAAATATTAAAAGTAGTATAGATGATATAGGTGTGTTGTTTATAAATTTATGATTTTAACGAAACATAGGTCAATTAGGGTGTTAAAAATCTTTAAAAGTGTCTAGTGTTAAATGTAGGAACGGTTCACTAGATCTGGGGGGAATGTGGCGGTTAGTTGAATTGTCGAAAAGGTCTGGAGGGAAGTGGTTGTATGGAGATAGATTGGTAGGTTTTCTATTATTTTTATTTGGAAGGGAATATTTTTGGGGTGGTGCGATATAAAGGACCTCTTCAGTGTAATATTTTAATTTGTTCACATGTACTGTGTCGTTGTCTCTGTTTAAGGGCTGATTGGCTCTATTTATACGAACAACGTTGGGAGAAATTATTTCTAATACAGTATATGGACCTGTAAAGTAGGGAAGTAATTTACCGCTGTTCGGGTGATGGTAGGCCTTGACTAAAACTATATCTCCGACTTCAAATTGGGGCGTTCTATGTTTGCTGTCGTATTTTATTTTTTCCTTGGCGTGCCTATCGAGTGTGCGTTTAATGACTATTTTCCTAGCTTCTTCGACAGTAGGACAGTAGAACTTAACTCTGTTGGAATTATATTATACATAAGAAACGAAGGGGGGAACCCAGTGATTGTGTGGGGTGTTTGGTTATATTTATCTGTTACGGTTTTTATTAATTTGATCCAGGATACTTTGGGGTTTTCTAGATGGAGGATTCTAAGCTTGCCTGTGAGTGTCGCATTTAGACGTTCACAGAGGCCGTTGGCCTGCGGGTTGTTACTAGTTGTGAGAAGGGGTTGTATACCGTGTCTTAGTAAAAATCTCCTAAACTTGGGTGAGGTAAACGCAGGTGCTCTATCCGAAAGGAGGCATTTGGGTGTATTGCTCTGCATTACCTTTTTTAAGCACTGTAAGTATGTAAGTGTGCTGGTTGACTTAGAGGGGAAGGTCCATGCGTAACGGCTTAGATGGTCGACGATCACATGGAGATAAGTTTTCGAACTGCCATATTTTGAAAATCCGGCTATGGTGTCTATAGATAATGTGTCAAAGGGATGTGAAACGAGAAGAAGTTGTCCTAGCGTACCGTAATTGGGACCTTTGGGTCTTTTAATTAATTGGCATGTGGGACAAGATTTAACATATTTGGCAATCGAGTGTGTCATTCCACGCCAAGTGTATTGGGTGGAAATGATTCTCGTCATCTGTGAAACACCAGGGTGATTATATTCTACATGTACCTTATTTATTAGTGTGTGTTGGAGCGAGGGAGGAACGATGACTTTCGTCACGCCTTTTCGAGTTAGAGTGTGAAGGCCTTCTGGATTTATGGTGGCGTTTGGATAGGGAAGCTCAAGGGGTTGTTTTTCCTTTATTTGTGCAGCGCTGAGGAATCCACAGAAAGGATTGCGCGATAGAAGGTCCGCCTCATGCTGTTTCGATCCTTTTATGTAACGGATCTCGTACTCGTATGTGGACATCTTTAGACTCCACCGAAATAGTCGTCCAGTTGGATTTTTTATGGTCTTAAGCCACTGTAAGGCATGGTGGTCGGTGAAAATGGTGAATTTAACGCCGGTTAAATACACACGGAATTTGTCCACACATTCAATGATGGCGAGACATTCCAGTTCGGAAATCGTGTAATTTTTCTCGTGTGGCCTAAGCGCGCGGCTGTAAAATTGTACTGGATATAGAGTCCCATCTGGGTATTGTTGTTTGAGAACACCGGCTATGCCTAAAAGTGAGGCGTCACAATAAAGTTGGCACGGCAGTCCTTCTTTAAAAAGATGTAAGATTGGTTGTGAGGTCAGACTCTCTTTGAGAGCTTCGAAAGAGGTTTGGCATTGATTGTCCCAGTTCCATGTGGTGTCCTTCTTAAGTAACTTATTAAGGGGGGTTCTGAGTTGCGCATAATTAGGTATAAATTTATTGTACACATTAATGGCACCTAAAAACGATTGGAGTGTTTTTAGATTAGTTGGAACCTTAATAGCGTTGATTACATCAAGATTTTTAATTTGGGGCGTGTAGGTGCCCGATTTTATCGTATATCCTAAAAATTCAATTTGGGTCTTGAAAAATTCGCATTTATTATAATTTAATTTAATATTTTCTTCCTGGCACACTAAGAAGAATTTTTGTATATGTTGAGCATGCTCTTCTATGGTATTAGAGAATATAACAAAGTCATCAAAATAATGGGCTATGAAATCTAACTCATACTTTTGTATTACTTGACTTAGAGCACGTTCATATATTTGTGGTGAATTTCTCAGACCGAAAGGTAATCGAGAAAACTGGTACTGCCCTTCGAGAGTCACAAAGGCTAAAAGATTTCGGGAACTAGGTTCGATTTCAACTTGCCAGAATGCTGAACTTATGTCTACATTTGTAAAAATTTTGGCGTGTGTTAACTTATCCAAAACTGTTTCTATTAAGGGGAGAGGGTGTACATCGGGACAAATTATCTCGTTTAATTTACGGAAATCTACGCAAAATCTTTTCGTTTTATCCTTTTTAGTTACAAGGGTGACTGGGCTAGCATAAGGAGAAAAAGAAGGTTCTATTATGCCGAATTTAAGCATTTGGTTGACCTGCTCTTGTATTTCTCGTTGATCAACTAGAGAAGCACGATAAGGTCTCAAAGCAATAATTTTATCGGATAAAGTATGAATCTTAACTGGGGGTATCTTCAATTTAGGTACATCAAATTTGTTACTAGAAAAAATATGAGAATATCTATTAATTATATCTAAAAAGCTTAAAGGGATGTTGGAATTTGAACAAGATTGGGATGCGGGTATCTGACATACATTAGTAGTATAATTAGGAATGCAATCATTAAAAACGTTATTTTGTGGCATATCAACAGGTTTTTTAGGCGAGGCGAAGTCACAATTAGAAATGGTTTCATGTGAAGGAGACATATAGCTAAAACCATGCCTAGAAGTGTCCGACACATGCATCGATGGGTTGTGCTGATAGGTGGCAAGGTTAGCCATTTTGCTGGAATTTTCAAGGCTTTTACCATAGTTGCATGAGTCGTTCACAAGCGAAAAATGGTACATGGTAGGTGGCAGGGGAGCTTCGTTTTGGAAGACCAAAAAGTTACATAAATCTATTTTCAATTTGAAATTGCTTAATGTATTAAGAGATAATATGCCAAATGGTAATTTGGAATCTATAACATAAAATTTTGTTAATTTAGTTAAACAGCCTATAGTGACATTTAAATATAAAATCCCATTGTTGAAATGTCATTGGAAACAGAACTAAGAGTAACATTGTCATCATATATTTTAAAAGTACAACCCAAATTGTTTTCAAGAAAGGTAAGTATTGTTATATTAATTATATTGACCGAAGCTCCTGTATCTGCCAAGAACGGTAAACAAAATTTTCTGCATAGTCCCAGTTTAAATATTAAATTATGGAGGGCAACGAAAATTACCTCCTATTTCCTCGCTTCGGGGAGTGGTCTGAACTGTGGTATCAGATGACGGGGTTGACCGTGCAGGCTGTGACCTGGCGGCGGAGGGAGATGTCCTCGGCTGACGCCCCGTAGTTTCTTGGTAAAACACATTGTTTCGACCAGATGGTTGTCGGCGCGGACACTAGGCGTTCCAATGATTTCCCCGACAGTAGTGGCATGGTGACGGGGGTTGCGATGGCACACTTGAATCTGCATGGCGAGGCAATCTAGGGGTGCTGAAGAAACGCGGCGGAATGTTATGGGGCCGGCTTGGTTGTTCCCTGGCCAAAGTAATATGGCCATCGTGCCTCGAAGAGGTGGGTTCTGGTGTTGGGCGCGCTGGCGCGGGTACACTCGAACCCTTTATTCTGGCCATTAAATCGTGCCAGTTTTTCAATGTGTTTGGCGACACGGTTCGCACCAAACGCTGGTCAGCTGTGGGAAGGCCTTCAGTCAGGGATTCGAGAATGATGTCGGTAGGCAGGTTCAGTTGTAGGCCCATTGCGGTTTTTTCCTTATAATAGCCTTTTAGGGTGGTTTGAAGAGTTAGCTTCAATGCTAAAAATTTGGAAAATGAAACTTCTACTGTGCCAGGGTACAGGTCTATTAAGATTTGTTTGGCCTGGTCGTAGGACTTATTGGCTAAGTCAAGTTGGCGAAAAAAGGTAAGGGGCTCACCTGAGAGTTGTGCCGGAAGTTTTTGGAGGCGCTTCGTCTCTGTCAGGTAGGCACGGCCGGCGATGTCGTCGTATTGTTGGAAGAAATTGGCAGCGGGGTACGTTCCATCGTACTGGGGTAGGTCGCTATCTCCTTGGCCGGGGTTTATGATGTCGCGAAGAGCTGCTGCTAACTGCGCTACGATGTCGGTCACGATTGAAGGCGTGGTATTTCCCTCCGAGGTGGCGTCACTCCTTGCCTGGTTCTCCATCTTCGGATGTCTTGTCTTTGGTAGGTAATCCTGTCGACTCCGCTGTGGTGAGGTAAGTCGATCCTGTAGGATGACTGTAGTGTATTGGTCAAATGCAGTCGTTGTGGCCTCAGTGTTGGAGTGGGTTCAGGCGCGTATGTATTGCACCAAAGAACGAGACATGGTAGATGTCACCACGGAGATGGCAAAGAGTGAGTCCAGCCGACACCAGTTTAGGGGAGAACTGTCTAGAGACGTCCGCAAGTCTCGTCCCCAAGCCGACTAAAAAAAGGCTGTGGGGGCCCAGACTGGAATGTCGCAACCCGCTGCCGTCGAGACAAGAATGCAGACGGTCGTAAATTTCCAGGACTGCGGGGAATCTAGCGGGGCCCTTCTGGCATCGGCTGAGGCTCACTCGAAATTTTATTTGTCACACTTTGGCAATTACATTATACATTTACACAATACATGGAGACATAGATGTATTGGGATATATTACATCATATATTTATTTGAATTGGAAAAATTCAAAGTATTTCACCGAAATTGTATTTTTAACTCGTGTAAAACGCCTCGAAGGTACGGTGGTGGCAGCGTATAGCGCCTCCTACCAAAGTTGTTGTTAACTGGGAATGCTCCAAAAGTAGACATACATACATACCATTTTAAAAATATCTATAGCGGCTCCCACGAATATTAACTTTTCATATTTTCATTATAGGTTTTAATTTGTTTAATAACTATTTAATTCAAAATATATCTTATAAATATATACATACATTTTATATAAATTTAATATTTGAATTAAATAATTATTAAACAAATTAAAACTTATAATGAAAATATATGAAAAGTTAATATTTGGGAGCCGCTACATATCTATTGATATTTATATATTTCTTCTGGAGTTTGGTTCAATTTACCGAGGAGAGATGGCAGCACTGCCCAATACGCAGAGTTCACCAGGCTATGGTTTCGCCACACTATTACCGTGCAGAATAATTCCGAATTAATCTCTCAGGTAGCCTTTTTTATCACTGATTAAAGCTTGATTATTTTTATTTGGCACATCCTAAACAAAATGAGCTCAATTTTTAAGTTTAATAACTGCAGAAACTATTATAAAAATTTCGATTCACGATCTCAATAATTCAAAATAATTTGCTATAAATAATGATGATATATTGACATACAACTTATTGTTGCTTTGAGCGAAAGTATTTTCGAAATATCTTATCAAAAATTAAAAATTCAAAATATATTAAAAGAATGATTTTTTTATCGTCTTATTTATTTAGGTAACTCAGGTTCTTCTGGAACGTAGATCGTATTTTTATTTATATTATTATTATTATATAGCGATATCAATATCAGAGCTAACAAACCTGATATAATAGTATATGACAAAATAAAAAAGGACATAACAATCATAGAGATAGGCATTACCTACCAAGACAATATCTAAACTACGTAGCTAACAAAGAAAAGAAAATACAAGCTACTGGCGAGGGAAATGGCTCAAACCGAAAAGATACCCGTGAAGGTAGTGCCGATAGTCTTAACATGGGATGGAATAGTAACCAAATATAACAAACAATATAGGAATGAAATGAACATAAGAAAAAGGGACTTCACAAATATTCAATCCTTGGTCTTAAAAAAGACTATAGAAATTATCTCAAGAGAAAAGAAGAATGAACCTCACGAGAAGTCCCAGAAAAATAAAGAAATAGAAGCCCTGGATATATTGCTGAAACGATGTAGGGAGCTGGCGTGTGAAGACGAGGAAGGTGGAACACCGGACTTGGAGCACAGGGATACGACGACCATAGAAGAGATCCAGGAGAACGACCTAGAGCAAATGACTGGAGACCTGACAGGCAAGAATGGTTCGAGGAAAGGGGACCATTTTATCGAGGTAACCAAGAGAGGCCATAGAAAGACTGCTGGAGAGCTGCAGGACATCAGGGAACCTTATCTGCGAGGGCCATAGCACTGACCAGGAGATAGCAAAGATAGCAAATGTAAATATCTTTGTTTACTTTTGCAGTTATTATTTATTGAAGTTGTGAATAAAAAATTGAAAGTAGACTGACCATTCGTTATACTTTTTAAAGAAAAACTTGTCACCTTTTTTAAAAATTGAGTTATTATTATATTATGATTACTGCAGGTGAAAATTACTAATATTATCGGAGGTTTAGGAAGCGTTCTGGTGATACCGTTTAGGAAATCACCACAGATGAGCCAGGTCGTCTAACTATTCCTTCATCGCAGTAGGGACAGCATAACGTCTATTTATTTGAAAAAAGAAAAAAGAAACATTCGTGGATATTTTGGTTTCATTTTATATCTATTATTTTATTTCAGAGAATGCCCAAGATACACTATTCGAGTATTTCTCAAATTTATTCTATAAGATCTGCCACGAAAAGGTCTCGACCACCATTCTCACGGCCATGTTCTAGAAGATCTTGCGCTTGGGCACCTTGAAATCAATCCAACATACTCCCTCTGTCTGGAAAATCCACCGACAAAATAGTTTCAGAATCACGGGTTAAAAAAAATACTGACTGACTGTGTTATCCTGATCCTGCATGGTTGAATCACTTCAAAGAATTTTCAAGCCTGGAAATTCCTAGACAGCTGATTCAGCTCTCTGTAACTCCTACAGGTAAAGTCTATACCTTTATACTAGTCCAGCCTGGGGGGTGATGAATGCTGCCTTATCAACCTGGGTATGGTCTATCTTACACAATTTATCTCACACAATTAGGCCAGATGACTAGCTTGGCGTTTAAAAGGTTGCTCCATTCTTTTTATATATACCTTTCAACTCCTCTTGTTAATGTATCTTATTTTATAACATCCAAATTGTATGGCGAGAAATTTGCAAAAAGGTGTACGAGTTATTTTCGATCATAAATTAACATTTTCAAAACAGCTAGGAAACCCTAGACTCAACGAAAGCATTCAACATCCATATGTTTTTTTTTTTTTTTGTTTTTTGTTTATTGCTTCTGTTATTTTCTAGAGAACAATCAAAATTATCTTCGGAACCTTCTTTATATAGGTTTGAGGGTATAGGCTCATCAATAAAGATGTGTCATACATTGTACATAATGCAGCTTCAGAACAAGATAGATCCATGAGGCATGAACTTTCTCTTACATAATTTGGTTTAAAATTTTCATTTAATTCTCCAAGCATATTAATTTAATTTTATTACTTGAGTATTCAAATATTTTGATAATCTCTTCTGCCCTTATTTTTTCCGTTCGGCCCTCTATTACAGTTCGAGCGATTTTCAATAGAAGCTTCTGTTTATACGGTTAGGTGTTTATATTCTTTAAATAGCACTTGTTCTGCTATACAAACCTGTATTATTTGTTTTTTGAAAAACGTAATTTTTGTTATTTTCCAGGCTTGAAAATGGAATATCCAGAAGGCAAAAATCAACATTTTCGACATCTGCTTTTCTTCGAGGTCAAAAAGCAGCCGAAGCAGCTCGGGACATAAGCAACGTGTATGGAAAAGGTGTCAAAGGGAAGCGAGCAGCATAAAAATGATTTTCAAAGTTCAAAAACGTGACTTGAACCTTGAAGATACGTCTCGAAGCGGACGATCATCAGAATTCGATTAGGAACATCTAAAGGCCCTGTTGAAGGAACTCTAGGCCGCATGTTGCACAAGTCGTCAAAGCCGCCTCGAATGGGAAGTTCTACAGCACCCGCCGTACTCTCCGCACCTTGCACCAACCGATTATCACCTTTTCCGCTCTATGTCAAACCATATGAGAGGCACTACCTTCGATGATGAAGAGGACCCCAAACCCTGGCTCAACAACTTCTTCGACACCAGACCGGGCGAATTTTGGCGGAACGGCATCAACAAACTAGTCGAAGGTTGGGAGGAGGTTGTGAATAATAACGGAGAATAATAATTCATTAATTAATTGTTATAATTAAGATTTTTGCCTAAATAAAATTGTCGAATACAACCTAACGAACCTTCTTTACAACCCAATAGTTCAATTTCTACAAATTAAATTGAATTACATATTCTATTGTAAATATTTTCCTTTGTCTGGATTAGACTTATAAATTAAAATCGATTTTTTTGAAGCTTTTGATTATTAAAGGATTTTAGTTTTCAGTCATTTCAACAGAAATAGATGATTGTTCACTATTAACTGATCAATATATTTCATGCAAAAATAAAAATGGCATTTCAAAATATTAGAAACATTGCAAATATATTGTTGTGAAGTTTTCTTTTTCAATTTTTTTTTTATTATTTTTTTTTCTGTGCGTTTCTTCAAATATTTATTTCAGTTTAATGTGTATAAAGCGTTTTAATTTGATCTAGCCCTCAATGTGTTGTTAATATTTAAAAATATATTTATAAAAAAAAAATTCAATTTTATTTAATATATTTGTGTAATAAAACTTTGAACATTAAGGGTATTCATTACAAGATTTATAAAATTACTTTTGCTATTTGTTTCTGTATGGTTCAATTCACTGAAAAGAGATGGCAGCACTAACCAACCAACAGCGTGTCTGCAGGCACGGAAAGCTGCCTCATAGGAAGACCTGCCCTGCGAGCTGATACAGAGTTCTAAAGATTTCTTAGCGTCTGCGCTCCGTCGTCTTCGAAGCCTTCCAGTTCTACGGGGCCCTGTTCCCATGCATGAGATGAATCGGAATGTGCCTTACCAAAACCGCACGGTGGTCCAGGCCTTACTGAACTCCGTCCAATGGGGGTCCTCTACCAGCGATTGCGACCTCATTGCAGACTTCTATGTAAAAGCTTCTCCAGCGGTACCTAATCCCTTAATTACTAATCAAAATAACAAAAATATCTTATCATCATATTATATTCTGTTATTAAAGGGAAGAATAAGTCCCTCAATTCATGTCCTTCCTAAATATTTTCATTCCTATAGTCTGAAGGTAGGATGTGTGTGTGTGTGCCTCTCTGGGCACACTATTCATTCATTGAAACCTTCATGTGAAAATAACGCAATAACATTTCCTTGCCTCCATTTGTCATTGACCCAATATTAGATTCATCAACCGCTTCCAACTTTAATAAAAAATAGAGAAATCTCCTCCAATAGTTAGAGACTTATCAATATCTCTACCCGAGCCCCTCTGGCTTATAGAGGGAGACAAAAATTATTTATTGACACCCTGTCAATACATTTTCGAAGTGCACAATCTCCGAACTTATCTCTATCTCTCTCTCAATAAACAATAATGAATAAATCACATTGATGATGATGATGTACGAGTGTACACAAAACCATGCACTCTGCGGTCTAAGAATAGAACGTCGATCGCTGATGAGGAGAGGGTGATGGCGTTATGGTCGAGGCCCAATGTGAATTTCAATAAGTTTACGTCCGGCGACCGCCCGATGATTGTGCACATTTTCGGATGAGAGGACAGAGAAGTCAAGGACGCATGGGAACCATCTGAACATAGACATCTCTCAGTAGTCAGGTGCGCGCATTGAAGAATTCGACGATGTTGATGTCCTATCCAGATTCTATGCGAAGGCCAAACCAAATGTTGCTCTAAGACTTCTTAGAGATGTTTGAAGTCGCCGATGACCCACATATAGTATCTGATGTCTCCTTCTACCGTGACTTACGGTTGGAAATGCAGTTTTTCAGGAGTGTAGGAGAGATGGCGGCTTGAATATTTTAGGAAGCAGCACATATCCACGCTCCTAGCGCGAATGGCATTGAGCACATTGGCACATGCCAGGCAGAAGCGAATGAAATAATTCGTGTTGTTACTGCTGAAAGGGTGGAGAGATTATTGTAGTGGGTACAGGCCTTGTCTTCTACGAGTGCACGATATTTAGAATATTAGCTTACCTACTAGTGATGGTTCCAGTGAAGGTCTTCGTGTGATTTCTGGATATAATGGCCTGGATCACCCTATCTCTACCGAGTTCCACCTGTTCAAAGTCGTTTAAGGGATCCAGGGCATGTTTCGGCGTCTCTTCGATTTTTGTTAGGCCTTTGTTTCACTAGTAATGAGATTCTTAGAGGACGCTTATTTCCTTCGATTGTCAGAAGGGTAATTGTCGAAATCTTTCGCCTTGTGACGGTTTATGAGCCCGAAACGCGAGCTAATGGTTCAGTTCTAATGAAGAAATATTATATTCAATTATTTTTTCTTAGCTTATCACGATTTGACATAGTAACTATAATATTTGTTACTTTGTCTTCACGTAGGTATTTAAGCCTACACACACCTTTGTTGTGTACTCTATGAGCAGTACTTTTGTTAGTTGATATCGAGTCAGAGAATTTGGTCTCACCTGCATTTTCTTATCTGTCTTATCAGTCATCTGGCTACAGTTCTTTTTCCTTGCAAGTTATCCGTCTTCTACGTCATCCCATCTGGGGTATATGGGTGATATTTTTAGTTATCACCACTTTTTCATGTTTTTGATGAACAGCTCAAGCAGCTGCAGGCAATCGCAGCTTCTGCTGTCAATGAAGACGCGTGGGTCCTTGGGGACCTCAATATCTCTGGGGGCGGCAATGCGTCTGGTTTGGAAGATGTCTTTGGAGAGATCCTTAGCCGGCCAATCAATCTTGTAGATGCCACAGCTCTCTTCGACGCCGCGTACCTGCTTACAAGAATCTATAATTGCGGAAGCCGGGATTATCAAGCAGACTGGATCGAGTGCTGTATCAAGCCTCTCCAACCGTTTTATCCGAACTAGAGCCTATACCACAAGAACTCATTGCACCGAACGATCTACCTCCAAAACGGTGAGACCCCAGAACCTCGTTTACCATGCAAATCTAGCTTGTTCAGATTGAGGTATATCATTGGGACAGTGGAGACACTCCGCGACGAGACTTTAGAAAAGATCGAAGACATACCGACTTTGAAAATCTGGAAGATATGGGGGAATATCTAGGTCCATATGTTCTCTCCCATCAGGTTCCTCGTTGACTTGCGCAACAACAACGACGACTTCATATTTAGAGAGATAAATTTCGTTCAATCCAGGTTCGAGGATGTTTCCATCAATCTCGTGCTACCCCTCCTGCCGGATCTCGGACGCACTCTTCAACTTCGATGTGAGAGAACGTCGTCAACAACCATGTACGACAAGCGCAGGTCAAATAACCATGGTACCAGGTATTAAAGACTTGGCTTTCGCTAATTTGTAGAAGCGTTTTTTGCTCCTTCGGTGACTTCCTTCCTGGGTTCATCCGAAGGGAGACTATCGAAGCAAGCTTCGGGATAGGTGAAGAATAAATCGCTGCTGACAATGGCCGCCTGCCAAAACGGAAAGCCGCCTTATAGGAAGACCTGCCCTGCGAGCTGCTACAGAGTTCTAAAGATTTCTTAGCGACCGCGCTCCGTCGTCTTCGAAGCCTTCCAGTTCTGCGGGGCCCTATTCGAACAGTATTTGAATAAAAGCATTTAATCGGGTAAAATATTATAGTATATATATACTAGTCGAATGACCCGGGGAACGCCCGGGTTTTACCCGATTAAATGCTTTAATTCAAATACTATTCGTTACAATTATAAATTTACGCCGTGGATGTCATTCTTGTGAAGCGTCCCGCTCCAAATTTGTGTCTGAGAAGCGATATTTTTATAAAGAGATGATCTGGCTTTGTGTCTTCTGCTCGAATGAATGTTTTTGCGTTAGAATTTTGTTCCTGCATACTAAAAATGAACTGGCTTCACCCGTGGTCTCTGCTTTTAAGAATTTTTCCGTATATAATTTTGTATCTGATAATCAAATATGATACAGCAATATTGTCATAATCATTTTCTGAATAAAAAACAACTAATTTTTTTCCCAGAACCTGTCAATTTATTTTTCTTGACTAAAAATCCGAAAAATATATTTTTCAGATTTTTCTCTATGTCCTGTTAGAACACGTTTTACATGTCTATTAGGTCAGCTGATATTACCTCCCATCTTCACCGCTAGAGGCGCTGCTTGCGAGCGAAAGGGCAAATTTGCCACGCAATTTGCAAATATCTTGTATACATTGTGTACATAGAACATAAATCTGTACATAGACAGGAAAAACACATATATTTTAATAATATAAATGATTTTTTAAATTGTAAAAAATAAAATGCATCGGCCGGGAATCGAACCCGGGGCGCCCGCGTGGCAGGCGAGCATTCTACCACTGAACCAAAAGCAAACGGTCACAGAATTAAGAAAGAATTGTGCATGACGGTGATAACTGTATATATTAATAATCCAAATTATGCTTTATCATTGGATTTGGTCTTATTATCTTGTGTTTATAATCTATAATCCAAATTGTACCTTATCATTGAATTTAGTCGTATTACCTTGTGTTTATAATCTATAATCCAAATTGTACCTTATCATTGGATTTGGTCTTATTACCTTGTTTTTATAATCTATAATCCAAAGTGTGCCTTATTAATGTATTTGGTCTTATCACCTTGTGTTTATAATCTATAATCCAAATTGTGCCTCATCATTGAATTTGGTCTTATTACCTTGTGTTTATAATCTATAACCCAAATTATTCCATTCACAAAAGCAAACGGTAACAGAATTATTGATTGTTGATTGATGACTCTGATACTTGTATATTTTAATTTATATATTATCTATTCTAGAAGGCGTCCATTTTACAATAGGTTTTAGTCCATTCAAATGTAATCCATAAAAACATTATGCTACGGACTCGTGGAAATTTGCCGTTTCAATTTCATACGACCTGGCATATACAAATATATCAAATTGTGTCTATTACATTTGAATCAAAATATATTTGTTATTCGCTATCTTTCTACTCAACAAATTCATCAGACACAAATTCAGGGATCACACTATAACATCTGCCAGTACGAAGAATGATTCCTTAATAATTGAACACCTTTGAACGTCTATGAATAAATTCTGTGCATGCGCTCAATATGAATATACTCTTCTTTGCAGCTATGTTGTTCCTTTCTTCGTTGAGCACCTTCCAATATTTTCATGGTTCTTGGGTTTACGATTAAAAACCCTTTATTTTAGTAATTTCTTAGTTACTGATGAAATTATTGTTTTTTTTTAGGGTCTGTGTTCACCTCTAATAATTTTACGTAATAGAAGAGATATAAAGACTGGCATTTTCATGGTAGGAAAATATAGCTTGTGAAGCTATTTATATGAATCTGCTAAATTGCTCAGCAATTTATTTAATAATATATATTTGCAACGTAATAAAGACTCTTTAAACTTTAAATAATGGAATACTTACTTTTGCTGTTAGACATCAAATATAAAGCTCTTCCTAAAATTTCTACTTTTTCAGAGAACCAATTTGATGGCCTTTTTCTCCAACTTCAACTTGAGTTTACTCTAACTTTTTAACTAGACGCCATCTGTTAACCGTCTCTGCAAACTAGCAGATAAGTCGGTAACAAAGCCACAACACCAGCTTTGGAAAACTGAGAAGCACCCACCTGACGACCATGGTTTCGGGGTATGGCCCTCGTCAGTCTAATGCGAACTTTATTACATGAGATCCATATGGGATCAAATGAAAACATCACAATTTGGCGAAGAAGAGTTCATAGCAAGAAAAGTGGCTAGGCTATATATATGGTTAAATATAGATGGTAATTATCCCGTTAGAATATCGAACTATAAAAATAAAGTTCACCTCTATCGTTAATCGGTCTTTTGATTTTTCTTTTAACAGATATCAGCATTGATCTTGGTGACAAATGATTTCTTCTTTATTTAAAACTTCGACTATCCTAACATTTCGTTTCTTTATAACTTGGACATTTTCAAATGATAGAATCACACATTTCTTGCTGTCCCATTAATATATGGCCTGTTTGGTATTAGAATTTTATGCCTTTAAATCTTTTAAATGCTCGAATTATAATGAATGACTCTCTGTAGCTTCACATTACGAAATACTGGAATAATATCTATGCTAAACTATTGCATTAAACATACGGCATTATCGCGCCATCTATATATAGGAAATTGAACTATTTTGCACGATTTTTTTTATTCAATAAAATGATCACTTGCATCATTATTAAGGTGAGAATATTTTATCAACTCCTAATTTTAAATCCATGAGATACTATATCCCGTGATATCATATGAAGAGTTAAATATTTATTCGCCAATTTGTTTGTTTTATTATCAATCACAGATTAATACTAAAATATATGGATACTCGTTTGATCTTGTTGCATTTCTATTCTTTTGGGTAAACAAGGTCGAATTTGTCATAATAAAAATAAATTAGCATGTCATATTTTGGATTGTATTTCCTCATTTTCTGCCTTATATTTTGGCGAATATGCTGGGTTCATTAAAGAAGATAGACTGAAGATTGACTTCAGTGCCGTGGACAACATTTTTCCGCGACTGATTACAGAATTTCACCGCCGTGTCAAAGTAAATACGATGTCCCAATAGAGTGCTGTAGGTCACAGTTCTTAAAGAGAAAGAGCTATCTCTCTTTCTTGAAGTAACCAGGATTCTCTTTGAGCCACGTACTAAAGCGTCAACTATCCGGTTGGAGACTTCACGTCTAATGGTAGACATCTAGTCTATATATATATATATATAAAAATAAATAGTTGTATAGTTTTATAGTTAAGTATTTTATTAAAATTATCTTCATTATTTTGATTATTTAATTTCAAATTATAAAATTTGTAAGATGTTATTATTTAGTATAGATAGAGAGAAAATTTATTATATTATTAATTATAATATTAATTATAAATATATAATTAACTAGATGATGTTTAGAAGTAAAGGATTTTTTTTCTCTCTATCTATACTAAATAATAACATCTTACAAATTTTATAATTTGAAATTAAATAATCAAAATAATGATGATAATTTTAATAAAATACTTAACTATAAAACTATACAACTATTTATTTTTATAACTAATTTAGATTTAGCTTGCTAATCTAACCAAATCTACTTGATATGATTTATCATTCTTATCAGTTTGCTCATTAATAAAAAAATCATTAACTATTTAATGAACAATTGGACAAACATGGAAACAGTACACACATTTGACTTTGAGGACCTATATTCTAAAATAAATTTAAGAGATCTAAATAATAAAATAACCAATTTATTTAACGAAATCATTAATGACAAAACTTTCCACATTAAAATTATTCATAA
The DNA here is from genome assembly GCA_030710605.1 of Cordylochernes scorpioides. Taxonomy (NCBI): domain Eukaryota; kingdom Metazoa; phylum Arthropoda; class Arachnida; order Pseudoscorpiones; family Chernetidae; genus Cordylochernes; species Cordylochernes scorpioides. The sequence goes on from CP092885.1 coordinate 28,259,758, forward strand.
CAGATATAAAACAATTAAATTAGATCTTAAAACAGCAAAAACTCTACTGGAAACATTTTTAAATTTTAACTATATAGAATTTAAAAATAAAATATATATTCAATCAGAAGGAGTTCCCATGGGAACGTCTTCTAGTCCGTTATTAGCAAACTTAATATTATTCTGGTACGAAAGAGAATACTTTCTACAAAATAATGTTAACTGGCAAATGTTCCGTTATGTAGATGACATTATAATATTTAATAATCCACAGTTCAAAAATTTAATACCTAAAATTTATCCTAAATACTTGAAACTTAAAAACAATGAAAAAATTTATAGAAACAAAAAAGTTAACTTTTTAGACCTAAATATAGACCTTACAAATAATGCTATTAAAATTTATAATAAAAAAAGTAATTATAATTTCAATATTATAAAATACTGTAATATGAATTCTAATATTTCATTAAATTGCTGTAAAGGTATATATTTTGGTCAGTTTCTAAGATTTTATAGAATAAATAATATATTAGAAAATTTCATAGAAGATGTTAATAATTTAAACATGGAATTTATTAAAAACAAATTTAGTATCAGACAAGTAAAATATTTCAACAGTATATCAATTATAAAATACTTAAAAAAAAATAAATGGAAGTATCCATTTATTAAATCAACTTTCTATAATTTCTTTCAATAATCAATACTACAAATTTATAATCTTCAACAATTAGTTAAACTTAAATTAAATAGCTGATTTGAAGATTTTTTCACAAGATTTTTAAAGTAATATTGTATATAATTCATTTTGTTTAATCTCCAATTTCTGGGGAGGAAAATGGAAATTAAATAAAAGTGAATTTTCACAATTAATAGCTTTATTAAACTCTAATAATTTGCCTTTTTAAAGGAATATTGAAAGATGAATAAGTTTTGAATCAATTATTTTAATTTTTAACTGACTGTAAAGATTATAAAATTTGGATTTCTTCCCTTAACTATCTTATCTTTATTCTTTGAATGTCTTGTTCTCCCACAATTCGGTCTAAATTTGTCCCCACCCCCCCACAACATGTGTTATCCAGAAATAGTTGTTTACAGTTGAAGGCGTTCGCGGACAAGGTAGGTACACATTATATCTGTTCATATAAATGTTTCACTGTAGTAACTTTATATTAACACATAAAATACGGTTGAAAGGAGGTCTAGACATAATAGAGAAGGGATGAAATGTTGAAAAGCTGAATTTCTATTTGAGAAGTCCCGGTTCAGCAGACCTCTTTTTTCAATAATTACTCCAATTTAAGTTTTTTGTATATGTCTGGTCTACCATTAGGGTTTCAAAACATAATAACCAAACTTATAATAAAAGTTAATTCATATTATAGATATTTTACTAAATACAACTTTTTATATTCATATTTTAAAATAAAAAAATTTAAAAAATCTTTAAAAAAAAAAAAAAAACGAATAAAATATAAAATTATAAAAAAATATATATATATACTAACAATCTTATCTACCTTATTTACAAAACTTTTTGTTTTCTTTCTATTAGTTTGATTAAAAGTACATGGTTCTGTCTTTCTATCTTTTTTCTAACTATTATATATATTATCTCTTCGATTATTCTATATATAGGATTAGAGTATGTCTGAATGACGTGTAAAAGCCGATGTAATAGACGTTACTTTGTTAATTTTTTATTGTTATTAATTATAATTATATAATTAACTAGAGGATGTTTTAGAAGTAAAGAATTTTTTTTTTTTTTCTCTATCTATACTAAATAATAACAATTAACAAATTTATAATTTGAATTTAAATAATCAAACTAATGAAGATAATTTTAATAGAATACTTAACTATAAAACTATACAACTATTTATTTTTATAATTAATTTAGATTTAGCTTGCTAATCTAACCAAATCTACTTGATATGATTTATCATTCTGATCAGATTGCTCCTTAAGTTTTAAATGTAGTATCACTGTTATATTTTTATTATATAGTTTTTACACTATATTAATTCATATGAGCTTGCTCTATGATATATTTTTATATATAATATAATATACAAATTTAAATATATATTAGATATTCTAATATAAATAAAACTCCATACAGATTATAATTATCTTTTATTGTTTGATTATGAAAAAGTAAATTATAAAAATAATTTTAAAAAATAACTTCAGAACTTTTGTTTTTTTCATTGTTTAGATAGTTTAAAGATGTTTTTTATTAGTTATTCTTAAAAAATATAACAGATAACAAACAGTAATATCTATATTTTTATAGATTAATTATTCATTTTATTACAAATTTAATTACCACAAAAACAATTAAGATAAATATATTAATAAAAAAAAAAAAATTTTTCTCAATAGAATAACAAACTAAAAAACTAAAAAAAACTACCAGCATATTAGGGTTAGCACCTCTTTTATGTTAATTCAAACTCGCTAAGAATTGCCTAAGAAAGAATTGTCAAACTTGTCCCTCTCTTAAGAACCATGATACATTTCAAACGACTAGTTGTAAATTAGTAAATACTATTTATAAATTAACATGCCAAATTTGTCAATTATCATATATAGGACAAACATGTAATCCATTAAATATACGAATAAACCTACATAGAAACCACGCTAAAAAATCAATTGGTAATATATATATGAAAGAACACAATAAATTACATACTTTTAACAACTTTAAGATAGAAATACTAGACATATGTCAAAACAAAAAACAACGACTATTATTAGAAAACAACTACATTTATAAACACAACACATTATTCCCTTATGGACTTAATGACGAATTAAACTACACATACAAACCACAAACAGAAGAAATTTCAACTTATGAAATCAGCTGCAAATACAAAAAAAATGAATTCAAAACTAAACCTAATAAAACTAGAGGTAAAACTACCAATAAATTAGGTTACATTGAATTTGAAGAATTACTGGACCCAAAACAAATGTACACTAACAACTTCGTCGATAAATTTATTAAAACATTATTTAAACTAAATAATAATAAATTTATCAAACTTATAGAATATATTAAAATTCATAATCTAACTAATAGATTAATAGATATCACACACGACATCTTTAAATACAGAAAAATTAAACAATCTACTAATAACATTAATATTATCATTAAATTTAATAACAATTTATTTAATCATATTAAGTTTAATGATATTTTTAATAACCAAAACATTAATAATCTTTTCCCTATAAAAAATTTAAATTTCAAAACAATCTGGAGATACAACAAAAATATAGGTAATTTAGTTTGCAATTATAACCAATTTATTAATAATTTGGCAAATTATAAAAAAATTAAATGTAATTGCAACAACTATATTGATAAATATAAGTTTTCAGGTCATATATTAACTAGCAATTTTTCTTTTTTAAATCCAGAATATCAGGATATTTTAAATAAAGGGTATAAATATATACCTCAAATTAAACACAATTATAATAATACAATTAAATCTATATTAAAAGATATAGATATTTTCATAAATAAAACTAGTATAAAATACAGTATTCCAGAATTTACTTTTCTGGAATGGAAACATAATATTAAAAAGGAGGTTATAAATTATTATAATAATACACTTAAATACACAAAACCTAATTCAGATATTCCTTCTTTTAAAGAAAATATAATTAATTTACAGAAGGACTTTATTATCACTCCTATAGATAAATGTTCCAATAACTTATCTATAATTTGTAAAAATCTATACCACGATATACTAAAAAAGGAAATTGATAATAATCATAAATACACTTTTGCTAGAACTACAGCCACAAAAATCAAAAAAGACATCAAAAATGTTGAAAATTCACTAAAAATTTATAATCACTACAAAAATCCAAACATACCAAAGTTCTATATAATTCCTAAACTACACAAAAAACCTATTTCTTTCAGAACAATCACATCTGGTATAAATTCAGTTATAAAAAACATTGATATACAATTAGCTTCAACACTACAATTTATTATAAATAAATTAACTAATAAATATAATTATAAATTTATCGACTCAAATAAAAAAATCATTAACTATTTAATGAACAATTGGACAAACATGGAAACAGTACACACATTTGACTTTGAGGACCTATATTCTAAAATAAATTTAAGAGATCTAAATAATAAAATAACCAATTTATTTAACGAAATCATTAATGACAAAACTTTCCACATTAAAATTATTCATAACAGATATAAAACAATTAAATTAGATCTTAAAACAGCAAAAACTCTACTGGAAACATTTTTAAATTTTAACTATATAGAATTTAAAAATAAAATATATATTCAATCAGAAGGAGTTCCCATGGGAACGTCTTCTAGTCCGTTATTAGCAAACTTAATATTATTCTGGTACGAAAGAGAATACTTTCTACAAAATAATGTTAACTGGCAAATGTTCCGTTATGTAGATGACATTATAATATTTAATAATCCACAGTTCAAAAATTTAATACCTAAAATTTATCCTAAATACTTGAAACTTAAAAACAATGAAAAAATTTATAGAAACAAAAAAGTTAACTTTTTAGACCTAAATATAGACCTTACAAATAATGCTATTAAAATTTATAATAAAAAAAGTAATTATAATTTCAATATTATAAAATACTGTAATATGAATTCTAATATTTCATTAAATTGCTGTAAAGGTATATATTTTGGTCAGTTTCTAAGATTTTATAGAATAAATAATATATTAGAAAATTTCATAGAAGATGTTAATAATTTAAACATGGAATTTATTAAAAACAAATTTAGTATCAGACAAGTAAAATATTTCAACAGTATATCAATTATAAAATACTTAAAAAAAAATAAATGGAAGTATCCATTTATTAAATCAACTTTCTATAATTTCTTTCAATAATCAATACTACAAATTTATAATCTTCAACAATTAGTTAAACTTAAATTAAATAGCTGATTTGAAGATTTTTTCACAAGATTTTTAAAGTAATATTGTATATAATTCATTTTGTTTAATCTCCAATTTCTGGGGAGGAAAATGGAAATTAAATAAAAGTGAATTTTCACAATTAATAGCTTTATTAAACTCTAATAATTTGCCTTTTTAAAGGAATATTGAAAGATGAATAAGTTTTGAATCAATTATTTTAATTTTTAACTGACTGTAAAGATTATAAAATTTGGATTTCTTCCCTTAACTATCTTATCTTTATTCTTTGAATGTCTTGTTCTCCCACAATTCGGTCTAAATTTGTCCCCACCCCCCCACAACATGTGTTATCCAGAAATAGTTGTTTACAGTTGAAGGCGTTCGCGGACAAGGTAGGTACACATTATATCTGTTCATATAAATGTTTCACTGTAGTAACTTTATATTAACACATAAAATACGGTTGAAAGGAGGTCTAGACATAATAGAGAAGGGATGAAATGTTGAAAAGCTGAATTTCTATTTGAGAAGTCCCGGTTCAGCAGACCTCTTTTTTCAATAATTACTCCAATTTAAGTTTTTTGTATATGTCTGGTCTACCATTAGGGTTTCAAAACATAATAACCAAACTTATAATAAAAGTTAATTCATATTATAGATATTTTACTAAATACAACTTTTTATATTCATATTTTAAAATAAAAAAATTTAAAAAATCTTTAAAAAAAAAAAAAAAACGAATAAAATATAAAATTATAAAAAAATATATATATATACTAACAATCTTATCTACCTTATTTACAAAACTTTTTGTTTTCTTTCTATTAGTTTGATTAAAAGTACATGGTTCTGTCTTTCTATCTTTTTTCTAACTATTATATATATTATCTCTTCGATTATTCTATATATAGGATTAGAGTATGTCTGAATGACGTGTAAAAGCCGATGTAATAGACGTTACTTTGTTAATTTTTTATTGTTATTAATTATAATTATATAATTAACTAGAGGATGTTTTAGAAGTAAAGAATTTTTTTTTTTTTTCTCTATCTATACTAAATAATAACAATTAACAAATTTATAATTTGAATTTAAATAATCAAACTAATGAAGATAATTTTAATAGAATACTTAACTATAAAACTATACAACTATTTATTTTTATAATTAATTTAGATTTAGCTTGCTAATCTAACCAAATCTACTTGATATGATTTATCATTCTGATCAGATTGCTCCTTAAGTTTTAAATGTAGTATCACTGTTATATTTTTATTATATAGTTTTTACACTATATTAATTCATATGAGCTTGCTCTATGATATATTTTTATATATAATATAATATACAAATTTAAATATATATTAGATATTCTAATATAAATAAAACTCCATACAGATTATAATTATCTTTTATTGTTTGATTATGAAAAAGTAAATTATAAAAATAATTTTAAAAAATAACTTCAGAACTTTTGTTTTTTTCATTGTTTAGATAGTTTAAAGATGTTTTTTATTAGTTATTCTTAAAAAATATAACAGATAACAAACAGTAATATCTATATTTTTATAGATTAATTATTCATTTTATTACAAATTTAATTACCACAAAAACAATTAAGATAAATATATTAATAAAAAAAAAAAAAATTTTTCTCAATAGAATAACAAACTAAAAAACTAAAAAAAACTACCAGCATATTAGGGTTAGCACCTCTTTTATGTTAATTCAAACTCGCTAAGAATTGCCTAAGAAAGAATTGTCAAACTTGTCCCTCTCTTAAGAACCATGATACATTTCAAACGACTAGTTGTAAATTAGTAAATACTATTTATAAATTAACATGCCAAATTTGTCAATTATCATATATAGGACAAACATGTAATCCATTAAATATACGAATAAACCTACATAGAAACCACGCTAAAAAATCAATTGGTAATATATATATGAAAGAACACAATAAATTACATACTTTTAACAACTTTAAGATAGAAATACTAGACATATGTCAAAACAAAAAACAACGACTATTATTAGAAAACAACTACATTTATAAACACAACACATTATTCCCTTATGGACTTAATGACGAATTAAACTACACATACAAACCACAAACAGAAGAAATTTCAACTTATGAAATCAGCTGCAAATACAAAAAAAATGAATTCAAAACTAAACCTAATAAAACTAGAGGTAAAACTACCAATAAATTAGGTTACATTGAATTTGAAGAATTACTGGACCCAAAACAAATGTACACTAACAACTTCGTCGATAAATTTATTAAAACATTATTTAAACTAAATAATAATAAATTTATCAAACTTATAGAATATATTAAAATTCATAATCTAACTAATAGATTAATAGATATCACACACGACATCTTTAAATACAGAAAAATTAAACAATCTACTAATAACATTAATATTATCATTAAATTTAATAACAATTTATTTAATCATATTAAGTTTAATGATATTTTTAATAACCAAAACATTAATAATCTTTTCCCTATAAAAAATTTAAATTTCAAAACAATCTGGAGATACAACAAAAATATAGGTAATTTAGTTTGCAATTATAACCAATTTATTAATAATTTGGCAAATTATAAAAAAATTAAATGTAATTGCAACAACTATATTGATAAATATAAGTTTTCAGGTCATATATTAACTAGCAATTTTTCTTTTTTAAATCCAGAATATCAGGATATTTTAAATAAAGGGTATAAATATATACCTCAAATTAAACACAATTATAATAATACAATTAAATCTATATTAAAAGATATAGATATTTTCATAAATAAAACTAGTATAAAATACAGTATTCCAGAATTTACTTTTCTGGAATGGAAACATAATATTAAAAAGGAGGTTATAAATTATTATAATAATACACTTAAATACACAAAACCTAATTCAGATATTCCTTCTTTTAAAGAAAATATAATTAATTTACAGAAGGACTTTATTATCACTCCTATAGATAAATGTTCCAATAACTTATCTATAATTTGTAAAAATCTATACCACGATATACTAAAAAAGGAAATTGATAATAATCATAAATACACTTTTGCTAGAACTACAGCCACAAAAATCAAAAAAGACATCAAAAATGTTGAAAATTCACTAAAAATTTATAATCACTACAAAAATCCAAACATACCAAAGTTCTATATAATTCCTAAACTACACAAAAAACCTATTTCTTTCAGAACAATCACATCTGGTATAAATTCAGTTATAAAAAACATTGATATACAATTAGCTTCAACACTACAATTTATTATAAATAAATTAACTAATAAATATAATTATAAATTTATCGACTCAAATAAAAAAATCATTAACTATTTAATGAACAATTGGACAAACATGGAAACAGTACACACATTTGACTTTGAGGACCTATATTCTAAAATAAATTTAAGAGATCTAAATAATAAAATAACCAATTTATTTAACGAAATCATTAATGACAAAACTTTCCACATTAAAATTATTCATAACAGATATAAAACAATTAAATTAGATCTTAAAACAGCAAAAACTCTACTGGAAACATTTTTAAATTTTAACTATATAGAATTTAAAAATAAAATATATATTCAATCAGAAGGAGTTCCCATGGGAACGTCTTCTAGTCCGTTATTAGCAAACTTAATATTATTCTGGTACGAAAGAGAATACTTTCTACAAAATAATGTTAACTGGCAAATGTTCCGTTATGTAGATGACATTATAATATTTAATAATCCACAGTTCAAAAATTTAATACCTAAAATTTATCCTAAATACTTGAAACTTAAAAACAATGAAAAAATTTATAGAAACAAAAAAGTTAACTTTTTAGACCTAAATATAGACCTTACAAATAATGCTATTAAAATTTATAATAAAAAAAGTAATTATAATTTCAATATTATAAAATACTGTAATATGAATTCTAATATTTCATTAAATTGCTGTAAAGGTATATATTTTGGTCAGTTTCTAAGATTTTATAGAATAAATAATATATTAGAAAATTTCATAGAAGATGTTAATAATTTAAACATGGAATTTATTAAAAACAAATTTAGTATCAGACAAGTAAAATATTTCAACAGTATATCAATTATAAAATACTTAAAAAAAAATAAATGGAAGTATCCATTTATTAAATCAACTTTCTATAATTTCTTTCAATAATCAATACTACAAATTTATAATCTTCAACAATTAGTTAAACTTAAATTAAATAGCTGATTTGAAGATTTTTTCACAAGATTTTTAAAGTAATATTGTATATAATTCATTTTGTTTAATCTCCAATTTCTGGGGAGGAAAATGGAAATTAAATAAAAGTGAATTTTCACAATTAATAGCTTTATTAAACTCTAATAATTTGCCTTTTTAAAGGAATATTGAAAGATGAATAAGTTTTGAATCAATTATTTTAATTTTTAACTGACTGTAAAGATTATAAAATTTGGATTTCTTCCCTTAACTATCTTATCTTTATTCTTTGAATGTCTTGTTCTCCCACAATTCGGTCTAAATTTGTCCCCACCCCCCCACAACATGTGTTATCCAGAAATAGTTGTTTACAGTTGAAGGCGTTCGCGGACAAGGTAGGTACACATTATATCTGTTCATATAAATGTTTCACTGTAGTAACTTTATATTAACACATAAAATACGGTTGAAAGGAGGTCTAGACATAATAGAGAAGGGATGAAATGTTGAAAAGCTGAATTTCTATTTGAGAAGTCCCGGTTCAGCAGACCTCTTTTTTCAATAATTACTCCAATTTAAGTTTTTTGTATATGTCTGGTCTACCATTAGGGTTTCAAAACATAATAACCAAACTTATAATAAAAGTTAATTCATATTATAGATATTTTACTAAATACAACTTTTTATATTCATATTTTAAAATAAAAAAATTTAAAAAATCTTTAAAAAAAAAAAAAAAACGAATAAAATATAAAATTATAAAAAAATATATATATATACTAACAATCTTATCTACCTTATTTACAAAACTTTTTGTTTTCTTTCTATTAGTTTGATTAAAAGTACATGGTTCTGTCTTTCTATCTTTTTTCTAACTATTATATATATTATCTCTTCGATTATTCTATATATAGGATTAGAGTATGTCTGAATGACGTGTAAAAGCCGATGTAATAGACGTTACTTTGTTAATTTTTTATTGTTATTAATTATAATTATATAATTAACTAGAGGATGTTTTAGAAGTAAAGAATTTTTTTTTTTTTTCTCTATCTATACTAAATAATAACAATTAACAAATTTATAATTTGAATTTAAATAATCAAACTAATGAAGATAATTTTAATAGAATACTTAACTATAAAACTATACAACTATTTATTTTTATAATTAATTTAGATTTAGCTTGCTAATCTAACCAAATCTACTTGATATGATTTATCATTCTGATCAGATTGCTCCTTAAGTTTTAAATGTAGTATCACTGTTATATTTTTATTATATAGTTTTTACACTATATTAATTCATATGAGCTTGCTCTATGATATATTTTTATATATAATATAATATACAAATTTAAATATATATTAGATATTCTAATATAAATAAAACTCCATACAGATTATAATTATCTTTTATTGTTTGATTATGAAAAAGTAAATTATAAAAATAATTTTAAAAAATAACTTCAGAACTTTTGTTTTTTTCATTGTTTAGATAGTTTAAAGATGTTTTTTATTAGTTATTCTTAAAAAATATAACAGATAACAAACAGTAATATCTATATTTTTATAGATTAATTATTCATTTTATTACAAATTTAATTACCACAAAAACAATTAAGATAAATATATTAATAAAAAAAAAAAAATTTTTCTCAATAGAATAACAAACTAAAAAACTAAAAAAAACTACCAGCATATTAGGGTTAGCACCTCTTTTATGTTAATTCAAACTCGCTAAGAATTGCCTAAGAAAGAATTGTCAAACTTGTCCCTCTCTTAAGAACCATGATACATTTCAAACGACTAGTTGTAAATTAGTAAATACTATTTATAAATTAACATGCCAAATTTGTCAATTATCATATATAGGACAAACATGTAATCCATTAAATATACGAATAAACCTACATAGAAACCACGCTAAAAAATCAATTGGTAATATATATATGAAAGAACACAATAAATTACATACTTTTAACAACTTTAAGATAGAAATACTAGACATATGTCAAAACAAAAAACAACGACTATTATTAGAAAACAACTACATTTATAAACACAACACATTATTCCCTTATGGACTTAATGACGAATTAAACTACACATACAAACCACAAACAGAAGAAATTTCAACTTATGAAATCAGCTGCAAATACAAAAAAAATGAATTCAAAACTAAACCTAATAAAACTAGAGGTAAAACTACCAATAAATTAGGTTACATTGAATTTGAAGAATTACTGGACCCAAAACAAATGTACACTAACAACTTCGTCGATAAATTTATTAAAACATTATTTAAACTAAATAATAATAAATTTATCAAACTTATAGAATATATTAAAATTCATAATCTAACTAATAGATTAATAGATATCACACACGACATCTTTAAATACAGAAAAATTAAACAATCTACTAATAACATTAATATTATCATTAAATTTAATAACAATTTATTTAATCATATTAAGTTTAATGATATTTTTAATAACCAAAACATTAATAATCTTTTCCCTATAAAAAATTTAAATTTCAAAACAATCTGGAGATACAACAAAAATATAGGTAATTTAGTTTGCAATTATAACCAATTTATTAATAATTTGGCAAATTATAAAAAAATTAAATGTAATTGCAACAACTATATTGATAAATATAAGTTTTCAGGTCATATATTAACTAGCAATTTTTCTTTTTTAAATCCAGAATATCAGGATATTTTAAATAAAGGGTATAAATATATACCTCAAATTAAACACAATTATAATAATACAATTAAATCTATATTAAAAGATATAGATATTTTCATAAATAAAACTAGTATAAAATACAGTATTCCAGAATTTACTTTTCTGGAATGGAAACATAATATTAAAAAGGAGGTTATAAATTATTATAATAATACACTTAAATACACAAAACCTAATTCAGATATTCCTTCTTTTAAAGAAAATATAATTAATTTACAGAAGGACTTTATTATCACTCCTATAGATAAATGTTCCAATAACTTATCTATAATTTGTAAAAATCTATACCACGATATACTAAAAAAGGAAATTGATAATAATCATAAATACACTTTTGCTAGAACTACAGCCACAAAAATCAAAAAAGACATCAAAAATGTTGAAAATTCACTAAAAATTTATAATCACTACAAAAATCCAAACATACCAAAGTTCTATATAATTCCTAAACTACACAAAAAACCTATTTCTTTCAGAACAATCACATCTGGTATAAATTCAGTTATAAAAAACATTGATATACAATTAGCTTCAACACTACAATTTATTATAAATAAATTAACTAATAAATATAATTATAAATTTATCGACTCAAATAAAAAAATCATTAACTATTTAATGAACAATTGGACAAACATGGAAACAGTACACACATTTGACTTTGAGGACCTATATTCTAAAATAAATTTAAGAGATCTAAATAATAAAATAACCAATTTATTTAACGAAATCATTAATGACAAAACTTTCCACATTAAAATTATTCATAACAGATATAAAACAATTAAATTAGATCTTAAAACAGCAAAAACTCTACTGGAAACATTTTTAAATTTTAACTATATAGAATTTAAAAATAAAATATATATTCAATCAGAAGGAGTTCCCATGGGAACGTCTTCTAGTCCGTTATTAGCAAACTTAATATTATTCTGGTACGAAAGAGAATACTTTCTACAAAATAATGTTAACTGGCAAATGTTCCGTTATGTAGATGACATTATAATATTTAATAATCCACAGTTCAAAAATTTAATACCTAAAATTTATCCTAAATACTTGAAACTTAAAAACAATGAAAAAATTTATAGAAACAAAAAAGTTAACTTTTTAGACCTAAATATAGACCTTACAAATAATGCTATTAAAATTTATAATAAAAAAAGTAATTATAATTTCAATATTATAAAATACTGTAATATGAATTCTAATATTTCATTAAATTGCTGTAAAGGTATATATTTTGGTCAGTTTCTAAGATTTTATAGAATAAATAATATATTAGAAAATTTCATAGAAGATGTTAATAATTTAAACATGGAATTTATTAAAAACAAATTTAGTATCAGACAAGTAAAATATTTCAACAGTATATCAATTATAAAATACTTAAAAAAAAATAAATGGAAGTATCCATTTATTAAATCAACTTTCTATAATTTCTTTCAATAATCAATACTACAAATTTATAATCTTCAACAATTAGTTAAACTTAAATTAAATAGCTGATTTGAAGATTTTTTCACAAGATTTTTAAAGTAATATTGTATATAATTCATTTTGTTTAATCTCCAATTTCTGGGGAGGAAAATGGAAATTAAATAAAAGTGAATTTTCACAATTAATAGCTTTATTAAACTCTAATAATTTGCCTTTTTAAAGGAATATTGAAAGATGAATAAGTTTTGAATCAATTATTTTAATTTTTAACTGACTGTAAAGATTATAAAATTTGGATTTCTTCCCTTAACTATCTTATCTTTATTCTTTGAATGTCTTGTTCTCCCACAATTCGGTCTAAATTTGTCCCCACCCCCCCACAACATGTGTTATCCAGAAATAGTTGTTTACAGTTGAAGGCGTTCGCGGACAAGGTAGGTACACATTATATCTGTTCATATAAATGTTTCACTGTAGTAACTTTATATTAACACATAAAATACGGTTGAAAGGAGGTCTAGACATAATAGAGAAGGGATGAAATGTTGAAAAGCTGAATTTCTATTTGAGAAGTCCCGGTTCAGCAGACCTCTTTTTTCAATAATTACTCCAATTTAAGTTTTTTGTATATGTCTGGTCTACCATTAGGGTTTCAAAACATAATAACCAAACTTATAATAAAAGTTAATTCATATTATAGATATTTTACTAAATACAACTTTTTATATTCATATTTTAAAATAAAAAAATTTAAAAAATCTTTAAAAAAAAAAAAAAACGAATAAAATATAAAATTATAAAAAAATATATATATATACTAACAATCTTATCTACCTTATTTACAAAACTTTTTGTTTTCTTTCTATTAGTTTGATTAAAAGTACATGGTTCTGTCTTTCTATCTTTTTTCTAACTATTATATATATTATCTCTTCGATTATTCTATATATAGGATTAGAGTATGTCTGAATGACGTGTAAAAGCCGATGTAATAGACGTTACTTTGTTAATTTTTTATTGTTATTAATTATAATTATATAATTAACTAGAGGATGTTTTAGAAGTAAAGAATTTTTTTTTTTTTCTCTATCTATACTAAATAATAACAATTAACAAATTTATAATTTGAATTTAAATAATCAAACTAATGAAGATAATTTTAATAGAATACTTAACTATAAAACTATACAACTATTTATTTTTATAATTAATTTAGATTTAGCTTGCTAATCTAACCAAATCTACTTGATATGATTTATCATTCTGATCAGATTGCTCCTTAAGTTTTAAATGTAGTATCACTGTTATATTTTTATTATATAGTTTTTACACTATATTAATTCATATGAGCTTGCTCTATGATATATTTTTATATATAATATAATATACAAATTTAAATATATATTAGATATTCTAATATAAATAAAACTCCATACAGATTATAATTATCTTTTATTGTTTGATTATGAAAAAGTAAATTATAAAAATAATTTTAAAAAATAACTTCAGAACTTTTGTTTTTTTCATTGTTTAGATAGTTTAAAGATGTTTTTTATTAGTTATTCTTAAAAAATATAACAGATAACAAACAGTAATATCTATATTTTTATAGATTAATTATTCATTTTATTACAAATTTAATTACCACAAAAACAATTAAGATAAATATATTAATAAAAAAAAAAAAATTTTTCTCAATAGAATAACAAACTAAAAAACTAAAAAAAACTACCAGCATATTAGGGTTAGCACCTCTTTTATGTTAATTCAAACTCGCTAAGAATTGCCTAAGAAAGAATTGTCAAACTTGTCCCTCTCTTAAGAACCATGATACATTTCAAACGACTAGTTGTAAATTAGTAAATACTATTTATAAATTAACATGCCAAATTTGTCAATTATCATATATAGGACAAA
Source organism: Cordylochernes scorpioides (assembly GCA_030710605.1). NCBI lineage: Eukaryota > Metazoa > Arthropoda > Arachnida > Pseudoscorpiones > Chernetidae > Cordylochernes > Cordylochernes scorpioides. The sequence continues at coordinate 28,275,057 of CP092885.1, forward strand.
CATGTAATCCATTAAATATACGAATAAACCTACATAGAAACCACGCTAAAAAATCAATTGGTAATATATATATGAAAGAACACAATAAATTACATACTTTTAACAACTTTAAGATAGAAATACTAGACATATGTCAAAACAAAAAACAACGACTATTATTAGAAAACAACTACATTTATAAACACAACACATTATTCCCTTATGGACTTAATGACGAATTAAACTACACATACAAACCACAAACAGAAGAAATTTCAACTTATGAAATCAGCTGCAAATACAAAAAAAATGAATTCAAAACTAAACCTAATAAAACTAGAGGTAAAACTACCAATAAATTAGGTTACATTGAATTTGAAGAATTACTGGACCCAAAACAAATGTACACTAACAACTTCGTCGATAAATTTATTAAAACATTATTTAAACTAAATAATAATAAATTTATCAAACTTATAGAATATATTAAAATTCATAATCTAACTAATAGATTAATAGATATCACACACGACATCTTTAAATACAGAAAAATTAAACAATCTACTAATAACATTAATATTATCATTAAATTTAATAACAATTTATTTAATCATATTAAGTTTAATGATATTTTTAATAACCAAAACATTAATAATCTTTTCCCTATAAAAAATTTAAATTTCAAAACAATCTGGAGATACAACAAAAATATAGGTAATTTAGTTTGCAATTATAACCAATTTATTAATAATTTGGCAAATTATAAAAAAATTAAATGTAATTGCAACAACTATATTGATAAATATAAGTTTTCAGGTCATATATTAACTAGCAATTTTTCTTTTTTAAATCCAGAATATCAGGATATTTTAAATAAAGGGTATAAATATATACCTCAAATTAAACACAATTATAATAATACAATTAAATCTATATTAAAAGATATAGATATTTTCATAAATAAAACTAGTATAAAATACAGTATTCCAGAATTTACTTTTCTGGAATGGAAACATAATATTAAAAAGGAGGTTATAAATTATTATAATAATACACTTAAATACACAAAACCTAATTCAGATATTCCTTCTTTTAAAGAAAATATAATTAATTTACAGAAGGACTTTATTATCACTCCTATAGATAAATGTTCCAATAACTTATCTATAATTTGTAAAAATCTATACCACGATATACTAAAAAAGGAAATTGATAATAATCATAAATACACTTTTGCTAGAACTACAGCCACAAAAATCAAAAAAGACATCAAAAATGTTGAAAATTCACTAAAAATTTATAATCACTACAAAAATCCAAACATACCAAAGTTCTATATAATTCCTAAACTACACAAAAAACCTATTTCTTTCAGAACAATCACATCTGGTATAAATTCAGTTATAAAAAACATTGATATACAATTAGCTTCAACACTACAATTTATTATAAATAAATTAACTAATAAATATAATTATAAATTTATCGACTCAAATAAAAAAATCATTAACTATTTAATGAACAATTGGACAAACATGGAAACAGTACACACATTTGACTTTGAGGACCTATATTCTAAAATAAATTTAAGAGATCTAAATAATAAAATAACCAATTTATTTAACGAAATCATTAATGACAAAACTTTCCACATTAAAATTATTCATAACAGATATAAAACAATTAAATTAGATCTTAAAACAGCAAAAACTCTACTGGAAACATTTTTAAATTTTAACTATATAGAATTTAAAAATAAAATATATATTCAATCAGAAGGAGTTCCCATGGGAACGTCTTCTAGTCCGTTATTAGCAAACTTAATATTATTCTGGTACGAAAGAGAATACTTTCTACAAAATAATGTTAACTGGCAAATGTTCCGTTATGTAGATGACATTATAATATTTAATAATCCACAGTTCAAAAATTTAATACCTAAAATTTATCCTAAATACTTGAAACTTAAAAACAATGAAAAAATTTATAGAAACAAAAAAGTTAACTTTTTAGACCTAAATATAGACCTTACAAATAATGCTATTAAAATTTATAATAAAAAAAGTAATTATAATTTCAATATTATAAAATACTGTAATATGAATTCTAATATTTCATTAAATTGCTGTAAAGGTATATATTTTGGTCAGTTTCTAAGATTTTATAGAATAAATAATATATTAGAAAATTTCATAGAAGATGTTAATAATTTAAACATGGAATTTATTAAAAACAAATTTAGTATCAGACAAGTAAAATATTTCAACAGTATATCAATTATAAAATACTTAAAAAAAAATAAATGGAAGTATCCATTTATTAAATCAACTTTCTATAATTTCTTTCAATAATCAATACTACAAATTTATAATCTTCAACAATTAGTTAAACTTAAATTAAATAGCTGATTTGAAGATTTTTTCACAAGATTTTTAAAGTAATATTGTATATAATTCATTTTGTTTAATCTCCAATTTCTGGGGAGGAAAATGGAAATTAAATAAAAGTGAATTTTCACAATTAATAGCTTTATTAAACTCTAATAATTTGCCTTTTTAAAGGAATATTGAAAGATGAATAAGTTTTGAATCAATTATTTTAATTTTTAACTGACTGTAAAGATTATAAAATTTGGATTTCTTCCCTTAACTATCTTATCTTTATTCTTTGAATGTCTTGTTCTCCCACAATTCGGTCTAAATTTGTCCCCACCCCCCCACAACATGTGTTATCCAGAAATAGTTGTTTACAGTTGAAGGCGTTCGCGGACAAGGTAGGTACACATTATATCTGTTCATATAAATGTTTCACTGTAGTAACTTTATATTAACACATAAAATACGGTTGAAAGGAGGTCTAGACATAATAGAGAAGGGATGAAATGTTGAAAAGCTGAATTTCTATTTGAGAAGTCCCGGTTCAGCAGACCTCTTTTTTCAATAATTACTCCAATTTAAGTTTTTTGTATATGTCTGGTCTACCATTAGGGTTTCAAAACATAATAACCAAACTTATAATAAAAGTTAATTCATATTATAGATATTTTACTAAATACAACTTTTTATATTCATATTTTAAAATAAAAAAATTTAAAAAATCTTTAAAAAAAAAAAAAAACGAATAAAATATAAAATTATAAAAAAATATATATATATACTAACAATCTTATCTACCTTATTTACAAAACTTTTTGTTTTCTTTCTATTAGTTTGATTAAAAGTACATGGTTCTGTCTTTCTATCTTTTTTCTAACTATTATATATATTATCTCTTCGATTATTCTATATATAGGATTAGAGTATGTCTGAATGACGTGTAAAAGCCGATGTAATAGACGTTACTTTGTTAATTTTTTATTGTTATTAATTATAATTATATAATTAACTAGAGGATGTTTTAGAAGTAAAGAATTTTTTTTTTTTTTCTCTATCTATACTAAATAATAACAATTAACAAATTTATAATTTGAATTTAAATAATCAAACTAATGAAGATAATTTTAATAGAATACTTAACTATAAAACTATACAACTATTTATTTTTATAATTAATTTAGATTTAGCTTGCTAATCTAACCAAATCTACTTGATATGATTTATCATTCTGATCAGATTGCTCCTTAAGTTTTAAATGTAGTATCACTGTTATATTTTTATTATATAGTTTTTACACTATATATATATATATATATATATATAGTATAGTTATGAGAATTTTAAGATTTATAATTTTTTTTATTTAATTTAAATATGTTAGGTTTGTTTTTTTGATTTTTTTTGTAATAAATAATTAGTTAGAATATATTATAATAAAAAAAAGGAAAAAAAAGTAACACCAGCAAAGTTTCGGCGGTTAAGCGTCATAGGCTGGGTGAAAAAAGGAATAAGCGAAGAGAAAGTTTTATAGAAAGGAGCAAAGACAGAACCATGATAATAATTTTCCAAATATAAAATTAAGCTTTTTAGAGAGAGAGAAGTATTTTTTTTTTTTGCTCTATTTTCTCTCTTGATGAAAGAAGATAGATTTTTGTGATTTTTTTTGGGGAAATTTTTTAAAGCTTATTTTAAAAACAATCTAGTGTACAGCTGGAGGACACGATATAAGAAAGTATATTAAATTAATGTGCCAGTTAGGAAGGATGAAAACCTTAAAGGTTAGACCAGATGAAAACCATAAGGGTTAGACCAGATGGAAAGAGGATGGTACTTAGGCAGGCCTCTTTCGATGAAGACCTGAGCAGCAGTTTCAGCCCTATCTTCATTACTGCTAAACCATACCTCTTCGACCAAATAGAAAGTAAATTTAGGTTGGAATGGAAATGGGGTAATAGCTGAGCTGCATATATAACACAAATCAACTAATGAAACTGAGCAAGTATCATTCTCTGTATTTTCAAACCTAATTTAAAAAAAAAAGTATTTTTTCTCCATTTTAGAAGTTAAAACTGGAAGAAAATAAGATATTAAAACTATAAGAAAAGGATATTTTTTTATAATACTATCAAATTAAAAATTGTGTGTTTCAATATGGGAGCGGGGAAGCTAAATTTATTAGATCAAAGGACTAAATCCTTTGTCTCATAATTTCAATTAACCTGTCTTAGAAAGGGCGGATACTATCAACTTAGTCGTATCAAACTTACATTTACGTAGTTCAAAATTATAATCCAAGATGTACTTTTCCTCTAAAATATTTTTTAAACTATAAAAAATAATAATTTTCTTAGAAGTATAAGTTAATAGGCCTTGATCCCCTCAAATCAGATGTATGTGTCAATATTGAATCAATTAAGTTAGTGTCGACAGACCAGGGATTGAATCGTTTGTTTAATTGAGGTAACTTCAGTAGATTCAAAACAAAAAGAACCAAAGAATTTATTTTATATAGGATCTAGTCTACCTATACTGTAATTACTATTCATAATATAGCATGTTCATATTCACCCTACGTATTAGAAAAGGAGTGAGGAATGAAGAAAAACATTTTTTTAATTGGAAATACAAGAGGGTGATAATAATTTGCTAGAAATATTAGATAATATGAGTCATTTCAAATAGATCAGCAGTGTGTGATAACAATGCTAAAGAGAAGTATTATTCAATAGGCTTAGGTCTGGATCCTTTGTTTGATAATAGTAGCTATAATTTATTCAGTTCCCCAAACATAATCAGATTGAGACATACTCTTCCCTTAGTGTTACACTATAAATTAAATTGTGTTTATTCTTTTTGGATATAAGGACTTTAAGATACTGATAAGAATTTAGTAATACAGTTAATAGATTATTACAAATACAGGAAAATATGATCCTATCCCAATCCATTAACAATGTGCGCCGACAAAGGAACAGGAAAATCTAACATTAAAGAGCATAGAAAAATAAACTTTGTCTGATGTTGGTAGGTTCAAATTATAATTCAAATTGTGTTTATACTCTTTAAATAATAGGACGGACGGCAGGAAAATAATAAGATATTAGAAGTACGAGAGAATAAAGACTAATTAGAACTATAAAAATATACGATTAAATTCAAATAAGTTAACAATGTGCGTCATACCATAAATGGAAAGGTCAGCTTCACAGACAAAGAAACAAATCCCTTGTCTGAAGATGGTAAAAATGCTGCCCCATATTAACTCACATCATCAATCTACATGGACAGTCATAACGGTTCCGTATATTCTCTATGTAGTCCTATTTATACTTTTTCAATATAAGTATTATATATGTGGACCAGTACCTGTTATTTCTGCTAAATAAGGAAGTTTAGGAATTTGAGTTTTAGTGCTTCATATCAATTAGATTGACTGTTCATTCTCTATACCCCCCTTTATAAAGATTGAACAAGCATAGAGATAATTGATATGTATGCTATAAGAAGATAAATAATTAATTATAAAAAAACACTTTTTAAAAAAGCCTTTATTTAAAATGCACTAAAAATAACAAAATAAATATTTTGAAGTATTGCTTTTTTTTTCTGAAGGTACCATTTAACAAATAAAATAATAGACTTAGATATAAAAAGCGGTGAGGGATAATAGCCATGGATTTGAGATTTTTGTGATTTTATATGAAGCAAATGAGTAGCAAGATTACGCCTTTCATTAAATTTTTGCCTATTTAACGCATAAACGATGATCATCCCCCAAGAATGACCTAAATATTTCTGAATGTGCCATTCGACAAATATATTAATAGAATTAGAAATAAAAGCGTTGGGGTACAATAATAATAATAATGTGATTTTATATGAAGCAAATGATTAGCAAGATTATGCCTTTCATTAAATTTATACCTATTTGCTGCATACATGATTATCATCCCCCACCGCTTTTTTTTATAATTCTATTAATCTATTTGTTCAATGGCACATTTAGAAATATTTATTTTATTCTTGGGGGATGATCATCGTATATGCGTTAAATAGGCAAAAATTTATTGAAAGGCGTAATCTTGCTAATCATTTGCTTCATATAAAATCACAAAAATCTCAAATCCATGGCTATTATCCCTCACCGCTTTCTATATCTAAGTCTATTATTTTATTTGTTAAATGGTACCTTCAGAAAAAAAAAGCAATACTTCAGAAATATTTATTTTGTTATTTTTAATGCATTTTAAATAAAAGCTTTTTTTAAAGTGTTTTTTATAATTAATTATTCACGCTATTTTTAGTCGTATATATGCCAGTCCAAAAAAAAAGCCTCATCACTGTGACGACGTTGGCCTTGAATAGCTGCAAGCCTGCTCGCAGCAGATTGGTCAATTCCTCGTGGGAGGTCGGAAGTGACGTAAGCAAAATCCGTTGCCAACAGAACTGCGTCTCTTTGCTTTTGGGAACCCTAAATTTATTGAATTATATTACAAAGTTAGAGACATCCAGTGGATTATTGTTAGGAGATAATTGGTACATATAAAATTTGAATTATAATTAAACAATTGATTAAATGGTTAAAAGTAACAACATACTAATTGAAAAAGGGGAACCTTTTAAAAAGGTGCTCTGGAAGTATATAAACATTGATTACAAGATTTGTGGACAGACAGATATAGAAGCAGGTTAAATAAAAGTTTTTTTTTATTAATGACTCTTTTTATTATTAAGTATTTATTTATGCAATTTTAGTTATATATATTATTTAAATCAATTCTGTGATTTCGCATACGGTCCATTTCTTTTAGTGCCTCCTTATTGTATGGCTTCAGTCCTGTCAATTTGTTGCAGTCCAATTCCTCTATCTGCAGGCCTTCTAGTGATCCGACTCTACTGACGGCAACATAAGCTTGGCCATCCGCCAATGGTTCATTTCCCGCCGTCCCGACCACCCAGAAGTCTGAAAATTAGTACACTTGCATTGTTAATTGGACTGAGCGAGTATTGTGAGTTTCATTATTCTATATGGTCTGGAAGCATATTAAAATTGAATATACAAAATTTGAAAGGAAATTTGAAAATTTGTCCGTTCTTGGCCAACCTGACAACCCAGAAGTCTGAAGATTGGTCAGCTAGCATTGTCATCAGGTTTGAACATGTGTACCAAATTTCATATTTCTAGGTGCCCTATAAGTATATTAAAAATTGATTATACAAGATTTGGCGACAGACATCCAGACAGACATGGAGGCAAGTTAAATAAAAGCTTTTAATAAAAAATATTATTAAGTTATTGTATCAATTTAAAGGATCAAACAAAGTAAGAATTAGAGAAAATACAGAAATAAAGGTATGGAATTGGTGTTTCAGAATATTTAATTTATTAGTTTCTATTAGTGTAGACAGAATTTTTTTAAAAGCTTGATTATTATTTGTTCTGAGTCCAATTAAAAGGGAGGTAAAAATAAAACAACAAACAGCAAAAAAAAAAAAAAGGAAAGGAGAGGAAGAGGAGGGGGAAATATAAAATAATTTATTTGAAAATATTTATAATAGCTGATAAATACAATAAATTAATGTGACAGCATTCCTTATGAATGTTATGATTTCAGAATATTAACCAATAATTATTTTTTTTATTATCTAGGTTAGTGGAATGCATTTAGTATTAGTGAATCCTGAGAGATAGATGATGTAACTCATGTTAGTTGCGTCATTGTCATCAAGCAAAAGTAGTATTTAGTTTGCGCGTTCCAGTTGAAGTCAGTATTGCTGTTAACCTTATTGTAGATCATTCATTTATATGTATTGAATTGTGATTCATGTTATCAACTTAAATTTCAAAATATGTATGTTACAATTAACTTCACAAGCAAATCTACTCACCCAGATGGAGACGGTTAATGTTTATAAATAAATTTTCGATTTTAAAGTTGCCGGAGAAAACAAGTTTGAATATCCGGTCAAAAGTTGATTAAAATCTCATAGTGGTATTTTATAAAGTCTTTGAAGTTGAAATTGTAAGAAAAATATTTTGTTAAGATATTTTATGATTGCTAAAATGTTAATTTTTCAAATTGTATTTTCGCTAAATCCATTTTTTTTAATTCACCATTTAAGTTTTTAATTTTACTCATAAATTTGTTTAATTTGTTGTTATTTTGTAGATTCTTAAAAATTGTCCAAAATAGATACCTTTGGTGCAATTTTTTGATATACACTGCGTGACATTGAAAATGGAACACCAAGAAATAGTGGCCAGAAAATTATGCAAATTTCAGGGTAGACGCGCCTAACCGAGTTATGCAAATGATGTAAAATGCGCAGCTCTCGTGCGCACATGGAGTAAGATATAAGGGAAGGAACTTGCAGAAAGGACAGTATTCGTGTCGTTATTTCTTCAAGGAAAATCATTGTAGAATTTTTTTCTTGTGTCAAAAGACACGTGTAATAACAGAGAATGCCAGGTCATCGTAAACGGAGGCAGTTCAAGCAGACAGACGCTTTTACGAGGGGCATGGTGATCGGACTGAAAAGGGCAGGTTGGTCCATACGTCAAATCGCAGCTGATACACACCTTGGTGCGTCCACGCTGCACCGACTGTGGAGAAGATGGCGGAACAAGGAAATGTGGCAATTTATAGGAATGTCGGTGCAACCAGAGTGACGTCAGCACGTGTGGATCGGCGTAGCCTTCAACAAGCAGTGGCGGCCCCACAAGCCACTTGTACCGCCATCCTGCAACATGTGCAAGACACCCTAGATCATTCCATCTCGACCAGAACCATTTCCCGTCGATTGGTTGCTAATGGCTTGCACTCATGCCGTCCGCTAAGAAGACTGCCATTGACCCCACCGAATAGGCGCCAACGTTTGGAATAGTGCCGGGCTAGATCGACGTGGATGACGGAAAGGCACAGGGTCGTGTTCTCAGATGAGTCGCGTTTCTGCTTGTCCAGTGATAGTCGCCGTGTACGCGTGTGGCGTCGACGTGGAGAAAGGTCCAATCCGGCAGCAATTGTGGAACGCCCCACCGTGCGATAACGTGGAATCATGGTTTGGGGCGTATGATTCCAGGTCACCTTTACTTCGTATTCAGGGCACTATGACGGCTCAACGATACGTTGATGATGTGCTGCGACCGGTGACACTCCCCTACCTTTAGGGGGTACCCAATGCCCTTTATCAGCAGGATAACGCCCGACCGCACACTGCTCGCATTAGCCAACAAGCTCTGCAAGATGTACAGATGCTTCCCTGGCCACCGTACTCTCCTGATCTCTCACCAATCGAGCACGTCTGGGACATCATTGGACGCCGTTTGCATGCCTTGCCACAGCCGCGTTCAGAAGACGAACTGTGGCAAGTGGTTGAGAGGGAATGGAGAGCCATCCCTCAGGACGCCATCCGTACTCTGATTGACTCTCTACCTAGACGTGTTGCTGCGTGTATCGCCGTCCGCGGTGGTCCTACTTGCTACTAAGCCGACGCCGTTCTCGCTCTGTATTATGACTATCATTTTGAAATAAAGATCACTTATTGTTCGTCCCTGTCTCTCTCTGTCTGCCGAGTTTCATCACTTTCTGGCCACTATTTCTTGGTGTTCCATTTTCAATGTCACGCAGTGTATTTGAATCTTGTCTATTATATTTAATAATGTTAAAATCGAAATTTGATCTTTTGTCATATACTTCTATACTTTTTTCTTTTAGATTTATGTATAAATCGAGGAAGTCGACTTTTTGATTAAATTTGATTTTTTCATTATTTTTTAGATTTAGATACGGAGGATAGATATTTTCTATTAATTTTGAAAAATTATTATCATTGAATATAAGAATGTCATCTACGTATCGGAACAACCACCAGTTAACTTTGTTAAGAGAGAGAAGAATTCCTTCTCATACCAAAATAACAGGAGGTTGGCCAATAAATGACTAGATGACGTACCCATTGGTGCTCTTTGTTTTTGATTATAAATTTGATATTTAATTTGGATATAATGGAATTTAAGGACTGTATCTAAAAGTAATTTTGCTTTACTGTAGTTAATTACAATTGTTTTGTTGCCATTGTGAATTAAGGGTATATTGAATGTCTTGTCAATTAAAAATTATGAAAATAGATTTAAAATTTTGAGATTAAGATCCTTCAACTCCAGTTTAGAGAAAAGGTCTTCAAAATCAAAAGTATAAACGGATTTGAATTTGGGAAGGTTTTTGTTAATACAATTTAATAAATTTTTTATTGGAGTCTATAAAATTGTATCTTTCTTTATTGCGGATATGTTTTGTCAAGAATTTTAAAGTTGAAGCTAATTGAAGGTCTAAATTGCTTAAATTAGAAATTATTCCATATGTTATGGTTCTGAATTTAAGAGGATTTTTGTGAATTTTGGGGATAATGTAGATATAAGGTATAATAGGGGTGGTGTTTTTTTTTCTATAGATAATTAAAGTTTTTTCCTTAACCTCTAATTCCTTTTTAATTTGAATCGAGGTTATATTTGATATGCTATATTTATCGGTGTTGTAAATTTCTTGCATAATTAAGTCGTGATATAGATTTTTGCAGGTGATTGCGAAATTGTTGAAACATTTATCAATTGGAGTAATAATGTACTCTTCTTGAATTATTTTGATGTTTTCTTTTAATGTTCCAATGTTCGATTGGGGAATTCTTGCAATTTTCAGTGTATTGAGGTAGTAATCTCCTTGACTTGTTTCATAATTTCAAATTTCCAATTAAGGGAAGTAAATTTCGGGATCTTGAACTTCAGGCTTGTTTTATTTATAAAGATATCAAGATCTTGGTTGATTGAATTAACCGTGTTGTTGTAATTTTGTTTAATTGGCGGTATAAATTTATATCCGTTGTTGAGCATGACTTGTATTTCTTTATTTAAGAATGTGAAGTCACATGTTAGTATGTGACCTATAAATTTATTTTGGTTACTTATATTATTGCACTTACAATTAATACTATTAAAGTTGTTTAAATTTTTTATGAAGGTATTATAGTTGCATACCATACTTCCTAGATTTATGTTGTATTTGAATGTGGTTGTAAAATTTAAGCTTTGTACTGGGAATAAATATTTTATATCAGTGTTGAATATATCATTAAATTTGATATCTTCGAATATTTTGATTGTAAATTTTATGACAATGTTAACAGAAGTACTGTTATCAATTTTCTTAAATTTATAGATATCTTTAGCGATATCTGTAATTCTACTAAATAGATTATTAGTTCTAATATATTGTATAATTTTTTTCATTTTTTTTTGTTGTTAAGTTTGAAGAGGAAGCTAATGAATTTTTGTGTGAAATTTGGTTGAAATTCCTGATTATTAATTAAAACCTGTTCAAAGTCTATAAAACCAAGTTTATTTGTGTTTTTCCTCTCTCGTTATTTGGATTATTATTTAGTTGTTTTTTGTATTTTCAGCTACTTTCATCGGTTACGGTATTCGTATGATTTAATTCATCATTTAAACCATACGGGTAGAGTGAATTTTGCTTCAAAATTAGTATTGATTTTCAAATAATAGACGTTGTTTTTTGTTTTTACATATATCTAATATTTCTGTCATAGTTATCAAAAGAGTGAATCTTATGGTGTTCTATCATATAATTATTACCTATTAGATTTTTCGCATGATTTCTATGAATGTTAATTCTAATATTTATGGGATTAAATAAGGATCTAAATAAAACTCCGGAAAGAATTTAAAAAACTTATATATAGTCAGATTACTTATGTATATGGTAAAATTTTCTATGTAAGGAAGCCAAAATCACGGACAAGATGAAATAAACCCTACATATTTAGGGCACACATGTAGGGTCAATCATAGGCTCAAATGAACTTTTGTGCATATGATTGAAATACCCTAATAAAGATTTGAAGATGTTATATCTATGATCAATATAGCTTATGCAGCGTCAAATGAAACTAGCTAAAAGAAAATTTAACCTCGTACTTAGTCAAAGAAAAGAGGATAATATAAAAGGCACTTCCATTTTATATTAGATTGTATAAATATAAAACCAAATTTCTAGTAAAAAACTAGAGAAATCTGGCAGAAAAAGAAACTCACAATGTCAGATGCATAAACCTGACGAGAAAAAAGCTGTAGCTGTAGAAGCAAAGGAGCCATACGAAAATAAAAGGGGAATCCTTTTATAAGAAAGAAACACCATAACAAATAAAAACGGCTATATAAAAGTGGCTTCTTTTGTGAAGGTAAACTATTTAAAGAACAAAATAAAAGTTCGATGTAACGATAGGAAAACTTGGCCAGAAGAAATTTAATTCTATCCGTGCCATACCAGAGTAAACCAGTAAAAAATGCCTCATACAAAATTCAAATAAAACTGTTTAAAGAAAAACAAGGGGTTCCAGCAGGGACAAAGAAGCCTATGTAGAATAAAAAGAAGCTGAAATTTCCCATAATTCAGGTATCGATTGTAGAGGCGATCTCTGCTGTTTTTGCAGGCTGCATGTAATTAATTAAGTCATTAAAGTCACATCCATAATCTCCATTCCTAATTACACAGAGATTTTTGCGGAATTAATTATGTCAAGGGAACAAATTAAGATTTCGTACACCGAGATAGAAGACCTTTAAATATTCATCTGATAGCTTCTTTGTATTTCTAGCAATGATTTTGGAAATGTTGTTGTAAGCCGATCTTTTCCAGTTGTACTCCTTTATATACCACACAATTTGCTTAGTCTAATCTTCGTGCATCTAACACAATACATTAGACCTAAAGGTCTTCACAGTAAAACTAATTCTAGTATTTCCCTTATTTTGAATGAGGAATTGCAAAATAATTTTCTCGATACAAATATCGCAGATATTTCTATCGATGCCACTACACTTGTCTAATTCGCACAAAAAGAAAAACCTTCAATAATTAACAGACGATTATCCCCAACGATATAAGGCTATGTTTCTTTTATTGGGACAAATGCATCACGAGCTTTAGGACTCATCTGTTCTGAAGCCATGGTTTCAGGCTATGCCCCTCATCATCACAAAGTCGATTATTATTTTGTGTCATCTTACTATAGGTAACGTGAAAACACATAATATTAATTAAGCGCTGATTTAGTTTTATTCTTTAATATTGGCTATGAATATTTCATGAGAATAATAAACAAAAGGTAAACGCGTATACGTTCCATGAAGATATAAATAAAATGAAGACTTTTAAAGTCAATCATGTGTTAGTACGCTGAATATGCAAAAAGGAAAAATGGAAGATTGGACTGATTCAGGAAGATAGAATTAAAAAGACAAAACGGCGTTTTCCCATCTCTCGCGCGTCACAAGAGGGCTCCGCCTCATGACAATGAGTCGATTTCACATTGTCAAGTATCTCTACAACCCCGGCCACAGGAAGCTCCGTGGGACACTTGTCAATCTTGGATGGACTCCGCTAGAGGGCGACCACAAGTGTGAGGGTTCTCGGTATCTTATCGTCAGATAAGAAAAAACGAGACGCCTCGGTGGCTAAACACGCTCGTTGTTGTTTTGATTATCTTCTGCTAAGTTTTTTTTATTTACTCTCTTTCTCTCTATAAATACCTTTGTATATAATATTAGAGATTTTTTGGGCTCTCTAAAAACATAAACTTTGGTTAATAGCCCGCAAAAACATTATTTTCTCTCTTATAATACTGAAGAACTTAAAAGTAAATACCCCCTTATAATAAATTGATTATTTACAAATTTGTCCTTGCTTTATTTATTCCCGCGACAACATGAACCTCCCCATAATTCTTATTTGACCGCTACATCTCCAAAGGTATAAATAAATTAAACTATAAATACAAAATCTTCAGAGAAATCTGACCTTCAGATAAGGTAGACTATTCATGATAAAATTGTGAAAAAGCATTAAATTACAATTATATTTTCACAATGAGTATCCTTTTTGGTATATATAGTATAATAATAAGGTGGGAAAAGAAATAATCACACCAAAAGTTGGAAGAGAAACCCAGACAACCAGAGAGAGAGGGAGAGAGACGGGACCGGCCACAGCCGGGCGGCCGTTCGTGTCGCACACAATCCCCAACTTTCCTCAAAGTCCCAAGGTGTTAAGTGACGGATCCCAGTTGTCGCCCCCTGTAACGTCGCTGATGTCTAAAATAACCGGTCCTTACCCTCCCGTCTCTCTCTGGGTTGACTGTAAGGTTTGCTTTATTATTCCATGAAGAGTATATATTATGACATATGGCCTCCGTTGAAGAAGGCTGAACATGGTGTGAGTATACTTAAAGCTGATGAAGCCAGGAATAAAGAAAATAATTTTACAGTTGAAATTATTTAAGGTTATTGTGACATAGTTTTATGTAAATGAAATATTGTATAGTACACAGATAAATATTAATTACAAGCATTTTAAAATCTAAGAAGAGTTTTAAAATTAAGGGATTGTTGAAAATATAATGCTAATTAAAGGCTATATACAATACTATCTAATGTATTTAAGAGAAATGATATTGAGAGGTATGAACAACGAGAAGGGGAGTCACATACACATGATGAAATTCTGAAGGCCATTAAGACTGGAGAACTCTACACTTTAAGATATTTTCAGGCGGACATGGCAAGGAGAAACTTGGCATGGGCTTCTATGCTATAGGTGAAGAGTACGAGAAATGAGGTTGAGGCTGGAAATTGCGTGAGCTCAGAACTGAAGTAAACATAGGACTACATACAATGTTAGAATTTTGGCGAACAGGGCGAGGGGAAACTTGCCCTGGGCCATTCTACCTTATCTATGCAGTTACTTGTGTAGCGAGTCAGAGGGGAAAAGTCCCGTGTGTAGGTGAGGAAGTCGCATGGACTTATAGTTAATTTGAGAAGATAAAATAGTTCGAGATATCAAGGTAGAATATAGGCGAACAGAGCGGGGGGAAACTTGATTTGGGCCTTCTACTTTAATTATTTCGATACTAAGGGACTCTAGTAGTTTTAACTAATTGGAGGAAAGTATGCGCGCACAGTGCCAAAAATTGAGACGAGGACGGTGTTGTCCTTTACAATTGATAAGCTGCTCGTACACGGTGTTTGACCCGTCGTGGGAGCTTTTGCGAGGAGATGATTTCGCGACGGGTTGAACGTAAAACCCATGTTTGCGCGAAATAATGACGGACCGGACAAAATCAGCGACGATATTTAACGTACCTTCGTGGGAACTATCGGACGTAGGTTATATCGTCCTGGTATGGACAAGAGACAAACATAGATTTGAAGACAGGGCCCCTGTGGCGAACGTGTGACGCGAGGAGAAGGAGCGAGCTGTGCTGCTCGATGCAGATTGTTCAAGTGCGAACAAAAAGAAGTTGATAAACATCTAGCAGTTAGTCAATCTACATCCTGTGACGAACGCACCAGTGGCTGGATGGTGTGGGTCGGTGGATATGATAGAGAGCAACTACCAAATATATTGTCATAAATCGAGGGTGAAGATTAGAATTTTGAAATGGCAATATAGTAGTTCGTTAATTGACAACTCATTAATTCTCAAGAGAGGTATGGTCTGGTAGAGGGTTGACAAAGTTGTAAGGATGAGTGGGACATTCAGGGGAGGATTGATAAGGTTACTAAGGATTAGTTGTGAGCAAGGCTCACGTGGTGGTTCGAATTCTTCGACGCCTGAGTTAACAGAGTGAATTATAAGTCGTTTAGGGTAATAAATTATTTTTCGTAAGCCAGTAGGAGAGAAAGTCATATACAAAGTAGTACAATTGTTTAGGAACTGGAGCACTATTTTTATAGATAACTTTATTATGAAAAAATCTATTGTTAATCGTAAAAATAATAAAGAATGAATAGGTAGAATTTCATTTTTTAAGAGGTGACTTTAAAATAGAAAATATTTCAATAAATTGCAATTATTAAATTAGATGGGTAAGGTAGCTAATTCAATGGGTTTCACATAGTTAGATATATTAAAATTGCATATCCTGACCAGGAACACATGTGCTTTACAGAAGGCAGAGCTCTAACTGGTGGAACAGAAATCAACTAAACATTGATTTAGCCTGTTCCCTGATATTTGGCCAACCCAATTTCTTGATAAATTTTCTGTTCCACCAGATGGCGCTCTGCCTTCTGTAAAGCAAATGTGCTCCTGGTCAGGATATGCCATTTTTAATATTGATTTCAACACCTGATCTTTTTATCTTTTATTTTTTCTTTCATTTTTTCATAGTTAGATTTATGGTATGGATAATAAGAAATAACTGTTAATAGGGGTCGAATAATTGTAACTATGATCATTTTTATATATTCACAAATTGAACTAAACTAATAATGAAATTATTGGCATCAGAGTCCACAAGAAATGATTTCTTTAAAGAATGGATGCTGAGGGTTAAAACAATTGCACTTACAGGTTCTGCTCGTTTAGGGTGAAAGTAGGTTCTTTGAGTTCACTGAGGTAGGGTTCTGTCTGCTGATACTATACGTGCCAGTGTTGTCCGCCACAGTAGTGGCAGGGATATGGCGGAGTCCGTGGTGGTGGAAGGTGCCCTGCACTGGCGCGGCAATCGTTCTTGGGCAGATCTAGTGCTGGAAGAAGTGTACGGCAGGTTCATCTCCGTCGTAGGTGATCACTTCTTCCGGATCATGGTTTAAAAGTTGCTAGAGGAAGAGGGTGAGAGTTCGAAGAGGAGTGGTTACAGTTGAGTCGGTTGTAAATTCTTGTGGAACTTGGCTGTGGGTTTGTCCGATCACCATCGCGTTGCTTCTTTTTTCCGCCATATTCTAGTAGATATGGGAATTTGTTTCTCGGCCAGGTCTTATCCTGTCGACTTTTATGTGGCAATATAATAAGGTGGGGAAGAGAAATAAATACACCACAAGTTGGAGAAGGAACCCAAGCAACCAGAGAGAGAGAGGGAGAGAGCCGGACGTCCGTTCTTATCGCACACAATCCCCAACTGTCTTAATAGACCCAAGGTTTTGACTGACGGATCCCAGTTGTCGCCCCTTGGAATGTCGCAGATGTCTAAAGTGACCGGTCCTTACCCTCCCGTCTCTCTCTGGGTTGACTGTAAAGGTTTGCTTTATTATTCCTTGAAGAGTATATATTATGACATATATATTATTGATTTACGATGTTTAAAATATTTCCTCCGGCCCAGATATATTACCGGATTTAATGTTGGACGTAAAAGCGGGGGCTATTTAGGACTATCAATTCTTGTAGAGATGGCTAACAAATTAGAGAGTGGAAAAGTTTTTATAAAAACGCGTACATGTTGTCCTATTCAATGAAGTCATTATATCGTTTAATATATTGTGTATGTGTATTAATAATATTGTGTACGAGGTGTGTTCAGAAAACATCGCGACTTTTGTATTTTTTCAAAAATTATTTATTTATCATGAATACCTATTTTGTCCCCTTCAAAGTAATCCCCATGAGATATTATACACTTGTGCCAACGGTTTTTCTAATCTTCGAAGCACTTCAAAAAATCATTTTTTAAAAATCTTTTTCAGCTCCTCCTTCGATGTCGTCTTTATCTCGTCAAGCGTAGCGTAACGTCGTCCTTTCATGGGCCTCTTCAGTTTAGGGAACAAGAAAAAGTCACAGGGGGCCAGATCTGGGGAATACGGTGGCTGCGGCATCATTAGTGTGTTGTTTTGGGGCAAAAATCGCGCACAAGCAACGATGTGTGAGCAGGGGCGTTATTGTGGTGCAAAAGCCAATTTTTGTTCTCCTACAAATCCGGGCGTTTCTGGCGGATTGCTACGCGCAAATTGCACATAACTTGCAGGTAATATTTCTTATTGACCGTTCTACCCTGTGGCAAGAACTCATGATGCACCACGCCCCTGCAATCGAAGAAAACTGTCAGCAAAACTTTCACATTCGACCGAACTTGGCGCGCTTTTTTCGGTCTTGGTTCGTGCGGCAGCTTCCATTGAGATGATTGAGCTTTGGTTTCCACGTCATAACCATAAACCCACGCTTCCTCACCAGTTATGACCCTCTGGAGCAAATTTGGGTCGTCGCGGACAGAGTCCAATATCTCATTAGCAATGTTCATGCGATGCTGTGTTTGGTCGCAATTGAGCAATTTTGGTACGAATTTCGCGGCGACCCGTCTCATGCCCAAATCATTGATAAAAATCGAATGGCACGAGCCAATCGATATGTTTAGGTCCTCAGCAACTTCTCTAACGGTGATTCGACGATTGGCCAATATCATTTTCTCCACTTCATTAATTTTTCGTCTGTTGTTGAAGTGCTCGGGCGTCCGGCACGCTCTTCGTCGTTCACATCTTCTCGGCCTTCTGAGAACATTTTGTACCACCGATAAACGTTGCTTCGGTCCAAGGTAGCTTCTCCGTATTCCACAGTCAACATTCGGAATGCATCCGCGCACTTAATTTCGTTTTTCACACAAAATTTGATACAGGTTCTTTGATCCATTTTCTAAATAGGTAAAAATCGAAGACGATCCAAAACACCTGCAAGCAGAGCAGCTTTCAACAATTAAGTGAACATTCAAAATGGCCGAGCTTGTCGGCATGAGTGAGAGACATGAGTACCAACATAAAGCTACAAAAAGATCGAAATTCGAATATACGTACCCGCGAAAATTCAAAAGTCGCGATACTTTTTGAATACACCTCGTATATAAAATTTAATTTCCTTTGTAAATATATTTTGGATTTCATTAAGAAAAATGGTCTTTGATGTAACGATCTCAAGGAAATATTGGACATATTATATGGTTGTAAACAATATATAGGTGTATGCGTGTATATATGTGTATATTTGTATATATTTTTAAAATTTAATGATGTAACTGTAAATAAAATTCAAATAATAACTCTATATGTAAATAACATTTTTGAATCTTTCTAAGTCGCTTTCTGTTTATCTTTCCATATTGAATATTTTCTTTGTTATATTTGTATGTACATTTAGCGCAAGTGTCCCTAGGGGGACATAGCGTTTTGAATTGATATAAAAAAAGTAACCAAGAATAACCTATCTCAATCAATCATACTCTAAACAATAAAAATATTCATCTACAATCAACAATAGCCATCCCCAATCAAAAATAGCCAAATTCAAGTCAACATGCCCATCTCCAAGCAAACATAGCCACTATAATCAAACATACCCATTACCTACCATATCCAGCAATTTCAAGCAGTCTTCTCCCTTCCAATTCCAGCCATCACACCTTCCGACCAACACCAGCCATCTCCATCTACAGCCAACTTCAGCCAGAATCCTTTCCAAGGTATTTTAAATCTGTCTTCCATACTACCATTCCCTGCTATTTAAGTTTTCGTATCCAATTACAATGCTTATTTAAAATTATAGTTATATTCCTTTTTATGTAAATCAATCTCAAATATCAATTTTGCCATAGCTGTTTTGACCTTTGAATTTCACCACACCTTTTAATCCTTTTGAACCTTATTTTTCTTTATTAAATTTGTTTCTATAATATACCTCCCATCACGTATTTTACTTTTTAAAAATTTTCAAATAATTTAAACCTTTGTAATAAAGTTAAACCTTTAACCCCATAACAATTTTTAACACGCCATATGTAAAACGGTCGACCGGGGGAGAACAACAACAAAATAATATTACCTATTTTATCTCATCTTCAATATTTTATTAAAATATTGTTAACATTTTTTTAAAATCATATTTCACTATATATTTTCGATAATGACCATAATACCTTATGGCTTCACATTTATATTTAAAATTCCCTAACTTTTGATATGTTATTTTCTTATTCACACACACAAGCCTTTTTTATTGGGGCATCCAGCCCTATACATGATTCCCCTCTACGGGATTTAGCAAAGGAAGATATTTCAAAAGTAAAATCTAGAATACAAGAAGTAATAAGGAAAAGGAAAAGAGAGAAGAAAGAAAAAACCAACAAAAAGAAATATAACCCTATATACAAAAAATAAACATACAGAGCAAAAGGAACCATACATGATTAAATATTTAAATTAAAGTACCAATGTTTAGAATATGTCAAGGTTAGGATATCATTGATAGGGCTAGTGTGGAATCAGCCGCATTCAATCTTCGCTTTATTCCTCCAAGCAAACCATGACATTCGGCGAATCCATTATTCTCCAACGGACATTGACTGCGGCCTTGTAGAATTTATATAAACCGAGGGAGAGACCTTGATCAACCATCAGTGTGTTCATCCAGCTGCAAATTTGTTGGCAGTCAGGTTGAGACCAGGGTAAGTCACCCAAAATTTCTTTCCTCTGTTTCTCTAAGCAAGAGCATCCAAATATTATATGCATAATTTCGTCTTGGATTCTGTTTTTACACAGATCGCAAGTTAGAGTCAAATCAATCTTCCAGCGCTTTGAACGATTTTCTGGGAAGATCTTCCAAAGGAGTCTCAGTAGTGCAAAAAAATATTTTAATTGTTAGAGGAATAGTTGTGAATAAATATCGTTCTGCTGTTATTGAATTTTTTAGGTATTTGAAGTGACTGTAATGTGAAGTATTTAGAATTTTCGCCATGTCGTTTTGGATGCTTTGTTCGGTTGCTATTCGAATAATAGCAGGGATTTCAGTCAGTATTGCAGTGTAATCTGGACAACCCTTCAGGAACGAAAAACCGTTTAAGTCTAAAATGGTTGTCAGGTTTTCGACAAAGGTTAAACCAGCCCTTTGATTGCTGTGTAATGTCCAGAGGTGTGACAAACATGCCCGGGGCAACCTACTCTCTTCCATTTTCATAATCCTCACCCAAAATCTCATTAGCAATGTTCATGCGATGCTGTGTTTGGTCGCAATTGAGCAATTTTGGTACGAATTTCGCGGCGACCCGTCTCATGCCCAAATCATTGATAAAAATCGAATGGCACGAGCCAATCGATATGTTTAGGTCCTCAGCAACTTCTCTAACGGTGATTCGACGATTGGCCAATATCATTTTCTCCACTTCATTAATTTTTCGTCTGTTGTTGAAGTGCTCGGGCGTCCGGCACGCTCTTCGTCGTTCACATCTTCTCGGTCTTCTGAGAACATTTTGTACCACCGATAAACGTTGCTTAGTTATGATAACTTCCTGTGATACTCGTCCACACTCCATTCTTAGCATAAAGCCCGGAGTATACTTTGGTAAATTTAGGTAGCGTCTTAGGAAAATATTCTGAACCTGGTCAACTACCTTTACTTGGTTGAGTGCCCAGCAGGGTGCGGCGTATAGCCTGTGAGGCAAGACCGTCGAATCAAGTAATCTCATTGCCGCATTTAGAGAGTTCATCTTGGATTTTGTCAGAACTTGCCACACAGCGCCAATTGCTGCCAGGGCTTTGCCCTTGTAGTGTGACGCTACCTTGTTTAGTGAATTTGCACTTGTAAGCGGATATCCCAAGTATAGATATTTCGTAGTAACAGACAGTTGCCGCTCACCCCAAAACCATTTGTCATTTTGTGCTAATCGACCGCCGTTTCTGAAAACTACATTTTTGACTTATTTCCATTCAGGGTTAATAAATTTGTTTCAAAATATTTTCTTAGCATATTGATTTTTATTTGAAGGCTATTTTGGATTCTCCAATCAAGACAATATCGTCTGCGTATAGTAGAATATGAACATATCCATAATTATTTTCTTATTTAATCTCGTATCAAAATATGTTTTTATTTACAAAATTTGCATTTTTACCTTTTAAATTTATTTTTAAATGCCAATATCTTTTAATATGTTTCTCATTTCTCGCCTAACAACTATGTAAATTTACCGTAGTAAACATATGTAAATTTCAACTTTTGTTTTGTTCACCTTGAATCTTTTTTTCAAATGATCATTCTTTACTCTTACCATTAATGCATTTATCTTTACATGTCAATCCTTTTTTTTTACATTTTGCCTTTTTTACATAAGATTACCCAAGGGTAATTGTTTTAATGTCCATCCATACAGAGTTCAAAATAACAACTCACTCACCCGTGCTGGCAAGGTCACGCTCCGCTGCGTCACGTGGGAAAACATACGTAGATGTTTTCTTACATGTTCTCAGCACATCCGCCTTTTTAAGACTTGAAATATATATATACATTACAAACTTTAAATGCATAATATAATTAATAATGAAGGCGATCCACAGGTTTAACAATTCGTCCACTCCGGGTTCTTATCTGGCCGTCTTCTGAGTCGTTAGAGGGATAATCCACAACTGGGGTCTTTTCATTTTCAACCAGTTCCTCCCCCGAAAAGGTCGGCGTCGATGGGTCGGCTGGATATTGCACTGTAACTCCTTTTCGTAGATGGAACCTGTTTCGACGTAAAGTCCCAACTGGAGTATCAACCATATATGACCTTGGTGTCGATGCCTTCTGCTTTACAATCCCCCAGGTTCGCATATCTGTAATCCAAACCGTGTCACCTTCGGATAGCTCCTCCATGTCCGTAGCTCCGCAGCGTCGATCATACCTGGATTTCATATCCTTTCTCCTTCTCCCCTCCTTTCTTTTCAGGGTCTGAGAGTCCATCAACTTTGGATTAAGATTCTCTGGTGCAATTGGCAAGGTCGTTCGGAGTTTACGTCCCATGAGAAGCTCAGCAGGGCTGTAACCGTTCTCCAAAGGGGTCGATCGATACTCCAGGAGTCCAAGCGATGGGTCTTGATTTTTCTTGAGGATCAACTTAGCAATTTTCACACCTGCTTCTGCCATCCCATTGCTCTGCGGGAATCGAGGACTTGAAGTGACATGTGTGAATCCGTACTGCCTTGCGAAATTTGCAAATTCACGAGCAGCTCCAAATTGCGTCCCATTATCGCTTACAACAGTTTCTGGTACTCCATGTCGGGCAAATAACACTGGCTGTGAGCCGATCCAGCTGAATCATTTCGGGAAAGCGAGAATAATAGTCAATGACGACTAGATACCACTTATTCTCGAACTTGAACAAATCCATTCCAATCTTTTGCCACGGTCGTGTAGGAAAGTTGGTTGGTATCAAAGGTTCATGTTTTGAGACGGCTTCCTGGATACAGACACTGCACTTTCTGACCGTTTCCGCGATCTCCTCCGAAATTCCAGGCCACCATACCGTCTCACGTGCGCGAAGTCTTGTTTTTGTAATCCCGAAGTGACCAGCGTGCAACTTATCTAGGATCTCCAGTTTCATACTTGCTGGAATAACAAGACGACAGCTACGCATCAGTAGTCCATTTTGAACGCCGAGTTCATCCTTGACATGCCAATAAGAGAGCAGAGCCTGTGACATCTTCTTCTTATCTGGCCAGCCTTGCTCAAGGTAGTTGGCTACTGCTTTCAGGGTCGTATCTTCTTGTTGAGCTTCAAAATTCTTCGTCAACATCTCGTCTTTGTCGGTTATACTCGAGAGAACTGCATTTATATGCGCTGAGGTTTGCCGTTCGTTTTCACCTCCCTCGGTTGTAAGAAGTGGTTGTCTGGATAATGCATCGGCGTCGAGCAGCTCCTTTCCAGCGATGTCCAATCTTGTCTTGAGCTTTTCCATCAAAGGTATTGGTACCCGTCGAGGAGTATGCACAGCATATGGTTTTGCTCCAGGTTTCAATTTGATTTCGTAAGGGTTTCCGATCTGTCCCAGTCCTTCAAATACTTCAGGGAATTCCTTGATCGGGTTAATTCTCGTCGCAACCACTTCAATCCGCCTCGCCAGGTTCAAGAGCTCACATGCCCGGCGACTCAGAAGAGGTTCACTCAAACGACGAATGACATAAATCTTCTCCTTGATTTCATAATTGCCATTTCGCAGCGTTGATATAAAAATACCCACAGTCTGAAGTTCGGAGAATTCAGCAGCTCTAAGGTTGATATCACTTTCCACTAGTCGTTGCTGTCCCATTATCTTCTTGAAGAGACACAGAGGAACACATGTA
The DNA here is from genome assembly GCA_030710605.1 of Cordylochernes scorpioides. Classification (NCBI taxonomy): domain Eukaryota; kingdom Metazoa; phylum Arthropoda; class Arachnida; order Pseudoscorpiones; family Chernetidae; genus Cordylochernes; species Cordylochernes scorpioides. The sequence continues at coordinate 28,299,336 of CP092885.1, forward strand.
ACATCCGCCTGGGAGTCGAGCTTGAACTTCAGCTGTTTTCCGTTCACTTGGATTTCTGCTGTCCATCGCCTCCTGCACTCGCCTTCATCATCATCGAGATTAGATGAATCCTCCACAGCTGAGACCTCGAGGAGAAAACCAATTTCTTCATCAAGTTCAGAAACAGCTTTGACTTCCGCAGTCTTTGCCTGTTTATCTGGGCAGCAATTTGCAAAATGGCCAGTTTTTGAACACAGGTTACATTTCTGTCCTTCAGCACGGCAAGCCTGTCCTTCCCTGTGGGTGAAACCTCCGCACTTTGGACATCGTGATCTTGTTTTGGTGACTTCTCCTTCTTCCTCGAAGGCTGCTGTTGTTGTTTCGGTGATTGCTTCTTCGAGTTGAACTTCACCTGATTGACCTTTTGGCTTGTTGAGGGACGCTGCAGGTCGACTTGCTGCTGTCGAACGGCTTCCTGCTGTCGAACCAATTTCACCGCCTTTTCCAAAGTCAGTTCGCTGTCCAACTGCATTCTTTCAGATAAAGCTTTGTCCCTCACTCCAACCACTATTCGGTCACGGATCAACTGCTCATGAAGACCCTCAAATTCGCAACTATTAGCCAATTTGTACAATGAAGTGATGAATTCGTCCACTGGCTCCCGATCCTCTTGGATTCTTGAATTAAATTTCTGACACAGAAGTGGCTGTCGAACGCCTTGAGGACGGAATCAATTTTGAAGGTCCTGAATATATCATCCGCGCGGTCACCCATCAAGTACATGAACAAATCGATCTTGTCCGCCTCCTCTTTCTTCTTCATTCCACTGACCACGAGGTATCGTTCGAATCTTTTCCTCCATTTGGGCCATTCGTTGGGAGTCGAGAAGTCGAAAGTTTCTGGAGGTTGAATCTGAGCCATGTTGAATTATCTTCCAAGGTACGCAAAAATCGATATTTTGCGATATACGGGTTCGTATTTTATCCAGTTATCGCTGCCACCATGTTTTAATGTCCATCCATACAGAGTTCAAAATAACAACTCACTCACCCGTGCTGGTAAGGTCACGCTCCGCTGCGTCACGTGGGAAAACATACATAGATGTTTTCTTACATGTTCTCAGCACAGTAATCTTTAAATGCTTTTTCACAAATGCTCTTTTTTCTTATAATCATCCAATGTTTTTTCAATGCTATCATATTAATATTGAAGCGATGCAGCAAAGAAGTAGAAGAGAAAAAGTGGGCAAGCCAAGAGAAGAAGGTATTCAGGGGCCCCTCCAAGGAAGCGTTGATTGACAAATTCCAGAGGAGGGGGCGGCAGACGGGGAGTCCAGCTGGTGTCGTCGTGAAGGAAGCAGCCGAGTTAACGGCCGGCCTGCCGGGGGTTTGTGCACCGAGAAGACCTGGCAGTCTGGGGAAAGAAATCTGTCTGGTGACAACGGGACCTGCAGCAAGGAGAACGGCGGTGACGACAGACGCGGTAAGTTGGCTACGAGGAAGTGGGCTCCGAGACTGTGTGGATTAACAAGAGGAGGACGGTGCAAAGCAGGACGAGGAGGAACCTACCTGGGGCGGCAATGAAGGCAAGTCAATCTCCTATGTATAGTTATTAATTGTTGAATCAATAATTCCTTCTCAAAACTTTAATAACGAACCACTTGATGAGGAAAGAGTTTCTTTAATATACAATATCAAATCACAAGCTTTCGGGCATATTCACCCTTCTACTGGTGTAAAACGAGACAAAAACGAGACAAAATATTATAGTTATTAATATCCCTTTTAAAGTTCTGCGAATAAAGTATCCAAAACGAACCCACATTGTTTTCTCAGAAACCTTGCACACAAACATCGACGGCTGAGAAGAGTCGTAACAATATTTTTCATTCATATACATTTTAATAATTCATCCATTTTATTTTTCCTTCCTCATTTTCAATATTACATATGTTCATTTTTTTCTTGTGTCTATTTCCAATCTATTGGTTAATAACAAACCAATATTTTTATGGGATATCGAGATTCTCCGCTAGGTGGCCAACGGATGCGCAGCAAGAATCGTCGGCTCCAGCTAAGTACTTTCTATCTTTGTATTTTCATCTTTTTTTCTAACTTTAATACTTATACACTTAAAGTAAACTAAGATAGCAACTTTAATTAACTTTGAAAATAGGAATAGGGAAAATAAATGATGAAATTTACTATAATTTTGATATTACTTAATTTATACTTGATTAAGAAAATGCTATGCCCGACTTCTAACTATGGAATAGTGTCAGTAACGATAAATATGCAAATCGGACTATTGAAATTGATCTACTTACATCAAAAATACAATTACTAAGATAGATACTTGTTCTAGAAAATTTAATCTTAGACGAATAATTTATATATTCTCCTACTTATCTCAGGTATTGAACAAAATCCTGGACCTAAATTCACTAAGCAGACAACACTTGATTCTGTTGAATATATGAATTCAATTTTAGACTTTTTAATATTTTATAAAATATTAATTAATAATTATTTCTTTTAAAATGTTTTAAAATATATATCTTGCTACACTGCTGTAAAATTAAGAATGTAAATAACTAAGGTATAAGTTAAACCTTTTGTTTTGTTTTGTTAATTTTTAATAAACTATTTTCAATTACTAAAATCGTATGTATTAATTTCTAAAATAATATAAAACCTAAAACCATTCTAACAGTGGCAGCATAAAGCGTGGTTATAACTTAAAATCTAAAATCGTAAAAATAAAAATGGCTGCTGTTATGGAAGATATTTCGATTATAGATAAATTAAAAGACTCTGAAAAATTTGATATTTGGAAATTTCAAATTAACATTATTTTTAAAGCTATTAATTTAATTGAAATAATAAATGGCAAATTGTGTTTTAAAGATCAAAAGGATGAAAAAGAAAAAAAAACGTATGGATAATAAAAGATGCTAAAGCCCAAAAATATATTATTTCGAGCATCGATAAAACGATATTAACACACATAATAAATTGTGAAAATGCCAAATCAATGTATGACACCATATGCAGAATATTTGAAAGAGATGATGAACAATTAAAATGTAAGCTGCTACAAGAATTTCACACTTATAAATTTGATAAAAATGTAGACCTTGTAGCCAACATAAGTAATTTAAGAAATTTGGCTTTTAAACTCAATAATCTAAAACAGAACTTTGATGACAATATTGTTATTTCAAAGATTTTAACAATTTTGCCAGAAGAATATAATTATTTTTGTACTGCTTGGGAGTCAACTGGAAAAGGTGAAAAAACTATTGAAAATCTAATATCAAGATTGACCACTGAAGAAATAAGAAGAAATAGACAGAGCCAACCAGAAGACCGAGTGGCTATGAATGCAACAAAACAAAAGGTATGTTTTACTTGTAATAAATCAGGACATATATCTAAAAATTGCACCCAAAGAAAAATCTGCAAATTTTGTAAAAAAATCTAACCATGAAGAAAAGGACTGTTTCTTTAAGAACAACAGTAAACCTGCTGCTAAAGTAAACAAAGAATAATGCAGAATATGTAAAAAGTTTAATCATAAAGAAAAAGACTGCTATTTCAGGAACAAAGAAAAGCAACCTCCCATTGCTTTCATTGCTGAACAAAGAGAAGAATATGATAAAAGATCATCAGTCACTTTCATTGTTGATAGCGGATCCACCTGTCACATGATTAATGAAGAAAAGTTGCTTGATCATCAAAAAGAGTGTGATGTGAACATCAATGTTGCCAAAAAAGAAGAAGGTATGAGAGCAAAAACTTCAGGACAATTTAAGGGGAGACAATGTAACCTAAATGAAGTAATATTTGTGCTTGAATTATCAAAAAATATTTTGTCAGTGAGCTCAATTGTTAACAACGGAGGAGAAGTAAATTTTAAAGGTGATAAAGTGACAATTTTGAAAGATGGAAAAAAAGTTCTAGAAGGAGTTCAACTTGAAAATGGACTTTATGCTGTAAATATTGAGCAACATTTTTCAAAGCAAAATGACTCGAACCTTACCTTACCAAGTGAAAACAAAACCCAAGAATGGCACAGAAAATTGGGACACATTGGAATGCAGAATCTAAGAAAACTTGAAAGATTGGTTGATGGTATGGAGCTTAACAAATTGGAAAAACAGGAAAATGATGTGTGCGAAATTTGCATCATGGCAAAGCAAACTAGGAAGTCATTTGGAAATGAAAGATCTAGAGCTACCCGACCTTTGGAAATTGTTCATGCTGATTTGTGCGGCCCAATAGAACCTTTAACACATGATAATAAGAAATATATAATGACATTTTTGGATGATTATACACATTTCTGTTATATGTATTTGCTCAGCAATAAATAAGAAGCAAAAGAATATATTAAAGAATATACAAATTAGTGGAAAGATTTTTAAATGCGAAAGTGTCAAAATTAAGGTGTGATAATGGCGGTGAATATGCCAATACGCAAGTTAAAGAATGGTGCAAAATTAAAGGAATAATACTTGATTTTACAATTCCATATACTCCACAATTGAATGGAAAAGCAGAAATGTTGAATCGAACTCTGATTGAAAAAACCAGAGCACTTTTGCTGGATTCCAAATTAAATAAGGAAATGTGGGGAGAGAGAGAGAGAGAGAGAGGCCACAAGAGTCGCTGCCTATTTAATCAACAGAAGCCCTTCAAATACAGTACAAACAACACCAGCACAGATGTGGTTTGGAAGAAAGCCTAATCTTTCTAATGTAAAATTATTCGGGAGTGAAGTGTATGTCAAAAAATTGGGAAATCTAAAAAAATTTGATAGTAAAAGTGAAAAATATTCACTTATCGGATACAGTGGAAATGGATACAGATTGTGGGACATGCATTAAAAAAGGATTATAATTGCAAGAGATGTGGTGTTTACAGGAAAACTAACAAATCAAATGACCAGTGTCACTCAGCCAAGATACAGAAAATATTTGGATTCTGAAATAGAGGAAAGTCAAGACACTAAAATGGAAATGGATACCCATCATAAACCACAGAACTCGACCAATTCAAAATATATGTTAAGGAATAGAGAAAATATCAATAGACCTGACAGACAAAAAGATTATGAAGTGTTGAATTCTGTTTCTGAAGAAATAGGATTGTTAACATACAATGGAGCTGTAACCGGAATAGACAAAGAAAACTGGGTAAAAGCAATACAAGAAGAAAAAGATTCATTGAAGAAAAATGAAACTTGGGATTTTGTAAATGCTGAAGAAGTTAAAGGAAAGAAGATACTCAGTTCTAGATGGATATTCACGATAAAGGATGGTGGACATTATAAAGCAAGACTTGTTGCTAGAGGAAATGAACAAAAAGGACTAGATTTTGATGAAACCTTCAGTCCAGTAGTGAGTACAATTTCTTTAAGAATGTTGTTATCTTTAGTGTTAAGAAAAATCTAAAGTTCAAAACTTTTGATGTCAAAACTGCATTTCTCTATGGATATTTGGATGAAGAAATCTTCATGTATTTACCAGAAGGATATGAAAATAACAAAATATGTCGACTAAAGAAGGCACTTTATGGACTACGACAAGCACCTTCAAAGTGGAATAAAAGATTTGAAGCCTTTTTGAAAACAAAAGGACTGGTGCAATCAAAATTAGAAAATTGCATTTTCAAAAACCAAAATGGAAGTTTAATTTTGGCTTTATATGTTGATGATGGAATGTTGTTTGGAAGTGATGAAGAAGAAATGGACAATTTGTTGGAAGAACTGGCACAAGAATTTGAAATAAGAATAAGTACTAATCCTGAAATATTTGTTGGCATGAATATCATGAATAAAGATGAGGGACTGATACTTTCTCAACATGACTATATAGAATGTGTTCTAAAAAAAAATACAACATGTTGGATTCAAAGCCGGTGACAACTCCAATTGTAGAAGGAGCTGTGAAAATTGATCCTATATTAGAAAACAAATCTGAAGGTAATTTTCCATATAGAGAAGCTGTTGGAAGTCTCTTATATTTAGCAAACAAAACCAGACCAGATATTGCTTATGCAGTCGGTTATGAAAGTTGTTCGATGCATGAACCGACAAACCAAGATATACAAAATGTTAAAAGAACTATGAGATATTTGAAACAAACCAAATCTTTTGGACTTCACTATAGTAAACAAGATGAAGATATGGAACTTAATGCATATTGTGACTCAGATTTTGCTGGAGACATTAAAACAAGAAAAAGTACATCTGGATATACAATTTTGTTTGGTAAAGGACCAATAAGCTGGAGTTCAAGAAAACAACCAATTGTAGCCTTATCCACTACTCAGGTAGAATATATTGCTGCAGCTGAATGTGTGAAAGAACTCATTTATATAAAAGCACTAATTGAAGAACTTACAAATGAAACCATACTTGCTAAACTAAATATTGACAACCAAAGTGCAATGACTTCAATGAAGACAGGACAAATGAACAGAAAGACAAAACATAGATGTTCGATATCATTTTTGAAAGATCAGATAAGAGAAAATGTTGATGTTCAGTTTTGCCCAACCCAAGACCAAGTTGCTGATATCCTAACCAAGCCTCTGCCAAAGGAAACTTTTGAAAAACACAGATCTTCACTGCTGCAGATGATGTTTTAATAGAGTAATTAAAACTCTAAAACATGAATTCAAGAAGGAGTGTTGAATATATGAATTCAATTTTAGACTTTTTAATATTTTATAAAATATTAATTAATAATTATTTCTTTTAAAATGTTTTAAAATATATATCTTGCTACACTGCTGGAAAATTAAGAATGTAAATAACTAAGGTATAAGTTAAACCTTTTGTTTTGTTTTGTTAATTTTTAATAAACTATTTTTAATTACTAAAATCGTATGTATCAATTTCTAAAATAATATAAAACCTAAAACCATTCTAACAGATTCCAGCCCGGATAAGAATATCCGAGAACTAATTGTTGCCCTCTCTGACAAGATGGAAGATTGGCATGGGAAACTAGAGACAAAGTTATCTTATGTTGAACAAGGAATAGAGAAATTGGATCGTCGCATACAACAGTTAGAAACAATGATGGATAACACTTCGAAATCAGTCTCGATGAACTCGGAGAAAATACGAGAAATGGATACTCGAATATAATTTTTGGAAATTAAAATGAGAGAAAATAACCTAATTTTCCATGGAGTAGAACGAAATGAGGGTGAGGATCCCGAAGAATCCTACTCCACTATAAAACAGATAACTGCCGACAAGATGCAGATACCGGAGAAATTTAATATCTTACAATGCCGTTGGCTGTCCCAAAGGGCTAGGGCTCCACTCCTTGTTTAGCATTCCTGACCACAATGAAAGAATAAAACTATTTAAGAATGCATTTAAGCTTTGAAACTTTAAAATATACATAAGACTACACTCTTGGGATCAGAGAACAACGTAGAATATCCATCGCCAAAAGAAAATAACTTTTAACAAGTGGAACTTTTGCGAAATTAAGAGACAACAAGTTGATTGTCGCAGGCATAAAGTACCAATTCGTAAATGGAAAATTTGTCAGTCCAAATGGGGCTGAATTATAGCAAATAAACAAAAATAATCTAGAGAAAAAATGTAATTATTTAAAAGTTAAAAGATTTCACTATAAAGCTAAAAAACCTTGTACATGTCATTCTAATTATATAAATCCAAAAATAAGGATATCAAATCTTAAAATGAACAACATTAAATAATGTGTTGGAATATAAATGGTTTAAATAGAATTTGTTCCTCGTTTCCGGTTGTTAATTATCTAAAAAACTTCAAAATTATTGTTTTGTTGGAAACCTGGTGTGACCATCCGATTGACTTTCCACTGGGAACTTTTTGTATTAATGAATCATTGGCTTTGAGGACTGCAAACCGTGGAAGATGTTCGGGTGGAATTATTGTTGGTTTAGGAAACGAGGTTCAAGCTTTGACCCATAAGGTGGAAGTTGAAAGATTTTGGATCGCAATATTCCTGTAACATAATTCAATTCCAGTATTTCCATCTGCTTGTTTGATTTTCGTGTATATTCCACCAGACAATTCGCAAATGGAAAATCTTAACAAACTATTCAGATATATAGAAACCCAAATACAGGATGGTTACGGGATACTCCTAGGTGGTGATCTGAACGTCCGTACCGGTAGCCTGGGAGGGTTCCACAACCTAATGGAAAATCTGACATTACTTTCAACCGGGCGTCTGTCTAAAGACACGCTAATACACCTTATTGCTGAGACTCTAATCAATTTTTTAGACAATAATCTATTAACCATAGTTAACGGCAGATCGAAAAGTGATAATTGCGGAAACTATACATTTATTTCTGATCGAGGATCCTCGGTTATTGATCTAGTTATAGTTTCGCTGGCCATGCTTGAATTCATTGTCGAATTTTACGTCGACGACATGCCTTATTCTGACCATCTCCCAATTATAACGAAGATAGGCCTAATGACTAAAACTGACCAAGATAAGAGAGGGAGATTGAATAGTATTAAAAGATATTACTGGTCCCCAGACAAAGCTACAACTTTTAGACGCAGTTTGGACGAGCTGGATACTACTCAGATTACCCCGAGTGATACTATAGATTCTCAGATAAACTGGCTCTCCAACAAAATTACGACAGCAATGTCATAAGCAGGAATGCTGCGCACTTCAAAACTGGGTGACGAGAGGTCAAAACCATGGTTTGATGGGGAATGTTACCTTGCAAAAAAAAGACAATGAAGGAGAGTTTAAAAAGGTTTATGACAAAAAATGAAGCTGAAGACAGGGATTGTTATGTGAATAAAAGGAAGAAATATCAGGCATTAATCAAATTAAAAAAGAAAAATATTCTATGAAGATATATGCCTAGCCCTTCAGAAGACCAAAGATTAGGCCGGATTTTGGAAGGCAGTATCTCTGTTTAGAAAACGGAGCAGCATAACAGGCAAAATATCGATTGCAGAATGGTAAACCTTTTATGCTAAACTTCTCTCTACAACCTCAAATCCAGTGATAAATATATCACTTTTTATTAGATATTCTGATCCTCTACTAGACAGTGAAATCACTGATGCGGATATAGAGACAGAAATCTTGAAACTATAAAACGGTAAAGCTCCTGGAATAGACGATATTCCCAATGTGGCGATAAAGGCCCTCAATAAAGATAAACTAAAAAGGCTAGTATGCATATTCAACCAAATTTTAGAAAACGGTTCTTTTCCATCGTTATGGTCTATATCAATTATTCACCCTATCTTTAAAAACGGAGATATGGAAAACCCCTCAAATTACCGCGGCATTGCACTTGTTAGCAACCTCTCCAAGCTTTTTCATCAATTCTTAAAAACAGAATGACTAAATGGATAGAAGACAAGGGAATATTATTTGAAAACCAGGCTGGGTTTAGAAGGGGGCACTTTTGTCTGGACCACATATTTACTTTGACTTCTTTGATACAACTTACATTAAGAAAGAAGAGGAGGAAACTTTTTGCTTTCTTCGTTGACCTGAGGAAAGCGTTTGATACAGTCGCACATTCACTCTTATGGGGAAAATTAACCGAATTGGGCATAAGTAGCCGTTTTATTACTGTGATACGGAGTTTCTATGAAAAAATGGAAGCGGTTGTGAGATGGGAAGGCTCTTTTACAGAACCAATTAGGATTCGATCTGGAGTGCTTCAGGGAGAGTCGTTGTCTCCATATCTTTTTATCTTATTTATTAACTATCTATTCAGCACGTATAACGGCTCTGAGTTACCGGGTATTTGCCTTCCGGATTTTGGAGAGGTCCACTTGCTTTTATATGCTGATGATATCGTTCTCTTGGGGGAGTCCAAAATAAATATGCAAACCAAGATTAATATACTAAAGAAATACCTCGAAACGAACTATTTAATACTTAATGAAAATAAGTCTAAAATAATGGTTTTTCGCAATGGAGGTCGACTCGCAATATCTGACAAATGGTTATGGGGCGAAAGACCACTGGCTATTTCATCAAAGTACAATTATCTTGACTATCCTTTGTCAACAACGACTTCATATACACAAGTTGCCAAGCATTTTCAGGGCAAGGCACTGTCTGCAATAAGTGCGGTGTGGACAATCATGACTAAGACTAAAGTTAACTCCCTTCAGGCACCTTTAAGACTATTGGACTCAATGGTTGTAGCGGTACTCCTATACGCAGCTCCGATCTTTTAAACCTGCCCAGGTATACCCCAGGATATATCCTTCGAATGGAGTGTGGACGAACTTCTCTTGCAGTCACCTTCATAAAACTTACAATGAAATACTGGATCAGAATCCTCAATATGGAAGCTAATCGATTACCATTTATATGCTTAACTGAACTAATGAATTTATCCCGAAATTCAAATATCCACATAGGTCTTGTTAAAACCAATAATTACATTCTGAATTCCACTGGTTTTTCTTATCTGATTAATTGCACCGATAAGGACTTTCTTCAACATGAACTGCCACTGATTATTAGAACAGCAATAGACCAATCCATACAAGGTGACTGGGCGAGAATCAATAATACAAAACTATATCCTCACTATAGAAACCTGAAGAAAACATCCCTTCCTGAAGAATATCTGTCGGACAAACTTCCATTCATTGTTAAACGACACATTGCCCAACTGCGAGTACTTTACACATTCTACCGGGAAAATCAGAAGAGCATTTTCGGAGAAGCGGAACTGTTATGTAAGTTCTGTAGGCAGAAAATGAACTCCGAAATATCTCATATTTTTTCCACTGTACATGTATTTCAGATGAAAGGAAAACATTTATTTCGAAACAGGATAATAGATTCCAGGACACAGTTGAGGATATCTTAACAAACTACATAACAGATAGAAAGTTTTCACTGGATCTATGTGGGTTTTACAAGGCAGTGAATGAAAAGGCATTGTTACTGTTACCTTGAATTGAGTGAATGTGTATATGTATATATATATATATATATATATATAATAATAAATAGTTATTTAATTTTATAGTCCAGTTTTGTATTAAGATTATCTTCACTATTATGATCATTTAAATTCAAATTATAAAATTTGTAAAATGTTATTAATTTGTAGATAGAGAGAGAAAAAAAAATCCTTTACTTCTAATACATCCTCAAGTTAATTATATATTTATAATTAATAACAATAAAAATTAACAACGTAACGTCTATTACATCGGCTTTTACACGTCATTTAGACATACTCTAATCCTATATATAGAATAATCGAAGAGAGAATATATATAATAGTTAGAAAAAAGAGAGAAAGACAGAACCATGCACTTTTAATCAAACTTAAATGACCCAGTTTATTACATTTTAAAACAAGTATTCGTTCTATGAGGTAAAACAGATGCCACGTGTGGATGTCTTTCACCACATCTATAACACACTATTTTGTCTTTGCCACTTTGCCTGAAAGGCCTATACTGCGCCGTACTATTATTGTACTTACCCTTTTTATCCTTTCAATTCACAGGGGATATCTTGGCCACTAATTTATCTTGTAATTCTCTTGTATTTATCTCCGCCAATTCGAACGAGATCGCCACTGCAAATATTTTATCCAGGGTGACATCGTCGTCCTCTTGTAGTAGCTTCTTTTGCAGGATTTCCGACTTGATTCCAGCCACAAAACGGTTTCGCATTATGTTTCCCAACATATCGACGAAATTACAATTTATTGCCAAATGTTTCAATTCTCTAAGATATTCCGAAATTGATTCTCCTTCCTGTTGAATTCTCTTTAAAAATCTGCATCGCTGTGGTATCACTTTCTTCTTTGGATCCAAATGCAGCTTAATTCTTTGAATGATAGTATCATAGGGTTGATCTTTCATTAGACCAGGAAGAAAATGTCGTTTCCCTGCTTCAAAGTTTCAGAATCTGGTAGCGAGGTAAAAATCAGCACTTTAATCTCCTCCTTCAGATGCCAAAAAGAAAGCCTCAAATTTTTGTACAAAAAGATCGAAGTGTTCTCCACTGAGCTATAGCATCTAAAAGGTATTATTAACTTTGAACTTGTCATGCTGATCATTTCTACTCCTTTGTTTTCTTGATCCAGAAAGTTTAAAAGATGTAATCTTAACCCATTTTCCTATTTTTCCACTCCATAATCCGAGAGTCAGATTTGTTTAAAAGATGTAGTTGTTATACATGCATAGACGCCGTTTTCCTCAGCTTTTTACTGGCTCTGTAGATCGCGCATCCTCGTCGCCACTTTTGTTGTGTCGTAATTAGACGTACAAGAGCTCAAACTTGACCATGGCCAACAACAAATGTCCAATTTATATATACATATATTTTTACATAATGAGGCTTTATATACAAATAATAATAATACAAATAATATTCATCTATTTACATAAACAACAGTTAATATATAGCGAGAATAGTAGAGGACTGAGCACAGATCCCTGAGGTACACCAGCCCATGTTTTTCGGTCCTTGGAAAATGTTCCATTGACCCGAACCTTTATCCTTCTTCCCCTTAAGAAGTCTGCAATCCAGATTAAGGTTTTTCCTCTTACTCCGATGTTGTGCAGCCTTTCAAATGATCTCTACACTCGATCAAAAGCTGAGGTCATATCCAGGAATACGGCCGTTGTCTTTTTGGCGGTTTATCCTAGAAATCTACGAGGGCCATCCAATAAATAAGTTTCTCTATTTTTTCTGCAAACGAAACATTGTAAAAATTAGTTAGTATGGAATAAATGGTCACTAAGATGCGTTGGAAGCTGGTGACCTTCAAAATCACGCTACTCGTACGCGCAAGTCCGTAGCGCTTCAGTTTCCATGGAGCTACCACTGGTGAACGTGGCCACTTGCGAACTCCGTTCTGTAAATCGTTTTTTCACAGCGAAAAATGAAACTGGGGTCAATATTAATCGCAATATAGTGCCTGTGTATGGTAAAGAATGTATGAGCATCCAAATGGTTCGCCGATGGCGTTCATGGTTCTTAGAAGGACGGCAAAACGTGCATGATGACGAGCCAAGCGGCAGGCCCGTTACTGCTACGGACAATGCAGCCGATGCTGCTGTTCGGAATGTGGTGGAAGCAGATAGCCGCGTCACCATTGACTAAATAATGATTCGACTGCCTCCTGGAATCGAAATTGGACGCTCTTCGATTGGAACAATCATGTCAGATATTTTGAATTTTCGCAAAGTCTGCGCAAGATTGGTCCCACGTTTGCTCTTGGAAAATCACAAGCAGCAACAAATGGAGACAGCCAGAGCTTTCCTGGAAATGCATCAAAGAGATGGAGATCAACTGTTTTCCCGTATTGTCACTGGAGATGAAAGCTGGGTGCATCATTCAACTCCAGAAACAAAACGACAAAGCATGGTGTGGAAGAAGCCTGAGGAAAGTGCACCAAAAAAAGGCGAAGGTCACAATCTCTGCAGGCAAAGTTATGGCTATGGAAAACTTCAAATGGTAAATTTTCACACATCCACCTTATTCTCCGGAACTTGCCCCAAGCGACTTCCATCTTTTTCCAGCACTCAAGTGGCACCTTGGAGGCAAGCACTTTGCGAATGATGACGAAGTGAAGGCGGAGGAGAACCACTGGCTACGAAGACAGGACACGGCTTGGTACAACAGTGGTATCAAAAAATTGCTACAACGGTACCAAAAATGTTTGGACAGAAATGGTGATTATTTAGAGAAGTAGTATATGAGTTGTATAATGAAAATAAAATAACTGCATAATTGTAAATAATGTGGTTTATTTGTTAAAAAATAGGGAAACTTATTTATTGGATGGCCCTCGTATTATTGATTGACAGAAGTAGAACAGTTTATCAGTTGTACAGTATCTGGATCTTTAGGCAGTTTGGTATAAGTTTATTTTATTATTGTTAGTGAGCCAGACTATGAGCCTAGAGGGAATAATTCATTCTATTATTTTACAAAGTATGCTGGTAAGAGCAATTGGCCGTTAGTTCTGGCATTCCTTACCATCTTTGTTTGGTTTCAGTATTGGCGCACTATAATTGATATCTTCCAATTCTTTGGTAGTTTACCAGTTTGCCATGAAATGTTCAGTATTCGTAAGAGTTGATTTTTAGCTTCGTCTCCAAAGTGTTTAATCATTTGACCAAATATTAGAGCATCTCCAGGTAACATCTTGAATTTGACTTTCCTATTGATGAATTTAGCTCATTCAGTGTGAAGTCTCTCGAGTAAATATCTTGTTAATGGTAATTTCTTGCTTGTTCAACAAACTTGTTTATATTATTTTTTAGAGTCCTGCTTTCATCCGTATAGCTGAGTCTGGAAGTGCTTGAAAGATATTCAGCAATTATGTCAGCCATCTGTTTGTTCGTTCTTGCTGTTCATATCGGTTAGAGTATTGGAGGATTAGTGTTGGTTTTGATTGATTTATAACACTAATTATATTCCAGCGATGGCTTTCCTTTTTTGGATCCATTTTTTTCGCAGAATTCTGCCCATTTTTCTTATTTGAATATCCAAATTTCTTGTTCTATATTTTGTGACTAATTTCAATGAGTTCCTTTATGTTTTCTTCTGTTTTATTTGTTTTAAGAAGTTCATTTTTATTGTCTCTCTCTGCAATCATTGCCTCGATATTGTGGTCCTTCCAGTAAAGTATTCACAGGTCTTTACGTCTATCTCTAGGTATCGATACTTTTGCATCTTTGGATATGTTCAAAGAGAATTTTTCCAATTTTTCGTCAATCGTTCTGTGATTTAATTCTTCGTTGCACAGTTCTTCAAGCTTTTCTGTAATTTTTTTCCAGTGTTCTTTTATTCTGTTGACATTTCTCGATTTTGAATTTTAGGGTTGTTAAAATTGGTCTGTGGTCACTGATTGCACTTTTCAGAATTTTCCATTGTGTTGTGGGTGCGATGTTGTAATTTATCGCTGTGATGTCTATTGCGGATTCTGTGCCTGTGGACTTGGATAGATAGGTTTCTTTTCGTTATTCAACGGCGTAAGGTCGAGGTTGGTTAGCATGTCCTCAACCTGCTGACCTTTGTTATCCTGGACAGGTGATCCCCAAGTTGGTCTTTCGGCGTTAAAATCACCAAGTATGATTGCGATATCCGAAGACGCTTCACTTAATGTCTCTATCTGGCCTGTATTGATGCTAGTATTATCGTGGTGATAAACATTTATGATTGGAATTGTTTTATCTGTAAGATAGATTTCTATTGCCTGAGCTTCTGTCGTGCTTTCTCTAGGCTTACTCTGATTATAGGCGATTTCCTTAAATTTGATTTCTAGAGTTTTAATCAAAACGGCAAGTCCTCCTCCGAATTTTCCCGGTCTGTCCATTCGTAGTGTTGTATAATCTTTGATATTGAATCTCAGATTTTGATTCAATTTTGTCTCCTGAGGACAATTAATATGTACATTGTTGTCACAGAGAAGACAAGTCATCTCTTCATTTTCCTCTGGGTACCATTTATATTGAGTTGTAGTAGATTGAATTGTGTCCTCGTAGTAGATTTCTCATCATGAGCTCGAGCTGCAGCTCCTGACGCGGCGGTTACCCCGGACGCGGTAGCATTACTGGAGATATCAGTTTTGCTCTTCATTTGAAAATGGGTGCCGTTGCAACGTTAGTCATCTTGGAATATTAGGTCAAATATTCCAAGGGTCCAGGGGGGACCGCAAGGAGGTGTGGTCGAACTTCTCCCCTTCCCCCTGGAATGCCGTCACTACAGGATAAAGCACTCTTGGTGAATTTTTTAAATTGTGATTAAGAATCTGCCACTGAAGCTTTACGAGCGTTTCGTTCCTTTAAAGATATTCGAAGCGGTAAAGGACCAATGAGTTGCTACTCTCTAAAGCGATTGATTAAACGTTTTGAGGAAGCTGGATCTCTGGAAGCAAAACCTCGGAGTGGAAGACCATCGACATGCAAGTCAGTGGCTGTTACGGTTTTGCAGAATGCTGAAGCAATTGAAACGTTTTCCGCGTATAGAGAAGTAAGTGCTAGACAAGTTTCTCGACAAACGGGGATTTCGTATGGAACAGTTTGGAGAAAACACACATTTATAATTTTTCTATAAAAATATCCTAACAAAATTCAAAGTTTTCACGAGTTGAAAGTCAGCGATTTTGAGAAGCGTCAAGAATTCGCTGCATGGGTTTTCCGGCGAATTGATATTGATGAAAACTGGCTGTCAAATGTTCTAAGAACAGATGATGCTCACCTTTATCTAAAGGGAGAATTTAACATCCAAAACTGCCTCATTTTGGCAACAGAAAACCCTAGGATTTTTACAGAAATACCACTTCATCAGCACAGAGTTACAGTTTTGTGTGGGTTCACTTCTTCTTTTATTATTGGGCCATTTTTCTTTGAAAAAATCAATGGAAGAACTTTTAAAACCGTTTTTGTAACTGGTGAACGTTATGTTCAACTTTTGAGAGAAAAGGTTATTCCCATATTGCAAGACAGACAAGCACTAAGCGAAATAACATTCATGCATGATGGAGGACCTTCTGATATCTTCCGCGGTGCCAAACAATTGCTGAAGGATACGTTCGGTGGAATTCGTTGATAAGTCGCCACTTTATATACCAGTGGCCCCCAATATCACCAGACTTGACGCCTTACAATTTCGGTTATGGGGGTACATTAATTTTATCGATGCCGGCCTACCACATTGGCCATGTTGAAGGCTTCTATCAGATGGCACGTTTTATAAATTTCAACTATTTAATTGTGACCATTCTGTCATCTATCGTCTGCAGGCGGTGTTTGAGAATAAAGGGCGCCACATTGAGCAAGGATTGTGACCTAATACAAGAGAGAAGGCAGTTACCTCATGTGTTATATTTTGCAGCTCTTTGTTTTGGGTTATGGGAATAATAAATGCTGTCCTCACATCTTGACTCTTTTTTTTCTTCTGTAAACAGTATTTTTTTTTATTTGTCATTTGCCCACATTTTATATTATGTCGTGCAGGCCAAAGTGTTATAACTTCTCGAATAACACTGGTATACACAATTTTACCCCTTATGTTTAGTTTATCGCTTTTCGCTCATTAGAAGAAATAGCATAAGGAATAATCTCTGTATCCCCCCCCAACTTTAGAATTTTACGCAAAAAAATAATACAAAATGATTTTACTACCACGTTTTTCAACGCAAAAGGTCAATTTAAAAATGATTTTTTTGAGGGGATACATTTTCAAAATTATGTACAGTATAATAAACAATGATAACATTTGACAAACCCATAGGATATTTGGAATAAAGTACGACAAATATATTTTGTCACTCCCCTCTATATTTCATTTTTGGATCATGACAAATATCCAGTTAAATAGTCAAGTGTCGACAATTAGTCAAGAAACTATACATTTGTGGGGGCTGAAAGATTTCATTCCAGCCTACCGGGATGCCGCACCCCACCGTCGAGATATATAAACAGACGGCCGATATAAATCACCAGGACGACCGCTGCGCCAAGGGGGCACAGCGGAGGAATCCGGAGAGAGGACCAGATGTACATTCCGGGGGGTTGTCCTCTTTGTCTTCCCATATAAATGTAGTTAACAAGAAACTTCAATAAAACACTAACTTGGAGAGCCTTTCTGAGCCATCGCTGGACCAGTAAACCGACACACCACATTGGTGAGCCGGACGTGATTGAAAAGAAAAAGCATACGAAGATCTCAAGAGATAAAGAAATGCAAAATGTGATTCAAGCTTGAAAAGAAGCATCATCCAAGATATCGGGATATCATCTCAAGACTAAGATAAGTTTTTATATTATCTTCCTTATTATTTTATCTCAATATTTTTATTTTTAACTTTATCTCTAAGCTGTTGTGTCGAATTTAAATTTACGTAAAATGGAAACAGAAAATAAGCCTAGCGATACCTCAGAAATATGCAAAGTTAGTGTTAAAATACCGCCTTTCTGGGTTGAAAAACCTGAAATATGGTTCTTCCAGGTAGAAGCACAGTTCAAAATAGGTGGAATTATTCTGGAAGACACTAAATTTAATTATTTGATCTCCCAATTAGAACCTAAATATATAGAAAACATTTGGGACATAATTAATAGCAAAAGCGACAACAAGTACTCTGAATGTAAATCACGACGACTTGAATTGTTCAGAGAAAGTGAAGGGTTGAGAATTAAAAAGTTAATTTCAGGTATTGAGCTCGGAGACATGAAGTCGAGCCAGTTACTACAAAAGCTCAGATCCCTCGCTACTCCAGATATCTCTGACAAATTAATAAAAACTTTATGGCTTGATAAACTGCCCACATCCATAAAGAACATACTTATTGTAAGCGAAGAGGACATTAGCAAATTGGCCATAATGGCCGATAAAATAAATGAAATAAACTCTTCCAAAGAAATATATGATGCGGAAGTGCCTTCTTCATCAACAGATCGCTTGATCGCCAAATTGGAAGATCTTGAACGGCAGGTGTCCGAATTGAGACTGGATAGATCTAGATCTCGATCCAAAAATAGGACTTAGTCAAGACCGAGAAGTAATTCTCAAAGATCTTTCGATCCAAAAGGGAAATACTGCTATTACCATTTTAGATTTGGTCCTAATTGCTTGCAAAATAAATGCAGGTCTCCGTGCAGTTGGAAAGAGTCGGAAAACTCCAACCGGCGGACAGAGTAGCGACAAGCTCTTCTGCCGGCATTCAGGATTGTCGCAATCTCCGATTATTTGTGACGGACAAAAACACGGGATTGCGCTTTTTAGTGGACAGTGGTGCTGATATATCTATAATACCTCCAAAGGATAAAAATAGGATGCCTAGCTCTGATTATAAATTATATGCAGCCAATGGTACAGAAATTGTTACCTATGGAACAAAGGTTAGAAATTTGGATATCGGACTTCGACGTCAATTTCAATGGCCTTTTGTAATCGCCAATACCAACAGAGCAATAATAGGAGCAGACTTTCTGAACAACTTTGGATTGATTATTGATATAAAAAATAAACGCCTAAATGATGGAATAACTAATCTTTCCATAAGAGGCGTCATTCAGTCAATCTCAGACATGGGAAATATTAGCACTCTAAATTCATCATCCAAGGTCAGCGCTATCCTAACCAAATATCCTAACCTATGTAGGCCACCATCAGATTTTGTAGAAGCAAAACATAGCGTTAAGCATTATATTCCTACAAGAGGTCAGCCAATTCACTCAAAAGCCCGTCGTCTAGATTCACAGAGATTAACTCTTGCTAAGGCAGAATTTCAATATATGTTGAATAATGGAATAATTAGACCCTCAAATTCTCCTTGGGCGAGTCCACTACATTTAGTTTCAAAAAAGGACGAGTCACTAAGACCTTGTGGTGATTATAGAAGACTCAATGCAGTTACACTTCCAGATCGTTATCTAATCCCTAGACTGGACGATTTCCACCACATCTTAAAAGGTACTCGTGTGTACTCAAAAATAGACCTATGCAAAGCATTCTATCAGATTCCAATTGCTGAAGAGGATAAACCAAAGACTGCCATCATTACTCCTTTTGGGCTATTCGAATTTAATGTAATGAGTTTCGGTCTTAGAAATGCTACTGCTACCTTTCAGAGATTCATGCATGAAGTCTTAAGAAACTTGGACTTTGCATTTGTCTACTTAGATGATATTCTGGTAGCCTCTAAAACGGAAGAAGAGCATTATAGCCACCTAGAAACCTTATTCAGCAGACTAAATTCCTATGGATTAAGAATCAATCTTTCTAAATCTAAATTCCTAGTACAGGAAATTGATTTTCTAGGATACCTAATTACCTCTCACGGTGTGAAACCACTCCCAACAAAGGTTAAAGCTATTCTAGAATATAAAAAACCAAAAACAGTTCATGAATTACGCATATTTTTGGGAATGCTAAACTTTTATCGTACCTTTTTGAACAATGCCGCAGAGACTCAGGCAATCCTTCATGAATACTTGAGGGGAGCCAAGAAAAAGGATAGAAGCGAAATAAAATGGACTAAAGAAGCTGAAGTTCAGTTTGAAAAATGCAAACAAGCCCTAGCTAATACAGCACTGTTAGCCTACCCCGATACTGAACTGCCTATCTCACTCTGTACAGATGCTTTAGATCGGGCAGTTGGATCAGTTCTCCTACAGCTTGACAATAATAATTGGAAACCAATAGCATTTTTCTCTAAAAAATTAAATCCTGCTCAATGTAATTATAGTACATATGATAGAGAGCTTCTCGCAATATATTTGTCTATCAAATTCTTCAAGCACTTGCTTGAGGCACGTGAATTTACAATTTTAACTGATCACAAACCTTTAATTTACGCATTCAAACAAAAAAATGAGAAAGCTTCTCCTAAACAATTAAGACATCTACAATACATTTCCCAATTCACTACTGATATCAAGTACATAAAAGGTACTGACAACATAGTCGCCGATGCTCTTTCCAGAGTTGATGCTATCACAACTATCGACTATGAAGAGATCGCCAAAGAACAAACTGGTGATTCAGAACTACAAAACCTGATATCGAAGAATACCTCTCTAAAATTTAAGCAATGCCCACTACAATCAGGCAATTTGTTATGGTGTGACGTGTCTACCAATAATATTAGACCATTCATTCCAATTAAATTCCGAATGATGGTTTTTAGGAACTTCCACGAACTCTCACACCCAGGCATCAAAGCCACAACTAAACAATTAACATCAAGATTTATATGGCCCAATATGAATAAAGACATTAGGAAATGGGCTCAAGCTTGTGTCAACTGCCAAAAGTGCAAAGTGTCGATACACACAAAATCAGAAATAGGCAAATATCAAGAAGTGGATGAAAGATTTAGTGTTGTCCACATCGATCTAATTGGTCCTTTACCTCCATCGAATGGTAACATCTACTGTCTGACCTGTATCGACAGGTACACCAGCTGGATGGAAGTTGTTACGCTACCAGATATGAAGTCTGAAACGGTAGCGAGAGCGTTCTACGAAAACTGGATTGTTAGATTTGGAGCACCGCATACAGTGATATCAGACCGAGGAAAGCAGTTTACTTCTCAACTTTTCATAGATTTAACAACGCTGTGTGGTATCAAACTTCGTCATTCCACGGCGTACCACCCTCAGTGTAACGGGAAGATTGAAAGGCTTCATAGAACCATTAAAACTGCCATTCGTGCCCACAATAGTATTAAGTGGACAGAAACGCTGCCAACAGTTCTCCTAGGCTTGCGTGCTGCTATCAACAAAGATACCAACCATTCTTTGTCTCAGATGGTATATGGCAAAACCATCAGACTGCCTGGCGAATTCTTTGATGATTCTAAACATCACCTGCATGCCGAAGAATTTGTTCAGCAGCTTCAAAAGCAAATGGAATTGCTCAAACCCTTAAATGAAAAACATCATTCGAAGACTAAAGTATTTGTTCATAAAGATCTGAAAACATGTTCACATGTATTTATCAGGACAGATCGAGTGAAGAAACCTCTGGAACCACCATATGAGGGACCCTTCCCAGTCCTTGAAAGAACAGACAAGTATTTCACACTCAAAGTGAAAGGAAAAAATGTTACCACATCGATTGACCGATTGCGACCTGCATACTTACTGGCAGATTCGGACAATATAACTGCAGAACACCCTACTGCAACAAAACCCATCGTGTCGGGAGCTCTGCCTTCTACATCGTGCCAACAGAATCCTGACCCACCAGATGTGGAGAAGTACACAGAATTCCAAGGAACAGGATCAGCACCAGACCTGACTAGGACAAGATCGGGGAGAATAATCAAGAAACCCGTGAGATTTAAGGAGCAATAGACTATATTTCTCCTTATTTTATTTTCTTGCCTATATGATGATGTATATATATTGTAATTAACCACTTTGTGCACAAATCGCGACTTCGCCACTGGAAGGGGAGTACTGTGGGGGCTGAAAGATTTCATTCCAGCCTACCGGGATGCCGCACCTCACCGTCGAGATATATAAACAGACGGCCGATATAAATCACCAGGACGACCGCTGCGCCAAGGGGGCACAGCGGAGGAATCCGGAGAGAGGACCAGATGTACATTCCGGGGGTTTGTCCTCTTTGTCTTCCCATATAAATGTAGTTAACAAGAAACTTCAATAAAACACTAACTTGGAGAGCCTTTCTGAGCCATCGCTGGACCAGTAAACCGACACACCACACTTTCCTTATAGCACGAAATCCTATTAGTAGTGCCATCATAATTTTTGGTACTATATTAACATTTCAAAAATTGTGTATTGATATCAGTAGTTATTTTCAAACATTTAATTTATTTCACAAAACTCCATCTAAAATATAAATATTTTTTGCTACATGTTTTAATTTACATATACTATTTTACATATCTCAGATTGTATTTAAAAATCGTCAACCAATTCTTCTAACTTTTGGCGAAATGGTGTTTTATTAATTTATCATTTGATATTATTAGAGTTCTTTCCTGGTATTCAAAAAGGAAAAATACGTGTCGTTCAGGTATATTTTTCAATTTATCGAACAATTTGGCCGCAGAATCTCTGATTCTGGTAGAGCGCCATCTAGCGAATAAAGTTGTAACTAAAATCAATTTCGAATTTTTCATTATTTGCCATAAAAAATCCCATTGCATCCTGAACCCAATGGTGTTTACCGCATTGCTCTAGCGCAAATATTCGCGGAGTTCTTAATTTTTAAAGTTGTGCGGGACTTTTTGATCACCCTGTAAATATAAATATGTTCATTCTCTCTCGGCCACTCTGACCACCCAGAAGTTTGAAAATTTGTAAAGTGGCATTGTCCATTGGTCTGAGCGAGTGTTAGAGGTTTCATACTCCTATGTGATCTGTGATCTGGAAGCGTATTAAATTTTATTTTAAAATTCTGAAAGGCAATTTGGATATTTGTCCGTTTCTGGCCAGTTTGACAACCACGAAGTCTGAAATTTTGTCAGCTTGCAATTTCATCAGGTTCTAACAAGTGTGCAAATTTACAGCTTCCTACGTGCTCTGGAAGTATGTTAAAAATCGATTACAAGATTTGTGAACAAAATGACACGGAAGCAAGTTAAATAAAAGCTTAAAAAAATAAAATCTCATGTGAGCGGTCAAATTATATCTTTTTTTTTATATATTTATACTATAAATAATATATAGAGAAATTATGCTTAGAAATATAGGTTAGTATAATAATAATATATGTAAATAACTCAAAATAAAGTTTCTCTCATATCTCTAAATGAAATTTCTAGTAAGAAAACACAAATATAAAATATATATTCAACTTTGAAACAAGACGAGACCTCAACTCTATCTTATTTAACTTTCCAGATTGATATTGATCAGAAACTCTTCTACGGCTTTTTATTTGAATATAAAAAAACTTCCTGCAGTCTGTGCTGCAATAAAATATTTCTGGAGAGTCTGGTTTGTCAATGGCCCAAACCAGCGGTTTGGTCAGTTTATCTGTCATTTCGTTCTAATGTTGTAGTTGACTGTTCTGTCTATATTGCCGGCTCTTTAGGGGGATTTAGATAGAAATACTTCCTTAGAGAAAATAATTTCTTATTTTCATATTTTCCTTTGATACTTTCGCGATAAATTCCGTTTAAAGTGCCGGATTTAAAACTATAATAACACAAAGCAGTGTCAAAACGGAGAGTTTGGTAGATTAAGTTGAAGAAACCTCTAGGAGGATCGGCCACCTTTTCAAAATATTTTTACTACGCAGTAGATACAATTACAATTTCCTTTATTTTAAAATAAAATCACACATAAAATATTTTCATATCTTATATTCATTTATTTGAAATTCTAATGCCTTATATTTTTAACTGACTAAGGTTTTTGTAAATATCGGAAAACCCATGTATGTAACTGTTACCAATTCAAATAAGTTTGCTCTATTCAAGAATTTTTCAAAGATGCAACAGCTTGTATCGAATAAAAATTTCGATTTATTTTCTGTATAAGTTGTGAATATTTTGTATTGTTGTGAAAATTTTATTTAAAAAAAATTGGACACAGTATTTCTTGAAGGAGGTTTCCATCAATTGCATTTATCTTTGAAAATTCGAGTTAATTCAAGTTTGTTCAATTGGCTAGTGTCACATGGCCTACATATGTGGGGAATCAGTGCATTTGGGCTGTATACAAATAAGAAACCAGGCTACTACAAGAAGTTTATTCAATGACAACAAATTGCATATATCGGAACGTCAGCGCCTCGAAGAGCAACCGACCTTTCATTCAAAAAGAACTAAGCAAATAAATCACTTTCTATAAAAAGAGAGTTTCCAAAGGAACGGAATGTACACGATGTGGTAAAAACAACCGTTCAGCGATTAGCCTTGCGGCGACGGTAGACGGCGAGAAGGCCGAGTCCAGCGAGATGTAATCCGAGCAGAACGGCCGCTGGCCCCACTCTGTATCTGGTAGGTCCCCGGGCGAGCCATAGGGCGGCCAGGGCGAGGTTCTCCGCCAGGTGGAGGACGACAGCGGGTCCCCGCGGGGCAAGAGCCAGCAGCCTGGCCGCCCCTATCACCAGACAGAGGGCGTAGTGCGAGGCGCGGCGGGGCGTACGAGCGTGCATCTCCCACACTGCCATCACGCCCCAGTGGGCCACCGCCCCGGGCACCAGCCAGGGACCGTACTCCGCGGCAAACAGGGCCATCAGACCTGCCCTGGGACCTGCAGTCAAGGCCCGCCACCCCAACGTCACGACGACACTGTCGCCCCGGCCACAGCGGCCCCACCTCTCGTGCACCGCTAGGGCCCAGCTCACTGCGAGTAGAGACGCCAAGCAAGAGGCTGACTGGAGCTGACCTGGAGAACACCAACTGTTATCACGACACCATTACATCGTTTTTTAAAAATAATTCAATACTTTATCAAATAATACAGAATAGCTGGTTACTAAAGCACATTTGGAAAAAAATGGAAAAAGAAAAGGAAAAAAGTAAGAATTATTTTAAAATAAAAATAGCTTTTTTAAAAAATATTTTATTAAAATGCACTATAAATGGAAGAAATATATTTTTCAGCTTCCGCCATTAAACAATTGAAAAAGAGTACCAAAGTTCATACTTTTAAGTGCTCTGTAAATATATTTAAAATACGTCATAGAAAATATAGAAATTGGCCCATTTCTTATCACCCTGACCACATATAAGCCTGGAATTTTTAAAAATTCTCTCTATATGTATATCAAAATTTTATTTCAAATTTATGGGCATGCAGAAATTGGAGCAAGTTAAATAAAAGCTTTTAACAAGAAGGAGATGGTCAGGCAGTGTAATAAATTGATAAGTTTCCCTCTCTCTCTGATCGCTTTAGTGAGCATTTGTAAATGCTTGAACGCCATCGATCGGAATAAATATCAACAAAACGTTGATTTATTTTTATTCTATGACATTCGCTGCCGTCTAAAATGCTCATTGGAGCGGTAAATATGGTAGAATTCAGCCAGTTAACCGCTCAGTCCTCAGCACCAGAAGTTACCTGTTAGATCACCCAGGGGGTCAGGCCTCAGCACCAGCAGGAAGAGTTGAAGTAGAAGTTGCGGACCTGACCCTGCCAGGGCCCACACCAGGGCAACTCGAGCGGTGTCTCTACCGGCCCTCTGAGCCAGCAACTCGGGGTCAGGGGCCGAGGGCTGTTCCACCCTGCGGGGGCCCTTGGAAGACGTCCAGGAGGGCCGTCTGGAAGCCCGCTGGGCCGCTTTGAGGCCATGATGAGCCATTTCCCCATACCTGGGCCACCATCCTCAACTCAAATCTCACACACCAGCATGTTCTACTACAATTACGGATCAGGTTGAAAAAAAACGGATACAGGTCAAATTTACGATTAATATAAGATAATATTAAAGACAAAACAATATTGCAACATCTTCGTACACATTTATTTTTAGCAAATCTTTATTGTCTTAGTAAAGTCTGATACAGCCTTTTATTGTTTATTTTCGAAACGCCAAAAAGTGACAAAAACAAATCAAAAAGGGATGATGATAACCTGCGTCTTGCAGATTAACATTTTCATAGAAACATATATATATACATATTTATTGCTAGCTATATATCAAATATAGTGATAATAGTGATAATAAATAATGTAGAAGTTTCGCAAATTTCAGATCAAGTCTTGAGATCTTTTATTCTCTTGTTAGGTAGACGCCTGGTACTAATCTAGAAATGAATTTTTGAAAAATATTTGAAATTCTCTTTTTTCTAATTACTTAATTAGGACTGAATTACGCACTATAACGTCAGGAACTCAATAAATCGATTAAAGATATCGTTTGAAAGTACATTATGTGAGTGTTGAGGGTATCATGCGAGTGTATGAAAAATGGCAAAACAACTATAAAAAAACTCGAATTTCGTGTCTGCTGGACTTGTCTTAGGTATCCGAAGGGCCTTAGTTGAATCATTAGCATTCGTTACTTTTTAGAAACGACTTTTATATTCCGTGTGATCCCAGTTTTTTGGCTTTCTCTGCATTTGAATAAATTGATGCCAAGCCATTAATTTGGGTGAATAAAATATTATATGTGGCCAGAACTGCTTTATTTATTAAATTTCTCAATAAATGCACTAATGAAAATCATACAAGAGATGATCTATGTATAATGTTTGAATATTTAGGGCAAAAGGAAAGATACCTTTTACTTTAATAATTTACAGTTTATAGGTTTTTTTTTTTTAACTCGGGAAATATACAAATGACGATAAAAACAAAAATGGCAGTCTATTATTTACAGGGTTGCCAAACTAGGACGAGAAGTATTTCCCTTTCTTATTTTAACGGAAAAAAACATTTCTGACACATCAGAGCATTTTGTTAATTTGCTGATACATATTGGGAAAAAATATGTGCAAAAATTCAAATTATATACCTCGACACAAATATTAAAAGTGAATCGTTTATTTCATTTTGAAAGAAATGGTTATCTTTTGGCGTATTATAAAATAAAAATGTTCCTTCCAAAAATATAATTATAATATATTCGATTTATTAAAATATATTTTTACATATGATATATGAAATTATATCATATGATTTGAATAATCTTTTTTCTCCTATATCTTCAGATTCGAATTTGAAATAAAAATATTCCAGAAGGTGTTAAGTTTGATGCAAATTCATTGAATTATTAGCAAATTTAATTAGGAAATTCATTTTAAATTCAATTAGATTATATATAATTTGATATATATAATTACCTAGCACATACAAATACAGATAAATTAATATATTCTATTAGTTAATAGCGAATAAATATGTAAATATGAGTTTGGTATTCGTTTGACATCTTTAAATTGTCTGCATTTTGAGGAGGTATAAAAGGATGATGATAAGAGTTGGTGAGTCAGGTTTTCGTTATTGTTTACATCTAGGAGTATTTTATTCTTTCCATCTCTATTTTTGCCCTCTATAATACTGTTCTCTATGTGAGATGGCCAGCGTATATCTTCTCTCATCTATTTCAAATTACCAAATATTTTGTTTGTTTGTTTTTTTTAACTGAACTTTTGTATCGATCATGAATAACTCGTTCAATTGTGGTTTTATGTATCCATAATCCGTAATACCATCTCCATGTGAAATTTCAGCAATTTTACCGTTTAGCATTCCCTAGTAGTCTTTATATTCCTTCATTAGATGTGGCTCTAGATTGTTATCACAATACTACTTATAGTTGGTAAGTCACATTATCGTTTGGGGTATTTCCATCATGGGAATTGTTCAGTCAATACTACAGTCATCTTCTTCCTTGAAATTTGCAATTTCAGTCCTCGTTATTACCGTTCTTATTATCGTTCTACATGTGAGATGACCAGCGTACACCCTTTCTCATCCTATTATTTTATCAAACCTATTTCAAAATACTATTCAACCATTTTAACAAATTTACCAAATATTTTGTATGTTCAACTACATTTTTCTAGAACATAAATGATTCTTTCAATTGTATATGTCCATTTTCCGTATTATCAACTTCATATACATACAAAGAAGGGGTGTTGCTCCAGATGTTGACAGTTAGTTAGGTTACAGTGGATATTTCAGGACAGGCCGGCGAAGTTCTAGGCAGTTGTCATCTCACGGCGGCCCTCGTGGCCGTCGTTTTGGCTTCTCCCTGCCTCCGTGGCTTCATGCAGGACGCCGGGCTTTCCTCAGTTAATTTTCAACTTTCCCCTTATCCTGGTGGCACGTGAGACTTACTAGGAGAGCGTCCTTTAATCGCAAACCTTGTCCTTACTGTCCCGTGCGGACTTCCCACTCTGCACGCCTTGCCACTCAACCCCGACTGCTTCCAACTCGCTTGTTGGCTTACCCGGGTTTACGACATATATATAAATGCTTCCCCTTTCTCATTTATATAAGGCAAGGGTTTTTGAGAATTTCTATATAACAAACAAATATACTCAAACATTTTAAATAAACCTTCCCAAAGAAATTAAATATAATTGTTGCAAAGTGTTTATTATTTTATTAGCAGAGTATCATTTTTTATGTTTATATTTTGCTACTCTGTAAACTTCCCTCACACATTGCTTATCTTTTATTTATTCATGGATAGTTTATTCTCGCCTCAAATAAATTGCTGTGTCATATTGGAGTTTATATTACCTAATTTTCCACGTGGCATTTTGGTGGAGATGCTGGGTAAATTAGGGAAACAAAACTGAATATCGCCGAGAAGACCTTGAAGCCATGGGTGCTGTGATCTACATTTTCAGAGACTGGCTCCATGTGTCACCGTGTCAAAGCCAAGACTTCCCTCTAATATTACGATGTCCCTATAGACGATACGACCACGAAACCGCTCTTCCCGCCGCAAGAAAAAATACCAAAGGTACTAGGGACAATGTTCCAAAACTTCGATGGAATACTTGGCAGAAGCACGTCAAATTCATGTCAGTAACTACAATAATTGCAAGCTGTGGGCCACAGTTCCCATAGGGAAGCAGCTATTATTTTATTATAGCTATTATAATATTATTTTATTGGCAGAGTATCATTTTTTATATGTTTATATTTTGCTATTCTGTAAACTTCCCTTATTGATTATCTTTTGTTTATTATTAGATAGTTTGTTCTTGCTTTAAATAAATTGCTGTGTAATACAGAAGTTTGTCTTCCCTAAATTCTCCACGTGGCAATATTCTATCTGGCTTGTCTCCTGTTGGATGATTTTTTAAAATTACTTTTCTATTTCAATACATGCATTTTATGCAAATTAATCTTCTCACATTATATAACTTAACTATTCCTCTCAATAATATTTTAAAAAAAATTGTCATTTATAAGAATTTTCATGAATTATTCATTGGTATACGTATATTGTTCAGGATTCGCGTTGTTTTTTATTCCCGAAAGTTTTATTTTTGATAGATCAAATTTCGGGGTAATGACTGTTGATTCAAAAAGTTGGTAAAATAAGAATGTATATCTCTTATTTATGACCTTGTATTTGTGTCTTATATAAGTAAGCTATTTAATATTCACTAATACTACAGCAGAAGCTGTAATTGATTTTGAATTAGGAAGCACATATATATTTTACTCTATCTTCAAATATATAATCATAAATCATTATTTTAGATTGTTGAGTAATAGCAATTATTAAATTTTAATATAGAAATACAAGAACACGAAATATTAGCAATTACAGAGGGTGTTCACACTTATAGGGGAAACAAGTTTTATTATAAAATATTAAAAATTAACACCATATTTGAAATTTTTTAAATGTTTTATTTGAAAGCCTTTTTGTTTATTTACAGAAAGGCACCTGATTTTCCACGATAGCAGACACTTTCAGATCATGGTCATACTCAAAAGATTCCATTCTTCCTTTACCACGTTCCAGATACCTTCTATTGTCCTAGGGTGTCTCTTTCCAAGTGCTCTTTTAAGGCATCCAAAAATGAAAAATCCATCGGGGCTAAATCAGGAGATTTTATAGGGGTTCTGTTCTTTGTAATAGTGTTGATTCCTGTTCTTTGCCTTAGATCTTCCAAATAAGCTTGGGTTGAAGATGAGGTATGACTTGTGGCGTTATCATGGTGAAACCAGACTTTGTTGCTCTGTTTCCCATAGATAGAGGGAATATCATTTAAAAATATAGGTTCTAAAATGTTGTTTTGATAGTACTTCGAGTTTATTTTGGCATTTCTTTCAACTTTTCTTATTTTTAATTTTCCTTCAGATGATATACCGCATGCCACCATAAATCCTTTGGGGTAACTTTCGGCACATTCTTTCAACCAAATTGGCATAGATTTTTCCACCCTTTTTTGATAGTATATAGCTCTCTTTCTGTCGCAATCGGTTAAATATACCCATGCTTCGTCATATGTAACAATAAATTTCCATCTATGAGCAGCCAAAAAATTTTCATAAAAATATCTACTGATAGTGTGTCGCTGACGAATATGGCTCTGAAACAATTTGTGAACCGCATGTTTTTTTTTTGTAGCTTTTAGGCCTAAATCTTTATTTATTATTTTATTTATTGTTGACACTGATGTTCCTATTAATTTGACTATATCTCTTTGTGGCATAGGATTTTCTTTTGTAATATATTTTTTCACTTTTTTGACAGTTGAGGAGTTCTCACAGATATAGGGTGATAATCTTATGTCCATTTCACCGTAGGTATCTTTTTTGCTTATTTTAATTATGTACAAATAGGTAAGATTAGCTCTGGAAAGTGGTAAAGGAAGAATGGGATCTTTTGAGTATGACCATGATCAGAAAGTGTCTGCTATCGTGGAAAATCAGGTGCCGTTCTGTAAATAAAAAAAGGGCTTTCAAATAGAACATTTGAAATTTTTCAAATATGGTGTTAATTTTTAATATTTTATAATAAAACTTGTTTCCCCCCTATAAGTGTGAACAGCCTCTGTATATTAAAAAAATAAAAAACACACGCGCTATTAAAAATGTTTCTGAAAAATTTAAAAGAAAATAATATTATTAAAATATCATAAGACTACGCTCCATTTGACACGCCTCCACAAATGACAACTACAAAAATTAAGAGTACTAAATTTTTTCAACATTCTTTTCTACATTATAACTCTCAATATGGCTACACTTTGATACGACTCCAATTTGGCTAACGTCCATTATCAATTGGAGGAAATTTCGTAGAAAAACTCAATGAGACGCTAAATAATCAAAAATATATTGACCAATTGACCAGATATCTTTTGAAAGGAATTATATTTCTCTTTTTGATTATTTATCATCATCAATTTAATTGGGTGGAAATTAATGAAGAGCAAAATAATCTCGCGACTCTGCCATGACTTGATTATCAAGAATGTGAATTAAAATCTTTTTATATTTCGGTTCTGCGCGTAGGATTTATTGAGATCGTAAAACGGCAGGCCTTCCCATTAAGGCGTAATTAAATAGTCCCTCGGTAGTGTGACAGCTCCTAAAACATCCCTTCTTAATTATGGAGCATAATTAACCCGTGAAATCTTAATGGAAAACGTATCGAGGGACGAATAATAAATTTTAAAAACCAGCTTTTTTTTCTTCGAAAATAAGTTTATATTTGCATCCGCTTTGTTCAATTTTCACCTTTTTTCTGGCTCATTTTTCTATTTTGATTGCGTCTCATTTTTCTCTGATGAGACTGATAGGAAGTGATAAATTAGAGAAGAATCTATGCCGGCTTAGGAAATGTTTTTTTTTTTTTTTTTTTTGTAAAAAAAAAACTGTGAAGGGGTTTAAAAAGTGTGACGTATTGGCGTGGTATCTTTTACCAACCTAATACATCTTCCATCGCTGCTGACTTTATTAATTATATAATGGAACAATGACGTGTGGAGATGTGAAGTTTGTTTATATACCACGTTGTAAAACGGAAATTTATTATTAGAGATTCAGTTAAATAAATAAATGGAATCATTTTAAACATTGACGAACTCTGTGATTCTGGTCATATTTACAAATCTCGACATTTCCTAACTCAAATCGTTAGTTGGCAACTCTTGTATACTCCAAGAATCCGGGTTATAGACAGTTAGTAGCATTGCTTGCTTCTTTCATAAAATTTTGACTTTTTCTATTATAAAAATGTGCATAAGTTAAATTGTACTGTTTTTTTTAATAAGAGGATATTATGAAATCGAATAAGTTGGATTTGGGAGAAATATTAGCTTCAGTAAATAACGAAAGTGACTTGGATGGGAATAATGTAATTGACAAAATAAAAAGTTAGTTGTATATCAAAATTCGGAGAAAGATAAATTTGAAATTAATCATTCATATGCGGCCCGGTTTTTGCAGAGCATTCACTATTCGAGAAAATATTTTAGACAAAATATTCTTTCATGATCGTGAGGTTGGCGGG
Organism: Cordylochernes scorpioides; assembly: GCA_030710605.1. Taxonomy (NCBI): domain Eukaryota; kingdom Metazoa; phylum Arthropoda; class Arachnida; order Pseudoscorpiones; family Chernetidae; genus Cordylochernes; species Cordylochernes scorpioides. The sequence continues at coordinate 28,331,737 of CP092885.1, forward strand.
TTTTTATCATTACACAGAAGAATAAGATGTAGGCTAAACTTTTATTAAAATATTTTCAAAATATTGTACATCATATACCATCTTTAGAAATATTTTTTGCATATTATTCAGAAAACAAAAAATGTTATTATAGAGAACTTGGCATCTTAAAATTCGTTGATATCATTTGGATAAATTTAATTTCAAAAATGTTTTCAAATGCATATCCTTGGGTGTGTATTTATTTATACTAAAAAAGAAGAGAACAATTAAATGGCCTGATGACGTCCAACTAATCCTAGGATTCATCACAAATAGTATAACCTAGCGAAATTTCTTATGAAAACTAGAACATTAGCGCCAATCGTTGTGCGTCGGAGAGATCCAAAAAGATTTTTTAAATAATCAGAAAAATCTTTGAACAGCTATTTAATTCAACAATAAATATATAATTGGTAAACTATAATCGCTGCTTGTTTTCGATGTATGTCTTTTCGATGAATATTTTTTTTACTCTATTGACTATTTATTTAATACTCATCGTAAAGGTGCTTAGTGTATACACCGTGCAAAATGTGTATTTATGATATATACATCATTAAGAACGGCATTCCTGTGTGGGGAAGGACGGAGTCTGAACACATTTGCGGCGAGCACAAGGCGCGGGAAGTGATCTCCGGGTGAGTGGCCGTGTGGATGATCCTGAAAGAGAGTGACAGAAGAGCCTGACATCGGAGCTGTCTACAAGGCGCTGTAGCCCAGGATAGACCTGTACAGTGTGTAGCGGGACGTTTCACAAGAGTGACATCCACGGCGCCAAGGATCCTTCTGACGTGGAAGTTAAAGCCAAGTCCCGCTTATTGTACTCCTTCTGTTCAGTGAGGATTATAATAAACCACTAACTTTTAGATGCATCCCTTCGAACTAACATGTGTAGCTTTATGCCATTCTGATTAGACAAAGAACACGAACAGCGTCTGGGTACGACTTAATAATGAATACTTTATTGTCCCAATCTTTGTGTATAATTAATGCCTACGGGATATGTAATACAAAAGAGGAGAATATGAACTACAGCACACGCCGTGACTGCTCTCAATGAATACTTTCTGAGTGCATAGATTGAGTTGATGCGCCGGGTGCATTTTTGGGTAGTATCATCGCGATTTCTACGAGTTGTGACAGCATTGCTCCAGTGATATAGATTTCCAGCAAGGAGCACACGATGGATGTACACAAAGAGGTTTGGAATGATATTATATAAATTAGCGACTAATGTTAGCATTTTACGATAGCGTCTTTTATTGGAAAAAATATTGTTTTGTAACAATATTTTACAAAGTGGCTGAACGATTTTGACACAAGAACAGGAAGCTAGGCGCCCACCAAATTAGACCCGCACGGAATCATTCGAAAGAATTGGCGACTCAATATTGATAAGGTTGCGTATACTTTGAATATATTAGTCATGGCTCAGTCCATCATGTCATCCGCGTAGAGTTTGCATTCAATAACGTTGTGCTCGGTGAGTATTGAGAGTTATTAGCACAGAATACAAAAGAAAAATAGTTGAATATCTTAAAAAATAACACAAAAGTAACATTTAACTGGTATAGGGTGGACAATCTCCTTATCGTGCAATAAAAAATTGTTGATGGCCTGCGCCATCTGTCGGAATAAATATAAACTAAGCGTTGGATTTTAATTATTACTGAATTGGTCGAGGGACGTTGTGAGCGGCACTATAACGAGTGGTTTTTGCTACTTGGGATACGAAAAATCAGCGGCGGAAGGCGAACAGCGAGGGAGTGGCGTTATATCGATAAAAATACATTGATGTCGATTGGGACAAAACGAAAAAGCGGCGTAAGGCGAGGGTTGCGTTATATCGAGTGGCGTTATAACGATAGTAGACTGTACCACTATCTCAGACTTTCCCTTTTTGGTGGCTTGAAAAAGTTTGAAATATCCTCATTTCCTTAAAACGGACCATCGGAATGCTGCGAAAAAGTGGCTAGTCGACCACGTAAAATATTATTTTATTCTTCAATCTGAGAGCTGGTGGCACGCTGGGCCGAATGCATTGTTAGTGCCGGAGAGTATTATGCAACGTTCGTACTTCCTTTATATGAATATTGTTATTTTTTGTTTTTGTTGTTTTTCTTGTATGTAAAAGAAACATTAACGCTTTATAATTCTATTCCATATGCAAATCCCTTTATTTTCTGATTTGCTATGAAAGCGGTATTTAGGACGTTTGTCTTCAGGCTCAACTTCTATGCATTCTTGTAAAGGCAATTGGAAAATTTTCCCCTCGTTATTATTGAATAGCATTTGATTAAAAGTGTAGTGAGTGTGGTTAAATATTTTTGGCCCATCCTCGTACTTTATTATCGCTCTTTGTTTAACTTACCAGTATACTCATCCCCAGCAGACATTATCAAAAGTCTCAATCTCTACAAGAAGACTGGTATACTGGTATATCTGTATACTCAGCATATCATTGAATTAAATATCATGAAATAAGAGGTTAATAAATTAAGTATAAATAATTATAATAAATTAAAATTTATTTTTCAAATGCAAAAATATAATTGGTATATGTTTTCTCTTTGCATATTTACTCTGTGCATAAATGTCCTTTGCTGCAGCACTATTTACCTAGTTCCACTTTAATTTATCTGTACTATAAATAGGACGTATGAATAAAGTTGGGGAATCCAGTTTAGATGTTTTTTTTTACTGTAGTTTTAGCTTGGTAATAAGTAATAATTGATCAAGTACAGTGGTACCTCGACATACGAGCGCCCCAACATACGAGTTTTTCGAGATACGAGCCGACGAGCAAGTGATTTTTTGCTTTTAGTTACGAGCGAAATTCGAGATACGAGATCGGTTCGGTAGTAACACGCAGTCGCGCCATCACGCGCACACCCAGGAACTGACGACTGAGGAGATACAAAAGTTAGAGTCACAGCAGCATACTGAGGTTATGCAAGTAATTGGTTTTGAGGAGTCAGAGGAGGGGGTTATTTCTACAAGTGAGATAAAGGAGATCTTAGGAATGTGGGGGAGTGTTTCACAGTTCGTGGAAAAAAAAAACACCCAGAAAAAGTTGCAACAGGTCGTGCATCTGACCTTTTTAATGACACTTGCCTAACTCATTTCCGGAACATTCTGAGAGGGAGGAAGAAACAAACCTCCTTGGACATGTTTTTTTCTAAACGGCCTACAGGTGAAAGCGAGAAAAATGTAGCGAAAAAGGCAAAGACCAGTGAGGATATCTAATTTATTTCTTCACATTTTCTTTTTTGTTTTTGTGCAATAAATATTTGATATTTATAAATACATTTTTATTATTTAAAACCACGTAACAAAAATAATTGGGGTGACATTTTGGAGGTTGGAACGGATTAATGGTAGTTCAATTGTTTTGTATGGGGAAATTTGCTTCGAGATACGAGTAATTCAAGATACGAGCAAGGTTGCGGAACGAATTAAACTCGTATGTCGAGGTACCACTGTATTAGAATTCTTTCTTGGCTCAGCGCGACACAACAGTATATATAAAATCTTCATATAAAGTATTATGCGATAAACATTACATAATTTTTAATTATGGGGGAAAAAACAACAAATAACACTACATACATAACATCAACAGAGTGATATTTTAAACAGAGTTCATATTTTAAATTAGTTCCAAAGAAACATAGAACGGTTAAACACACAGTCCTAAACTTTGTGCCTTCACACAGGATAAACACTCCTCAGAAGCAAGCTATAATAGAGAATTCGACAAAATATTAAAGTTTAAGACGGAATTCAGAATAGAAATAAGCTCAATAATAAAATTTGGAACGACAAAAGAGATAAATTTAAAGGAAAGAAGCAAGAAAAGCCATTAGCTGTTAATAAAACATTTTTTTTTTAATTCCAAGAATACGCCATATTTACAATAAGAGCTTCAGAACAAGACAAAATAACAAATTTTATAAGAGTTTTATATTTATATACAATAAAAATATGCCTTGCGAATATTTTAATAAAAACTTTGAAATAGAGTTGTTTGACGAAATATTTATACTAGCCTTTCTCACTCTCTTCATATTTCCTAAATATAGATAAAATAAAAATGTCTTATTGTCTATTGTAAACATTGGACTTATGTGGATTAGATGAACATCTTGTTTTCATAGATCGCCTGAAATGAACAATTTAAACAAAATAAATTCGATTTTGTTTTTTGCTTTTTAAGTTTCTTCGTTTAATCTCTGAGAAATTCTTATTTCCTAACAATTTATTTAAATTATATATATGGACCAAAATATATATTTATATCACATACCCATCGAAGCTAATACTTTGTTAGGAAAATAAAAAATAAATTAACTATTCCTAACTTTTGAAACACATTGTTTATAGCAAACAAAAATCTATTTTTAAAAGTATATATAAAAGTAAAATGAAATATCACCGAATTTGTTCAGAAATATAAAATATTCTTTATTACATATAAGGCAGATTATTTTAAAAACATCAAATCGTTTTTAATTGAGTAATGTTATTAAAGGAATTGATTATCTAATATATCAATATGTGTGTGTATCTTGATAAAACATTCCAGAGAAACAAAAGTTGATAGTTTGCGGAAAATAAGACATAATTCTTCATAGAGATTTATTTATGTGTCGTCATCTCACGAGTAGAAAGTCGAAAGTATGACGAGAGATACAAACCGTCCATTCTCGACAGTCACGATCCGGGATCGAATCCCGCATTTGGCTTTTTTTTTCTAAATAAAATTGCTCCAATGGCAACCGATTCTTACAGAGGTTCAACTCCTACAATTGGCGCAACTAACTTAATGGAGCTCTGGAAAATTTATAAGTGCAAAACTGAACTGCTTCTTACATGTGTAGAAATGTTGCACTTAAAACAAAGGTTGATAACTACTGCCCACCGTTATTATCATGACCCGTGCCACGTGAACTAAAAATGATGAAAAAAGAGAGGCACTTGATAATTCGATTTAATAAGGGTAGAAGTACAGGGTTAGATTTATTAGAATATATCCCGGAACATGATAATTATTTACTAGGTTAGAATATCTGGCTTCCGGGGATAAGTTCCTTTAAAAACATTTTAATTATTAAATCTCTATATTTCGGGCACGAAAGCCCTTCTACAGGAGAAATCAATCGCTAATAAGACTAGAGTTAAATTAAAATCAAATACTGAGAGCACTCAAAGTTATTTGAATGCCAATTTAACGGTGGTTTCCACTGCACGGGTTTGTCGGATAAGCTATTCAGAGGGGATATCTATAATATATTTGGCGGTTATAGGTGGTTTAGGAGATAGTTATTATAAATGTCCGGAATGTGTCTGATACTAATTGTTGGTTTGAGAACTAAGCACAAGTCACTTCCACATTGATTCACGTCAGGTAAAAAACATTTAAAGAAATTCATTCATTATCCAGATAGGCCATCAAGCACAGAGAAATCTCCAACACAATTTGTTTCATTTAATCTATGGATTCCACAACAATACAGCGACACCGCGTTTCTTTTAGTGAAATCTGGGCTGCCTTATTTCAAGCTACAAGCTCTTCCTCAGTACTGCGCAGCTACACGAGGGCCGTAGGCCTGTGGCTTGAAGGCTAGCCCTGATTTTAATAAAATAAGCCTTCACTATATTGAGGAGGAATCTTTTGATCGAAAAATTTTAACCCACGTTTTTAGTACGATTGTATTCGCAGGCATTATTTAAGTGATGTTCGCATATAAAAGTGAGATTTCAGTTCATATATAAATTTCATAATACGATAAAGTATTTCAAGTCCGAATTATTATGAGCTATATTTTTTCTAATTATGATAAAATAGATCTCTTGGTCTGTTAATTATCAAGATATATTTCTCTTAAAAGACACTTTGTGATATTTATTCTATTTTTATCATGTTTAACTGTTTTTATTTCAATGCTCTTCATCTTTAAAAGCCTCTAATGCTTGTGCATTTATTTAAAATTTTATAAGTTTCTCTGCTAGTCTTATCTTTGACATTTTTCAAGGTTCTATAAGGCTAAGGTGCGGATATCTGATGACTATATCTTTCGAACAATCTCATCCAAAAGATAGTTAAGGCGAATCAAGTCATGAAGAGGATAAGTTCTTGTCTCCACATCGGGCCTAGTTGGGTTGCTCCAAGAATCTCACCAATAATTTGGCGAACTGGCTTCTATCCAGGCGACTTAATTAAGGCGTGTTGAGGATAATTAACACTAGAGCTAATTAAAGTTAATTAACGGATTCATCCATCACAGAGTAGATCTTAAGGTGTTGCTCTTTGATTCATTATTGTCTACCGCAGGATGGCTGATGGCCACTTGGTCTTGTTGGCTAAGAGCAGAAGTTTTAAGAGAGTTGCGAAACAAGATGGCATTATGTTAAGAATAGTATTATGAATGATTGCTAATTGATCCTGTATCTTAACAAGTAAAACGTCTTTAGAAAATTTAAAATAATTTTCAATGTCTCTACATCTTTTAAATTTAATTAAATTTTAAAATGACAAAAATAAATTCCATCACAAAATTATGAGACAGATTTTCTCTCTGACAGTTCTACTATCCCTTATGAAGGATCTAGAAAATTCGTACTCCCTCTGAAACCTGGATAATACTATAAATATATTAAAAATAATAATGGTATGGCTATTTAATGTCTGACATTCAAGTAATTAGTTCACAGCGGCAATGTATTTTCGAACCAAATGGTTGCTCCAGTAAACTGCTAAAGATATCTGGACAAGTTAAACACTGGATTACCCCATCACATAAGATTTTTCAACCATATCTTATAGACTCAGTAATGTATGCAGGGCTTTAACGACGCGTCTATCAACCAGACTAGCGGCTATTAGTAAATGTCACACTGACCAAGCTCTAATTAATATATTATAACCTATAACTATTAATTTTACGGTGACCATTTACGTACTGGTCATATCATCGTTGGAATTGGTGTCAAATTTCTAAATAATTTAATATTAGCCATCTGGATAATCACATGACCTAATGGTCGTTCATCATAAATGAAATTGATTCTAGTGGCCATCTAAGTGTCGTGACGTTTTGTTGTTTATAAAAGGTCAAGCCGACCAATAGAATCATATAACAGGGATAATCTGGTCGAGCATATAGCCTGATGGTTGAATTTTTCTTATATCAGGACATTTCTCTATGACGGTATATGGTTATATTAGACACAACTTTCGATCGGAGCTAAAACAATGACTGTAAAATCTCATCATATGTCGTCTGCATAATAAAATGATGGAGTTCAGCCATGACAAGACACATGGACCATAAAAATTGCTTTTATTACCAAAAGGATGGTGATGAAAGGAAAGTAGTTAAGCAGCAATATAGAGAAAAAATCATTCACTCGTCAAAAACAACAAAAAAGATCTTTAGTCCTTCATGGCCTCCTCTGAAGGCTCGGCGGAGGGCTGGGGTCCAGAGCTCTGCTCATCCTTGGGTCTCTTGGATCCTGAGACAATGTCGTCAATCCTCAGCAGCAAGATGGCGGTCTCAATGGAGGTCTTGTAGGTCTGGAGCTTGACAGAGAGGGGCTCCCACACCTTCAGCTGGGTCATGTCTGCCAGCTCCCCAGTCTCTCCGTTGACCCCCCAGTTGCAAGGGCCGGCTGCGTGCTTGGCTCTCAGGGCAGTCAGGGTACGGATGGCGCTGCCTCCGCAGTTCTGCACCAGGGTGCGAGGGATGGCCTCCAGGGCAGTGGCCACGGCACGGTAGGCTCCCTGCCTGGCAGAGTCCAGGGTCTTGGCTCTACAAGCCATTCTTGACTTGTCGCTCGCTGGATTATCTGACCATTGGTCATCTGTTTACTACCTTGTGTAATGTTACATTTATATCAGGAAGGTTGGTGAACCAGTGTTCTAAACTGTCGATTTTCGACAGCTACAATCCGGGATCGAATCCCGCATTGAGTTTTTTTGTGGAGAAATTTGTCTCAATGGACCCAATATTTGCCAGAGTCAACTCTACCAGCTAGTTAAAGTAGTCAAATGGGGCTCTGACACAATGGTAAGTCCAAAGGTCAAAGATGTCTAAGGTCTCTTTATAGGAAGTCGTTTATCGGAGGTGAGATTGAATTAGAAGACGTCATGGGGGTCGGTGGAAACCGTTGGTTTTTGACTGCTAGGACACGGGATCGAATCCCGCATTTGAGCACTTTTTTATTTTAAAACTAAATGTTCCAATGGCCCCTGATTCTTGCAAAATATCCAACCCCACCAGCGAGTGCAAGTAACCAAACGAGGCTTTGACAAATTTGTAAGTGCAAAGTCAAACTGCTTTTCACACGTGTAGACATGTGGTGCACTTACAGTAGAAGCAGTCGCCAACTTCTACCCACCATGATTATCATGGCCTGTACCACATGTACAAGGGACGATAATAAAAAAACGTCATATTGTATTTACAATACAATACAATTGCTAAAAAGGCGATCCCTCATTGGATGAATGCTTTCAGTTCTTGGATTAGTGATACAAACCATCTTATTTAGACAACCACGGCCCAGAATACTGTATTGATACATTTTTGTGCTTCATTGTCCGCACATTATAACTCAATTCCAATACACAAGCTCGTGTGAATGTTATAAAGGGAGACCGATACCTTGTAAGTATAAAGGTCTAGCTGATTTTAAGTGTTAATATAAGACGACACTTAAATTAAAAGACAGTCACTATCTACTGTACCAGGTAAATATTTATTAAGGTTAAAATATGAGTTTTAAAGTATATATATGAGTTTTTAATATATATATATATATATCGTAATTTAAACAATATGATGTGTAAGTAATAAAGTATGACGGCTTTTCTAGTCGTCTCAAAGTGACACGAGTTTGCCACCGGACCCCAGGGGAAGGGAGGATGACCCACATAAGACTGACCAATGAGCATCAACACCCGGGGGATGCAGAGATGGAAAAAAGGGGGCATTTTAGTCCGGATGTAGGAGTTAGGTTACAGTGGATATTTCGGACAGGCCCGCTCAGTACTTCGTCTGTGGTCATCTCACGGCGGCCCTCGTGGCCGCCGTTTTGGCTCCTCTCTGCCCCCGCGGCTTCAGGCTGGACGCCGATCTTTCCTCTGTTGATCCTCAAATTTCCCCTGGTTCTGGTGCCACTTGAGACGTACTGGAAGAGCGCCTTTTGATCCCAAACTTTGTCCTTACTGTCCCGTGCGGAGTTCCCACTCAGCACGCCTTGCCACTCAAACCCGACTGCTTCCAACTCACTTATTGTCTTACCCGGGTTTACGATAGTAGACCCGTATAAGTCGACAGGATATTGATGGCGGACAGTGGACAAAGGACTATGGATGAAGAGGGGAAAGCTACGTGGACGCTTCTGAGTTGCCCGCCAATCTCATCCGGCCCAGCGTGGACACCTTGATAGACTGACTCACCGAGGCCCTCCAAGAAGTGACGGCGCCACGTGCCTATGCCCTCCCCCCAATGGTACATTACTACGGTACCTATCCGGCGGAAAACCTCTACCGCAACTAGAAGCCGCGCAAAACCGCATCGGGTACGGGTCTGCGTGGCTTCACGATCTTCTCAAAGGTGAGCCCCTTTCGCTCGAAAGAAGCTCGAGCAGAGAAAAACAAATACGGCGGCCATGTTGACCTTTCCAATTTCGTTCCACCACCGCCGATCATCCCAGTACTCCTATACCCCAACACACGCAGACATCATAAACCATCCAAGCACAGATTATTATATAGATAATATTGTCATTGGTCATTATATCTTAGAATATTTAACCATCAGCAATCATTTGAATTATTTCTATTCGAGTATTTTTTCATCTTAGTCATCATATATAGATTTTAAAACTTTAGAAATTCAAGCCTTTTAAACATCATTTGAGTTTATTTCAACAGTAAATATTTTTTTATTACCATAAGATCGTCTTATTTCTGATATCATTGTTTTATTAGATTAGTATTTTTATTTTATATTGTGGCCTCTCTCTATCTCCCAAACCTATATTCCTATATCACTTGCTCACACCTCCTTAACCCATTTCCTCTCAACCTCATACAGTCTCCCATAGGGTTCCTGTTGCCACCCATTTTATTTATTTTTTATTAATTCACCTATTGGACCATCCTACCTCGGTATACAATTCCCGATAACGAGTTCAGGAAATCCATAGATTCTTTTTTTTTTATCCATCACCCGACAACATCATTCATTACATTCAACAATGTCGGGTTGTTCAATCATCAATAGCAACAGTACCTGTTGGGAGAATCTTAATAAATTACTCTCTATTAAAACTTAAAACTTCTTTTTCGAAGGCACAAAATAACTATGAATTTAAATTACTATAATAAATTTCAAAAACTCTAAGAAATTCTTACGTCTTAACGTCTCCTCATACACTCTCTCCCACACTCACTCAAAGAAATACATATATTTATATACACACAACACCACAGAATAAATTAGATCACAGATTAATTAAATCACAGAATGAAAATGAATATTTTAAATAATAAACACCAACAAATCTCCCCTTCAAATTTTCAATTTTCATTCCTCAAAAATAACTCCACCACTTAGGCAGTTCTTAATCTTGACAGCATCCACACTCTTGGTGAGATGGTCCGCTTTCATTTCTTCTGAATTCAGTGCTTCTTGGTAATCTTTCGGACGTTTAATTTCATAAGTTCTATCAGAAACATTTTATTTACTCTTCTTTAGTCTTAATCTTTCAGATCTCCTCACTCCCCTTTTTATAAGTTCTTCTTCCTCGGTTTCTCTCAAATGAAGATCTCGTTCTTCTCTCATTTTTCTCGTCATTCCTGGTTCTGGTCCTCTTCTACGTGGAGTAATTATTTCATCAGGAGGTATTTCATCTATTTCACTCAAATCTATATCATTATCATCTTGAGTAATATGCTCATCATCGATGTTAAAGTTTTCTACTCGGTCTTCTCTATTACCACCAGAGTCTTCATTCCTGTGAGAAATCAAATTTTGATCTTCTCTACTAAAAAAGAAAAGTTCATTTTCATCAAGATTTCTACCACTATTATTCATTAAATAATATCCTAACTTAGCTTCATTAAATTTAACATCTGATACTTCATGTATTTCATCCATTTCTGGTAAATATATTCTATAGCCTTTTCTTATCATACTATAGCCCATCATGATCCCTTTATGAGCTTTTGGTTCGATCTTATTTCTCTTTTCTTTTCTAATATGAACATGAGCTTCGCTTCCGAACCTTTTTAAGTAAACAATGTTTGGTTTCCATCCCTTGTATATCTCGAAAGGAGTTGTATTAATTTCTTTGATTTTATTCTATTATTTATATGAACAGCCACTTCAACACTTTCGCTCCAAAATTTTAAAGGTAATTTAGAATCAATTAGTATGGTTCTTGCCGACTCAACTATGGTTCTATTAAATCTTTCGGCTTTTCCATTACTCTCAGGAGTATAAGCAGTGGTGAATTCTTGTTTGATGCCCTTACTAGATAACCATCGCCTCAAATAATTTGAAATATACTCTCCTCCATTATCATTTCGAATTCTCTTCAATTTCTTTCCAGTCTGTCTTTCTTATTGCATAATCAAGTTTATTATGGAATCTGCTGTTTGAGATTTATTAGCAATTGGTATAACGAAAGTAAAATTACTATAGTCATCAACAATAGTGATGAAATACTTATATCCAAAAGATTCATCCAAAGGTCCAACTATGTCGGTATGCCATAGATCCAAAATATCTTCAGATTGTTTATATTGAATACTTTTGTAAGATTTTCTATGTAATTTTCCCAATGTACAAGATTCGCAATTCCCTTTGTTATTATGTACATTTTTCAATCCTAATACAGTTGAATTATCATACATTTCTTTCAATCTCTGAAAATTTACATGAGCAAGTCTTTGATGCCATAGCATATCATCTACTTCTGCTTTTCTAGCGATTTCCATATTTAGGATTCCTTCAACTTCAAATTTATCACCATTTCTCCTTGCATCATATAAAATCTCACCATCTTTACCTATTACCTCAGCTTTATATTTACAAAATAATACACCAAAATCATGATCCACAATTTTTGCAACTGATAATAAACTTTCTCTCAAATCAGGCACATGCAAAACATTTTCAAATTTTATGAATCCCTCATTTACATTCGACTTCATTCTTATAGCTCCAATTCCTGATGATTTCATTATTGCACCTTTCTCAGCTGTTGCTATAATTCTTTCTTCTTTATATTCTATAAATAATTCTTTCTTACTGACCATATGGCTAGAGGCTCCAGAATCCATTGTCCATCTTATTTTTTCATCCCCTTGATCCTCTTCGTAATTAACTTCACTTGTCTCCATCACATGACCTGTAGATTCTCTATAATTTTTCTTGTTTATTCCTCTCTTAGGCCCATTATAATTATGCTCTGCATGCTCTTCACTTCTATTCTTTCTACATATTGCCGATTTATGACCAAATCCTCCACATTTAAAACATTTGATCTTGTTTCTACACTCTTTAGAAATATGTCCCATCATTCCACATTTATAACATTTAATAAATTTTCTTCTTTCCGTCCAGCCTTCTTTAGCTTTTGATGCAATTTCTGTTTGCCGTTTTTCTTCTTTTCTATGTTTTAATTTTTCTTCTGTTTCCTTCAGGATTTGTCTTATTGTGTTCATATTATTTTGCCTGTCAGATTTAATAATTTTTATGTCAAAATCAAATTCAACTCTCAAACCTTCCAAAACGAAGCAAATTAATTCTCTATCTCTTTTTTCATCTCCTGCTTGAATGCTTCTGCTCTTTATAATCATTGCTCTATTTAAGTAATCATCAACCGTTTCATCTTCCTTCATTTTTAATTTTGATAATTCTATTCTATTTTTCATCTGTAAGTCTTCATTTTTAGATGCCATTTCTTCCCCAATTATATTCCATAATCTCTTGGCACTTTTTTCGCTCGAGTATTTTAGCACTTGAGTGTCATTCATTGTTCTGTTCATCAAATTTCTTGCAATGGCATTGTCATCATCCCAGTCTTCCTAGATTTTCATTTTTTCATAAAATTTTTTATCTGTTTCTATACTGATACGTCTCCATAATTTAAATCCTCTTAATTCACTTTCAATTCTATTTGCCCAGATCAAGTAGTTTTTGTCAGATAATTTTTCTATTGGAGATAAGTTAAAATTTTGCATCTTTTCTTTTTTCTAAAAATTATTCAATTAATCTTGATTTGCATCAAATTAAATTCAACCGCTCTCTGCTACCAATTGTTGGGAGAATCTTAATAAATTACTCTCTATTAAAACTTAAAACTTCTTTATTGAAGGCACAAAATAACTATGAATTTAAATTACTATAATTAATTTAAAAAACTCTAAGAAACTCTTACGTCTTAACGTCTCCTCATACACTCTCTCCCACACTCACTCAAAGAAATACATATATTTATATATACACAACACCAAAGAATAAATTAGATCACAGATTAATTAAATCACAGAATGAAAATGAATATTTTAAATAATAAACACCAACATTTACCTTCCACAATCCTCACCTTAAATATTTCCCGCAGTCAAGAGTCTCCTGTTCGCCAACCAAGCTTCTTTATTTATTTTTTTATTTAACCAGCTGACTCAACCTTCCTCGCTGTACATTTCCCAACAGTGAGCTCAGGCGACCAGTTTGAGTATTTTTCTTTTTTTTTTCTCCTCAATGCTCGGATCATCATTATAACCATCATTTTTACCATTTTATTACTATTTTTTCCATTTTCATTCGAGCTCAATCATCATTGGCAACAGAGCAACTTTTGACTCCACCTTTCCCATTCCTCCACTTTCAACTTACCTACCTTCCCTGTCTGATCTAATGTTGATTATAATCCACAATTATGGAACGTCTTGGGAGTTCGGTCAATGAAAACAATACCTCACTTTCACAGACACGTATTGCATTGCCGAAGGCATTTGTAAAAATCAACTCAGACTTCTTCTCTTTTTACCACTGCGTCACTCTAAACTTTCAGATATCCATTATAAGTTTACATGTAACATATTACTACTTTTGATAAGTTCGTTTTCCTTTTTCTCTCTCTCACCATGTGAGACGTCTCTGAAATTATTTTTATGATAAAATAAAAAACAAACCATAATGACATTTCAATTCATTATGCTGTAAATAGTGATTCAAATCCTCACATTTATAAACGTGTGATTTTATTTGCTTATCTGCTCAAAATATTATATTTATATCTGTGGTCGTCCGCAATGCAAACACCTTTAGTCACATTCAGCTAGAAACCCAAGTTAGAAATCTTCCTCGGAAAAATGGGAGAACGAAGAGGTCAGATATCACCCTCGCCCCTCGCACTATTTTTAGCCGTTGTTACACTCCGGTTTGATTGCCCCCTCGTTTTAACTTGGAGACAATTTTCGTCCTTTGATAGGATCTCTCTTCTGCGTACAATGTTCGATATTTCCAATAATGAATACATTTATCTTCCCCTAATCATCTTCACAAATTTTAATCTTTCAAAATTTTTTTATTCTAAATTCTTTATTTACCACATTTGACTTTTCCAAACATCGTCTAATTAGCGTTTATAAGCATTGCATCACGAGGGGAACACACTAACCTAAATACTTACTATATTTTTAAATCTTACTCGTTTATATTTTTACGATCCTTGATGTGTGCCATTTTATATTTTAGAATCGATCCAGATATTTTTGAATATTTCTTTTACATTATGATATTTCTTTTTCTTCCATCCCTAAACAGCTAAAACTATTAGCCAACCTATATAAACATCACCTGGAACCTTATATTCTTTTACATCATTAAAAAAAAATGTACATGGCCTACGTCTAAGATAATTTAACTTTAATTTTTTTTACAGTGACGCCTCTACCAACTGTCCATTCTCATATCTTGATCCTTCCTACTCTACCTTCCATACTTCTCTCGTCTCTTGATATTTTTTCCTTAGGCCTTCTATACCTTCGTTCTTACCACCCCGCGTCCAACGCAGAGTTCCTGTTCGCCGATTTTTATTTTATTTTATTTTTTGTTATTGATTTGCCCCAGTGGACTACTCCTTTCTCGCCATCCCATCCAGATGGTGTGTTCAGGAAAATTCATGGCTTATTTTTATTTTTTTTTATTTACACCCGGGTCACCGTCCCAGCATTCTTCATTTCATTCTTTTTTTTTTTTTCTTAAACCCGGGTTCAATCGATCAATGGCAACAGTCGAACCCCGTTTTCACAATCTACCTCCATCCTCTAACCTCTTCAACGGTTCCTGAGACTCCTGCTCGCCAGCAATTTATTTTAATGATTCATTGACCTGGTACACTCTTCCTTCCCATGTTAACTCCACACGGAGAGCTTGGGTAACCAGCGAGATTTATTTTTCTCACGCTCGACCCATCGCCATCATCAGCATGATGCGTCCACTCATTTTTCTTTTACTTTTATTTTTCATCTGGTCGAGCTAAATCACCGACAGCAGCGCAGCTCTTGAGCCTCCATCTCTTTTTAACCTCTCTCAGCCAGCTTTTCTTTCCCATATTCTCCTATTACCTACATCTCCTTCGAGCTTCACGCATTTTGCCCATCTGATCTAATGCTACTTACAGGGCATCTTGAGATTGCTGAACCCTGAAATCAATACTTCGCTTCTAAGCTCGTATTGCACGGCAGGTCTCCTGAGATGTCCTTTGCAGAAACCAATTCAGACCCTCTTCCTTTACCCCTCACTGCATCACTGCCTAACTTATTGCTTAAGTCAATTTTCTTTTATATTTTATATTACTTTTATTATCTATACTTCTCCTCGTTCCTGTATTACATCCCTGAAACTATGTTGTAAATACTCTTGGCACCTTGAGTAACAAAAAAACTGTAAATAGTATACCTAACTTTCCCAAATATTTACCCTCGCTATTGTGTGTGTTTACTTTAAATTTATCCTTCCTATGTACTCCTTATATATATTTTTGGATTTTTTAAATATTTTATCAGTGTGTAACCACTACTCTCCACTTTATCTTTATTTTTATTCTAGTAACTAATTTGGCCCCAAATTATTTCCCATTTAATAGGTTTACTAGCTTTTCGCTCCATTTTATTCCACTCCCCCTAATCAAACCTTTCTCACCGGGGGCACATTCTATCGTAATTTAAACAATGTGATATGTGGGTAATAAAGTATGACGTCTTTTCTAGGCGTCTCAAAGTGACACCAGTTTGCCACCGGACCCCAGGGGAGGATAGGATGACCCACATGAGATTGACCAGTGAGCCTCAACACCCAGGGGATGCAGAGAGGAACAAATAGGGGCGTTTTGGTCCGGATGTAGGAGTTAGGTTATAGTGGATATTTCGGACAGGACCACTCAGTACTACGTCCGTGGTCATCTCACGGCAGCCCTCGTGGCTGCCGTTTTGGTTCCTCTCTGCCCCCGCGGTTTCAGGCTGGACGCCGAGCTTTCCTCTGCTAATCCTCAACTTTCCCCTGGTTCTGGTGCCACTTGAGACGTACTGGGAGAGCGTCTTTTAATCCCAAACTTTGTCCTTACTGTCCCGTGCGGACTTCCCACTCTGCACGCCTTGCCACTCAACCCCGACTACTTCCAACTCACTTGTTGTCTTACCCGGGTTCACGACATATATATATTTGATCATAAATAATATTGAAAAATGTTATAAATAGCTACCCATGAATTATGTGTAAAGAATTAAACGAATTCGGGTAAAACGTTTCAAATATTTTAGGTTTCGCAAGCTTTCGAGCAATTGTTCTTCAACGAGAAAATACTTTTGTGTACAATATAAAAATGATCTCTTTACAAAAATATTTTTTATATAAAGTTCATTCATAAATAGTACACAAAATTATTTTGAAGATCAAAAATTAACTCGAAAGCTTGCAAAACCCTAAAATAAAATAAAACCTTTTACCAAATTCATAATTTTTTTTCCTTTTCAATTATTGAATAATATCGTAGCAGAGTATTTATTATATTTAATGTACATATTATCAAATATATTATATTTTTTAATTTATATTTTCTACTCTGAAAACTTTCGTCATTGCTTAACTTGTATCTTATAAATATTGATTTGTGTTTATGCCTTAAATAAATTTCTGTATCAAACTTAAATTTGTCTTTTCTGATTTTCTACGTTACAAAATTTGAATAATTGAAATATCTAAACATCTCGGATAGAGAGCTGAATGTTTCCAAGAATGTAATTGTTAAGGACAAGTCTCACAAGCTACAATGATGGAGTATATCCGAATAGATTGGGAGAAATTGTCAAGGATCTGCAATCTAAGGAAACAGAACTACCTTTCTCATGGGAGATGTTTATCGTCAAGTGTAAGAAAATATTTCTAAATATTTCCGACAAATATATTTGATCTTATAAATTTTTTAGGCAATTCCCCTTCCGTATTTTATTCTTGCTATACTAGGCAAAATATCAGATTTCAATTCCCAGCACACTAAATATCTCATATCAGGTTTCTACGCCAAAGTGTAATATGGGGCTGTATCAATATATTTCCAGTATACTATATATTTATAAGGTGCCTCTCCCTATTTTTTATGATAAAAATAATTTAATATCCATAAATTTTCATAAAATAGGAGTATATTTAGTAAATGTTGTTCAAATCAATAATTAAACGATAATAGCAAAAGAATATACAAAGCCTAATAAGCAAATTTGGATATTGTTGAACCAGGTTGCGGCTTGACAAACTCTTCAACCTTGATTCTCCTCTTGCCGAGTCTTGCATCTTACAAGAGCGTTTTTTACTTTCTTTTTGCGTTTTCTTATTTTCCATTTTCTAAACATAGTTATTAAACTGTAACTTTTTCCATCATTGATATTGCCTTTGAACTATCCTAACCCATATTTTTATACATAATATTATGCTTATGGTTAGTCTAGGTTTTAAACATGGATCTCTCATTGACGTCGAGATTGTAATAGGAATTGGTCTAGAATGTTGGGAATCTCTTATGTGGTTCAGACAATGAAACAACAAATAACAAGTTCACTTACAGCTGAAGTGGTTTTAAAGAATTAGGCAATTTTATCTTTTAAGAAAGTATTTTAAATTTATAATTTTCAAAGAGAGAGAGAAAAGAACATTTAACAATTTACATTACAATTATTAATTTTGTAAACAAAACAAAAACACTCCTTTATTCTTGTTTTTATATTACAGTGTTGTCAGTCTAAAGGTATTTCAAGATCATTGATTAACTATTCTTCTTTTTTTTCCAACATTTCCTCTTAAATCAGTAATCTTATCACATTCAACAGTTTCTTAACTTGCCTTATGTTTTAAATGGTTGTCATAAGAAGGGATTTGAATTTGTTAAACTTTGGTCTGGCTAGAGGGTTTGTTAGGATGTCTGCAATTTGGTGTTCTGTTGGAAAATATATCAGGTTAAACCTTTGAGCTTGATCTTTCACAAAATGATAATTGACATCAATATGTTTAGTTTTAGTGGTGAAATGTCTGATTTAATAAATTTTATAGTGCTTTGGTTATCAACATAGAGATTTATATCAAATTTATCTGGATAGGGATCTTATGTATGACACTTCTTTGCATGCATCTGCTGCAGCAATGAACTCTGCTTCAGTGCTGGAAAGGGCAATTACAGGTTGCTTTCTGGAGCACCAACTTATGGAACCTCCACATAAGTAAACTACATATCCTGTGGTACCTTTTCTAGTTTTAATATCTCCAGGAAAGTCAGAATCACAATACACATTTAATCCAAATGGCATCTCTCCATCATATGATATGCCTAAATTGGTGGTGTGATTTAAATATCTTAGGGGGTTCTTTTGATGTTTATAATATCTTGAGTTGTAGGATCATGCATTGACCTGCTTTCAAAATTTGTGGCAAAGGTCATGTCTGGTCTAGTTTTGTTTGTCAAATATAAAAGGCTTCCAATTGCTTGTCTGTAGGGAAATTTGTTATCATTTGATATTTCTAAGTTTTTGTCTAATTCTTTTACTACATCTGTAATGGGAGTGGGTACTGGTTTTGAGTTTTGCATATTATATCTTTCAAGAACTGATTTTGCATAATTTTCTTGTGAAAGTAAAATTTTATTTTTTTTTTCCTCAAAACACAAATTTATTCCCAAAAAGGTTCTTGGATCATTGTTTATTTTAACTTCAAACTCTTGGGATAGTTTTTCTAAAATATTATTTAATTCTTCTTCAATATCTCCCATCAAGATACCATCATCTACATATATTGCAAGGTATATATTTCCTTTGTTGGTTTTAAAAAGACATGGCTCTGATTTTAGTTGTATGAAATCTTGGGATTTGAGAAAGGTTTTTAATATTTCATACCACTTTAATGGGGCTTGCTAAAACCATACAATGCCTTTTTTAACCTACATATATTCCCTTTATAACCTTCTGGCAATTGGACATATATTTCTTCATTCAAAAACCCAAATAGAAAAGCTGTTTTTATGTCAAATGTTTTAAAAACAAACCTTTTCTTAGCCATTAGAGCAAAGTATATCCTTAAAGAGACAGTGCTTATAACTGGACTGAATGTCTCATCATAATCAATGCCTGCTTCTTGTTCAAAGCCTCTTACAACTAGTCTTGCTTTGTAGCGGCCATCTTCTTTCTCTTTAAAGAGCCATTTAGAAGTCAGAATCTTCTTGTTTGACGCTTCATTTTCTTTTACTATTTCCCAAACTTTATTTTTGTCAAAAGACTATTTTTATTCTTTTATTGCCTTTTTCCATTTTTCTTGATTTGGACCAGATATAGCTTCCGAGTAAGTTAGAAGAGCTGATTCTGTTGTTCCGTCCCGTTCTAAATAGAAGTCTTCATATCTTGATCTAAGATTATATTTTGAAGTACTTGGTTTTGTAGGGATATCTTCTTTGTCTTCAGAGACTTCTGGTAGACTTGGTTCTTCATTTAATTCTAGTTGATCTTCTGATTCTTCTTCTGGTTCGACAATAGGTATTTTTTCTTCTTTATTTATACATCCTTTATCTAAAAAATTACATCTCTAGCTGTAAAGATTTGTTTGCTTTGTTCATCCCAAAGGCGATAACCATTTGGTGCATAACCTATAAAGGTATATTTTTTTACTTCTGTCTTCCAATTTCTTCAAGTGTTTTAGGGTTTTGACATAAGCTTCACAACCAAAAAGTTGTAAGTTTGACAAATTTGGTATTTTGTTGAACCAAAGTTCTGCAGGGGTTTTCTCTAATTCTTGAGTAGGGCTTCGGTTCAGCAAATAGGCTGAAACCCTTACAGCTTCTCCCCACATGTATTTTTCTACACCAGAATCAATCAAAATAGCTCTAGTTTTCTCCATCAGGGTTCTATTTTATCTTTCGGCTTTGCCGTTTAGCTGAGGTGAGTGAGGTATGGTGAGATCCATAATGATTCCTTTAGCTTTGCACCAGGATTTTATATCTTCATTTACATATTCTTCGCCATTGGCACATCTTATTTTTAAAACCTTTAGATTCATTTGTGTGTGGTTTTCTGCTTCTATAATAAAATTTTTCAGATATCCTTTTACTTCATATTTATTTTGTAACAAATACACATGACAAAAATGTGTGCAGTCATCAAGAATTATTTGAAAATAGTTTTTGTTGTCATGGGTAGTGGGATCTAAAGGTCCACATACATCTGTATGGATTATTTCTAAAGGCCTTTTTGATTTTGTTCTAATGAAATTGAATGGCTTTCTTACCCGTTTAGCTTTAATGCATGTTTCACAAATTTCATCTGGACTTATTTTTTCTATGTTTATTCCATTAACCATAGATTTTAATTGTTTTAAACTTGAAAAACGTATGTAACCCATTTTTCTGTGCCATTTTAGCATTTCTTCATTTTGGGTAGCTGTTAGGTGAGATTCTTTGATTTTGGGATTTTCTGTTTCTATATTTATTGCATAGAGTCCATTTTCCTGTTTTTCTCCTTCTAAAACTTTTATTTCATTTTTTACGACAAATACCTTTTCATCTTCAAAGACGACTTTGCCTTTATTTCTGGTAATGACACTTACAGATAGTAAATTATTTGTCAAGTTTGGTACAAACATCACCTCCTTGAGATCACATTTCTTCCCTTGAATTTTTCTGACTGATTTTGTTATTAGAGTTTTTTTCCTTTTTCGCTATTGATATTTTTGAGTTGCAATCTACTTCATCTAGTAATAACCTTTTACTATTTATCATATGGCTTGTTGAGCCACTGTCTACAATGAATTCTAACAATTCTTCATTTTTACATTTTAAAGTCTCTCCTGCAAAAAAGGACAAATTTTCTTCATTTTTGTTTCTGAAAAAGCAATCATTTTCTTTATGATTTGTCTTTTTACAAATTCGGCAAGGAATATTTTCCTGCAATTTATTTTGAGATTTTTTAAAGAAGCATTGGTCTTGAGTATGATTTGTCTTTTTACAGAGGGTGTACCATTTTTTATTTAGTCTACAGTATTTTGATAAGTGCCCTCTCCTTTTGCTGTTAAAGCACTGCTTTACTTTAGTAGCATTCATGGCTATTCCCTCTTCAGGCTTTACTTTTTGTTTAGTTTCTTCAAGTGATAGTCTTGATATTAAGTTTGTTAACGTTTTCTCACTTTTTGGTGTCGAGTCCAATGCTGTGCTGAAGTAATTAAAGTAGTCTGGCAAAATGCTCAATATTTTAGAAATTACAAAGCTTTCCTCAATTTCTTTTAGTTTTTTTAGTTTGAATACTATATTTTGCATTCTGCTTATATTTGTTACCATATCTGTATTTTCGTCAAATTTGAATCCATGAAATTCTTGTAGTAATTTGAATTTTAATTGCTCATCTTCTCTTCGATAAATGGCTACTAGTTTTTCATACATTTCTTTTGAAGTTTTGCCATTTAGAATGTGTTAAAACATTCTTTTCAATGGTTAACATTATGTATTTTTGTGCTTTGGCATCTTTTAGGCTCCATTTATATTTTACAGTTTCATCTTTCAAGTCTTCAAAAAACGATTTTCCATTTACAATATCTAGAAGTCCATTTGCTTTGATAATAATTGTTATCTGAAAATTCCATAAATAAAAAATTTCAGAACTTTCAAGTCTCACAATATTTGCGATATCTTCGCTGACAGCCATTTTTGGTTTTATTTATATTGTCGCGTCTGGACCTTACCGGTTCTTTGCGACAACGCCGCTTCCTCCTTCGTGGATCACCTTCTCAGGCTCCCGTTGCTCTTCCCTGCAGCCTTTCCCCGCAGGCCACCCAAAGACGTCCTGAGTTCCACCTCTCCAGTGGAAACTCCCTTCCTCTGGCAGTATCTCTCGGCCTTACCACTGGTGGGGGGACACGAGAGAATTACCAGAAGAGTAGTAGTAGAAGCAGCAGCAGCCTGGCGATGATGGCAATGGGGAGATTAACGACAGAAGGCGGCACGGAGACTTGAAGCACTTTTTTTTTATTGTCATCCACTACTAAACATTCACTATGATGAGATAAATAGCAATGGGTATTTACATTATATTACATCCTGGGCCGAACATAAAAGGGTATTTACAATTAACCTCCCCAGGAAACAGGACCACAGCAGTCGGCGACTCCCACATCAGCCAGAGAAGGGAAACAGGCGAAAGCGCCATTTATTGACGGAGGTTGAAATCATTTGGAGGCCTTAAACGCGACAATATTTTGTCCTATATTTTATATATATTTTACCGCGATTCAAAAACCACGCTCTGCTATCATGTTGGGAATCTCTTATGGTTCAGACAATGAAATAACAAATAACAAGTTTACTTACAGCCGAAGTGGTTTTGAAGAATTAGGCAATTTTACATTTTAAGAAAGTATTTTAAATTTATTATTTTCAAAGAGAGAGAGAAAAGAACATTTAACAATTTACATTACAATTACTAATTTTGTAAACAAAAAAAAAAACACTCCTTTGTTCTCGTTTTTATATTACAGTGTTGTCAGTCTAAAAGTATTTCAAGATAATTGATTTACTATTCTTTTTTTCAACAAGAGGGGGCCTTGAGAGATACCATGTGTGAGTGACTAGAATAATGGCTTACAATATATAAAAGTCGCCAATCCCACCCATAATGATGCCCGTGTCTTTGGTCAATGTTAGAATTGTGAGACATTTTCACTGATCGCTTTAGATAGAAATACGCAGAGAAGATATAAGGAAATATATTTATTAAAATTAAAATTCAGTGTTATTTATACATATAATTGTAAATATAGGTTTTAGCGACACCCCATACTCATGCGCACTCACAAAGAGTTATGGATGTCGTATAAGTTAGTAATTATATACTAATTCTAGAATTTTAAATATTTAGTAGTGTGTGTGTATTGCACCGACTTGAGATTTAATTGATTGTAAAAGTTGTTGCTCAGCTATGTCTGCGTTTAATAGAATATTTCTCATTGAAATATAACTAGCGTGGGAGAGAACAACCAAGAAAGTGCAAATAGCGAAAAAATGACTTCTTACTAACAAGTAAACGCATCAATATATATGTATAAATTTATATTTTATTATATATATACTCTTATTATATATATGCATATTATCATATGTTATTATTCCTAAATTATGAACATAGATATTACCTGATTGTCTTTGTTCCTTAGAAATTACTCTCAAAGGTTTCTTTAAATAAATAAAAGAATCTCTGAACACATACTATTTCATATCACCTTTTCAGATTTTCTCTTGTTTTATTGTATGTATTAGAACCATATACCGGGATCTACGTGCAGATAATAGACAAAAATCGTGTGGTTATAAGTTTACTAAACATATGAAAACGCTTATAGTAGTTTTACGCTAACTTCCACGAATTCGACATATACGATTTTCTAGGCTCTACCTATCGTTTTATATAGGTATTGACTAGAGAGTACATATGTTTATATTGACTTCCAACTGATCTTGCAAACCTACTAGTGCCGAAAATAGCTGGGGTGGATGCTAAAGTAATATTCAATAAAAGATATCACGGAAGCTTTCAGACAACCTCATTTTCAACTAAATATAAAAGCCACATTAGGAACGCTTGAAGGCTTCATTATTTATTTTTATAATAAAATTAAAACGTCACTAACACTTTTGCGATTATCAAAAACCGGCTAATTCTCGCGTCCTTGAAGACTTGTATCATTAAAGCAGCTTGGAAATTTGAATTGAAAATAGAACGGAATTTGAATTGATAGAACTCCTTCTAGCGGGAACGCGGCATTTACGACTGAAATTAGAACAGAGTTATTCCCCAATAATTGGGACTTTCTCCAGGGACCTCGGGTCCCAATCATCATTCCATAGGGTCATCTTACTCCAGGAGTCATTTCTCGCTATATCTTCCTTTGGGGATTGCTGAAATGGATATTTGATCGGCAGTACTCCTGGGACCGGATGCGATAACATCGGGATTGGCTGAATCCGCCGTAAAACTGAACAGTCGTACTCGATCTTCCCTTCCTTCCTTGAATTGTCCAATACATAGAAATAACAAAAATTTTAAGATTATCTTTAGAGTTTTGTGTTATACTTCAAGTAAATTGCGTTTCTGACATAGAAGATACTTTCATGGTTTCAAGATAGAAGACACTACTTTGGAAAAATTTTAATCTATAAATTATAAATTAATATATATCGAAAAATAACATCATTTATAACTTTTTTTTTACCAGCGAAATTTTCACGATGAGATAGTGTTATCTTTCTTATTTATAAAAGTCAATGTCTGTTGTCTGTTTCGCGATAAACTCAAAAACAACTGAACCAATTGGGACCAAATTTTGCATGTCGCTTTTTATAAACCTGAGGATATTTTTCGGCTACATTTTGATTAGTATTTTTGGCCATTAATTTTTTTCATTTTTTTGGAAACCTTTTTTTTACGCGGAGTAAATACGAGGCGAAGTAACAACACCAGGCCAATTAGACGACCAATGAGCCTTCTGCATTTTTTTCAACTTGCTTTTTATACGAGTGTTAATTTTTTCACAAAAATATTGAGTACTGAGAGAGAAATTTATATTACTAACTAGGTTATGCTAAATGCACACAATGCAATTTTTAAAAAAAATCTCTCTTTTTTTAAATCGTTTAAAATCCAGTCGCAGTCATTAGCAAACACATATGTTTGCCTAATTTCCATGTGCTCTTTTATTTCTTACAGAAAAATATTTACATGCCAGTATTTTGGATTAATATTTTTCTAAACCAATTTTTATTAATTATTATTCTTATTATATTCTTATATTCTTACTGAGAAGATGGGCATCGCAGTCAACATCCATCGCAGTCACTCACTCAACTCAGGGATTTCATGGGTTAATGCACTAGAGCGGGTACCTCGGGGGTTGGTTGGAAAATCTGCCATATATTTAAACTATATTGATTTTGAAACAACTAAATGGATTGCAAACAATAATTAAATCAAATACCTTAACACTAATAAAATACTATTTTTTCCATCGCACACTTTTTGCCTGTGGTTTGTGTTACTTCTGTATTGCTATTCTATGGCACTTCTACTATTTATTATTGATGTACTTTCAGTACGAAGGAAATTGCACTCAGGGCAATTCTCGGGCCGGGTTATTCGTCTAGTTTATCTATAAATATTACTGATATATGAAAATTTTAAAATCTAATTTCATTTTGATCTGTCAATTATCTCATTTAATCGTAGGATAAAAATATAACGTCCCCCCTGAGTCTATCTAGATTGAGAACTCAGCTGGGTGATGCCAGAGCAGCAGTCGATAATTTCGACCCACTATGATTATCATGGCCTATACCACATATACTAGGGATAATGATGATATTAATAAAACTTTCTAAAAAACATATATTTATTCGATTTTCAAATGAATAATTTCCAAATAGACCGAGCTATATTGTAGCAAAGTATTTATTATATTTTACGTACATATTATGAATTATTTTATATATTTTTTTATTTATATTTTGTCTCTGGAAACTTCCTCATTGCTTATCTTGTAAATATTGATTTTCTGCTTGCATTAAATAAATTGCCGTGTCATTCTGAAGGTTGTCTTTTCTAATTTCTACGTTACAATATTATTTTTCACTTTCGAAGTTGGGGATATTCATTTCAAATAACTAAAATTCTAATATGTCAAACCAATATTTCGCTTTTCTCCCATATCATCACCCATTATGATATAGTTATAAAATATATTACTTCCATGTCTTAGTGCTTTCATACACTTTGACACATAATAAAGTTTTCACTGATTTCTCTAAAGGCCTTTATTTTTCAATCTTTATATCCATAAAGGTTGGAAAATAAAGGCCCTCAGTGAAAGGTATATCATTGGTAAAAGTGTATAAAAACACTGACATATGTGAAAATTAGATTTTAAAAAATATCTATGAGTGATAATGGTTGAGGTTCAGTCTTCATACCACAATGAAATAAGACGTATAGCCTGGGAAACATAAATTCTTGACTTTTATTTATTTAGCAAGAAAATAATTGGGCACAAAAATTGTGTATTTTGGAAAATAAATAATAATTTTGTTAGTTACTCGAATAAATGGCTATAAATATATTTTAGAATTTAGTTTGTAAGCAGATGTCTTCCCAGCATTTTATCATTCTGTTTTAATTTGTTTTCATATTAATCAAATTTTTTGACGAAAGTTCATTTTAACGATAAAATATAGAATAACAACCAGTTCTAAATCTTATTAGAATTTCACTTTAATTATACACTCATAGACAAAACCTAAGGAAGTGGGAATTATTTAATGTGACAGTCGTCTGTCTTTTTTTTTTTTTTAATGTCACAGAAGCAATTGTGTACACACTTGGTTATCTCGTGTGTCTTCAATAAAGATCTTTGTGTATCAAATATATTTCAGAGTTATTGTCTGAATCACGATGTACATGATAAAAGGTACACTTTCCATTAGTTTTGTTCATAAGTGTACTTTTATTCGAAACAAACTATTTCGATTCCTATAAATGCATTCTCTATTATAGCAAGAGAATTTTTTTTCTATTATTATTTTAAAAGACACATCCGGCTTTATTAGTTGATGATTTCATCGACGTTTCGATCTTTTGTATCATGATGATAAGAATATAGGAAATCTAAAGACCTAATATCTTCGAAACTATCTGAAAAACTAATTTCCTTCACTGATTCAAATTCTATAACAATAGCTAATGGAAGAACTAAGGGTGACACGCACGGCTCATTCACTTTTATTTCAGAAAGAGGTTCATCGGTTTTGGATTATTTCATGTACACACACGGTTTAACACAGATCATATCGGATATGTGGATCGAAGAACTTTCATATTCAGACCACTTACCAATTGTTTTACAAATTAATACTGGGTATGAAGCTATTAAATCCTCGTACAAAAATGAAATACTAACACGAAAATTCATTTGGACGAAAGAAAATGTGGAGATGCTAAAACATAATTTAAGTGATATTGAAGTTGGAAATGAAACTGATATTAACACAGAAACAGCTAATTTTACTAAACAGATCTACACGGCAATGGAATCGGCAAATATAATTAAATTTGCTAAACGACGACACCAACTTTCAAAACCTTGGTATGACAAAGATTGCTATATTATGAAAAAAACGACCAAAGTAAGTTTACAAAGATGTAGGAACTCAAATAACATACACGACCGCCAAAAATATATTGAGGCTAGGAGGGAATATTTTAAGCTCCTGCAAAGAAAAAGAGACGAATTCAATAAGGACAAGAATGAACGGATAAAGAACGCCAAAGATCCTAAATCCTTCTGGAATGTCATTGCATACTTCAGAAAAAAACCAATAATACAAGGTGAGATTGATATAAAAGAATGGTTTTTATTTTATAAAAATTTACTGAACAAAGAAAATAAAGAAGCTACTTTTACGGTAAACCAGATGATCGGTTGGAAAGATCCAGATTTAGACGCGGAAATAACCCTTGAAGAGATCCATGATGTAGTAAAAAAACTAGCGAACGGCAAAGCAGTGGGACTCGATGGTATACCAAATGAGTTGCTAAAGAATTTACCAATACCGACTTTAAATAAATTGAAAAACCTATTCAACAAAATAATGTCCACAGAAAAATACCCGCAACTCTGGACGAACTCAATAGTACACCCTATATATAAAAGCGGTGATAAGAATAACCCAACAAATTACAGAGGGATTGCCCTCTGCAGTAATATATCTAAATTATTTACTACAATACTAAGAAACAGATTAAACAACTGGATAGAAAAAAGAGTGATTATTTTAGAAAACCAAGCAGGTTTCCGTAAGAACCGATCATGCACTGACCACATAATACTGCTGAATTCACTCATCCAATTATCTCTGAGAAGAAAACGAGGCAAGCTATATGTCTTCTTCGTCGATTTGACTAAAGCTTTCGACACAGTCCCACATGATTTACTTTGGCAAAAATTGCATAAAATGGGCATTAGCAATAAATTTGTAATGCTGATAAAAAACTTTTACCAAGAAGCTAAGATCACTATCCGATGGAAAGGACAATATTCAAATAATGTGAAAATTAATTCTGGAGTGTTGCAGGGAGAATCAATTTCCCCACTTTTATTTATACTATATATGGCCGACCTAATAGAACTTTATAATAACTCAGCACTTACAGGATTTCATCTCCCTGATTTTGGCGTTTTACACCTACTTATGTATGCGGATGACATAGCCATAATTGGAGAATCGATAATTAATCTTCAAATTAAAATCAATTTACTAAAGTCTTACCTGGATAAGAACAAATTAGTTTTAAATGAAAATAAGTCCAAAATAATAGTATTCAGAAATGGAGGAAGACCGGCAAGACACGAAAACTGGTACTGGGGTGACACCCCACTGACTGTTGCGTCCAATATTACATATCTGGGATATCCATTCACTTCCACTATTAATAGTAAAAAGGTAGCCCTCTTTTATAAAGCCAAAGCAAATACGGCAATAAATGCAACTATTAGACTGATAAAAAAAGAAAAAATTAACTCATTAAAAGTTGCTCTGAATCTATTTGACTCAGTTATTAAATCAATACTGCTCTATGCGGCCCCTGTGTGGGCTTGGGACAATACGGATATTATAGACCAATTACAGAATACGTTTATCAAAAATTTTCTGAATCTACCAAGATATATACCAGGGTACATTGTAAGGCTGGAAACAGGCAGAATATCTTTGACTTTTACAACGATCAAATTAATTTTGAAATATTTCATTAGATTACAAAATATGGAAGACAATAGACTACCTAAGCTATGCTGGAATAGATTGAAGGAAATTTCCTTAATGACAAAAAAACCTATAGGATTCTGTAAGAATATTATGGATATCATCAATCATTGTGGACTCACATGGCTAAACTATAGGTTAAATTATGATGACATACAGATCGAACTTCCGAATATACTAAAAATAAAAATTGAACAGCTATTGCAGCAAGATCTGGCAAAATTATCTCTTACGAAAACATACTCAAACTATAGGTTACTTTATGATTCATTTATTCCAGAAAATTACTTTTCATGCAATCTGTCTTCAGCTTTAGTGAGTTTTATTGCACAGATCAGATTAATGTCAACAATGATCAAAGAAAATCATATTTACGCAATTAAGAAAGAAGATTTGTACTGTGGGTTATGTGGAAGTCAGATAACTGATGAAATATACCATTTTATTGCTGAATGCGGGGATCTGGAAGGAGAGAGAAAAAAGATCCTGAAAAGTCTTCCTAGACCGCATTTGAACTCAATAAAGCTAATAAAAACTGTTTCAGATAAGAAAAGTTGGGCAATTGAACTGTTCAACTTTCAAAAAGCGGTTGGGAATAAAATTGCACTCATGGAAGAGAGAAGAACAGGGGCACAATAAAAAGTCACCCTGTTTGACATACCCTGACTGTAAATACTATATTTTCACCTGTTCTCTTATGGTTAATATTGTCTGTAACTCCACGGAGAATCCGTACAGGGCAAGATGCCCTAATAAAGCTGTTTTGTTGTTGTTGTTGATAAGAAGCCTAAATATTGTTACATCAATTTTAATGAGCCCTAAATTTAAAAAAAAATATTCTATGATATTAAATATTTATTTAAAACAGATTATTTAAAAGGGTATCATTCCTTTTTATAGGTTCAATCCGTTTGTAATATTTTTATTGTACATATTTTGATTGGTTATTACACGTCATTCAGACATACTCTAATCCTATATATAGAATAATCGAAGAGAGAATATATATAATAGTTAGAAAAAAGAGAGAAAGACAGAACCATGCACTTTTAATCAAACTAATAATAAGGAAAAAAAAAAAAAGAGTTTTATAAAGAAGGTAGATAAGATTGTTAGTATATATATATATATATTTTTTATTATTTTATATTTTATCCTTTTTTTTTTAAAGATTTTTAAAGTTTTTTTATTTTATAATATGATTATAAATAGTTGTATTTAGTAATATATCTATAGTATGAATTAACATTTGTTATAAGTTTGGATATTATGTTTTGAAACCCTAATGGTAGACCAGACATACACAAAAGACTTTAAATTGAAATGAATTGGAAAAAGAGATCTGCTGGAACGGGGATCTTCAGATAAAATTCCAACGACATTTCACCCCTTCTTTATTATGTCATAGATCTCTTTTAAACCGGATTTTATGTGTTAATATTAAGTTGTTTCAGTGAAATATTTAAATGAACATATATAACAGATACAAGTGTTAACAAATTCAAACTGTAAACCTACCTCGGCCGCTGCGTCCTCCATTGTGAATATCTATTTCTGGCTGGCACATGTCGCGGGAGGGGAATGTCCCCCCACATTTCAAATTTAGACCATTTATTCAGAATTTTTTTGAACAACAAGAAAATTAAAGAAGATAGGAAAAATAGTTAAAGGAAGAAAGCTAAATTTTATAATCTTTACAGCTAGTTATATCAAAATAACTGATCTAACACTTATTCATCTTTTAATATTCCTTTAAAAAGGCAAATTATAAGAGTTTAATAAAGCTATTAATTGTGCAAATTCATCTTTATTTAACTTCCATTTTCCTCCCCAGAAATTGGAGATTAAACAAAAATGAACTATATACTTTAACACTTTAAAAATCTTGTGAAAAAATCTTTTAATCAGTTATTTAATCAAAGTTTAATTAACTGTTAAAGATTATAAATTTATATTAGTTAATATTAAGAGAAATTATAGAAAGTTGATTTCATAAATGGATATTTCCATTTATTTTTTTTAAATATTTTATAATTGATATACTGTTGAAATATTTTACTTGTTTGATACTAAATTTGTTTTTAATAAATTCCATGTTTAAATTTTTAACATCTTCTATGAAATTATCTAATATATTATTTATTCTATAAAATCTTAGAAACTGACCATAATATATACCTTTACAGCAATTTAATGATATATTAGAATTCATATTACAGTATTTTATAATATTGAAATTATAATTACTCTTTTTATTATAAACTCTAACAGCACTATTTGTAAGGTCTATATTCAAGTCTAAAAAGTTAACTTTTTTGTTTCTATAAATTTTTTCATTGTTCTTAAGTTTCAAGTATTTAGGATATATTTCAGGTATTAATTTTTTAAACAGTGGATTATTAAATATTATTATGTCATCTACATATCGAAATATTTGCCAATTAATATTATTTTGTAGAAAGTATTCTCTTTCGTACCAGAACAATATTAGATTTGCTAGTAACGGACTAGAAGATGTACCCATGGGAACGCCTTCTGATTGAATATATATTTTATTTTTAAATTCTATATAGTTAAAATTTAAAAATGTTTCCAGTAGAGTTTTTGCTGTTTTAAGATCTAATTTAAATGTTTTATATCTGTTATGAATAATTTTAATGTAGAAAGTTTTGTCATTAATGAATTCATTAAATAAATTGGTTATTTTATTATTTAGATCTCTTAAATTTATTTTAGAATATAGGTCCTCAAAGTCAAATGTGTGTACTGTTTCAATGTTTGTCCAATTGTTCATTAAATAATTAATGATTTTTTTATTTGAGTCGATAAATTTATAATTATATTTATTAGTTAATTTATTTATAATAAATTGTAGTGTTGAGGCTAATTGTATATCAATATTTTTTATGACTGAATTTATACCAGATGTGATTGTTCTGAAAGAAATAGGTTTTTTGTGTAGTTTAGGAATTATATAGAACTTTGGTATGTTTGGATTTTTGTGGTTATTATAAATTTTTAGTGAATTTTCAACATTTTTGATGTCTTTTTTGATTTTTGTGCCTGTAGTTCTTGCAAAAGTGTATTTATGATTATTATCAATTTCCTTTTTTAGTATATCGTGGTATAGATTTTTACAAATTAAAGATAAATTATTGGGACATTTATCTATAGGAGTGATAATATAGTCCTTCTGTAAATTAATTATATTTTCTTTAAAAGAAGGAATGTCTGAATTGGGTTTTGTGTATTTAAGTGTATTATTATAATAATTTATAATTTCCTTTTTAATATTATGTTTCCATTCCAGAAAAGTAAATTCTGGAATACTGTATTTTATACTAGTTTTATTTATGAAAATATCTATATCTTTTAATATAGATTTAATTGTATTATTATAATTGTGTTTAATTTGAGGTATATATTTATACCCTTTATTTAAAATTTCTTGATATTCTGGATTTAAAAAAGAAAAGTTGCTAGTTAATATATGACCTGAGTACTTATATTTATCAATATAGTTGTTGCAATTACATTTATTTTTTTTTAAATTTGCCAAATTATTAATAAATTGGTTATAATTGCAAACTAAATTACCTATATTTTTATTGTATCTCCAGATTGTTTTAAAATTTAAATTTTTTATAGGGAAAAGATTATTGATGATTTGGTTATTAAAAATATCATTAAATTTAATATGATTAAATAAATTGTTATTAAATTTAATGATAATATTAATGTTATTAGTAGTTTGTTTAATTTTTCTGTATTTAAAGATGTCGTGTGTGATATCTATTAATCTGTTAGTCAGATTATGAATTTTAATATATTCTATGAGTTTGATAAATTTATTATTATTTAGTTTAAATAATGTTTTAATAAATTTATCGACGAAGTTGTTAGTGTACATTTGTTTTGGGTCCAGTAATTCTTCAAATTCAATGTAACCTAATTTATTTGTAGTTTTACCTCTAGTTTTATTAGGTTTAGTTTTAAATTCATTTTTTTTGTATTTGCAACTGATTTCATAGGTTGAAATTTCTTCTGTTTGTGGTTTGTATGTGTAGTTTAATTCGTCGTTAAGTCCATAAGGGAATAATGTGTTGTGTTTATAAATGTAGTTGTTTTCTAATAATAGTCGTTGTTTTTTGTTTTGACATATGTCTAGTATTTCTATCTTAAAGATGTTAAAAGTATGTAATTGATTGTGTTCTTTCATATATATATTACCAATTGATTTTTTAGCGTGGTTTCTATGTAGGTTTATTCGTATATTTAATGGATTACAAGTTTGTCCTATATATGATAGTTGACAAATTTGGCATGTTAATTTATAAATAGTATTCACTAATTTACAACTAGTTGTTTGAAAAGTGTCATGGTTCTTAAGAGAGGGACAAGTTTGACAATTTTTTCTTAGGCAATTCTTAGCGAGTTTAAATTAACATAAAAGAGATCTATGACATAATAAAGAAGGGGTGAAATGTCGTTGGAATTTATCTGAAGATCCCCGTTCCAGCAGATCTCTTTTTCCAATTCATTTCAATTTAAAGTCTTTTGTGTATGTCTGGTCTACCATTAGGGTTTCAAAACATAATATCCAAACTTATAACAAATGTTAATTCATACTATAGATATATTACTAAATACAACTATTTATAATCATATTATAAAATAAAAAAACCTTTAAAAATCTTTAAAAAAAAAAGGATAAAATATAAAATAATAAAAAATATATATATATATACTAACAATCTTATCTACCTTCTTTATAAAACTCTTTTTTTTTTTTCCTTATTATTAGTTTGATTAAAAGTGCATGGTTCTGTCTTTCTCTCTTTTTTCTAACTATTATATATATTCTCTCTTCGATTATTCTATATATAGGATTAGAGTATGTCTGAATGACGTGTAAAAGCCGATGTAATAGACGTTACTTTGTTAATTTTTATTGTTATTAATTATAAATATATAATTAACTTGAGGATGTAGTAGAAGTAAAGGATTTTTTTTTTCTCTCTCTATCTACAAATTAATAACATTTTACAAATTTTATAATTTGAATTTAAATGATCATAATAGTGAAGATAATCTTAATACAAAACTGGACTATAAAATTAAATAACTATTTATTATTATAATTAATTTAGATTTAGCTTGCTAATCTAATCAAATCTAACTGATATAAGTTATCATTATTATCAGTTTGCTCCTTAAGTTTTAAAATTAGAATCACTGTTATAATTTTGTTATATAGTTTCTACACTATATATATATATATATATATATATAAACGGTCTTTTTATT
Source organism: Cordylochernes scorpioides (assembly GCA_030710605.1). NCBI lineage: Eukaryota > Metazoa > Arthropoda > Arachnida > Pseudoscorpiones > Chernetidae > Cordylochernes > Cordylochernes scorpioides. The sequence continues at coordinate 28,366,477 of CP092885.1, forward strand.
CAAACACTCCTAAATTTTACAGGGAAACGTTATTAGGGGGGGAGGGGATAACACTTGTTAAAAATCTACATCGAGCCATAATTTGTATATATAGAACTTTGCTTCGTTAAGGATGTCATTGATGGCGTCGTCATCATCATTCATGATAAAATTCATAGGGTCAAAGACGTAATTTCTCTTTAGAGCACAGCATTTCAAAATAGCGTCGTTTAAAATCGGCTGTATAATTGTGCAGTCAAGATATCGATGTTGTAAATCAGGCGATCCATTGCACACAGGGCAGCTATTCTTGGAAAAACGCCGTGGGTAAGGGAGGGCTCGGAGTTTAAGTCGCCAGGCGATGTCATCGTATATGTTCTTTTTCTTGTGCCAAGAGGGCGCGCGGTCGATTAGCCATCTTTCAACTTTATTGTTGGCGTAGTTCAGATCAAGATTCGTCACAAAGATTGTGTTTCGCAGCGCCATGCTCTTCAATCTAATGAAGGGCTTATTGAAGTTATTAGAGACGATAGGTAGGTATATACACGAACGGTTGTTGTGGGGAAGAAATTTCGTCGTTTTCATTTTTTCATAAAAGTTCGATATATTCATGAAATCATTCATCAGTTTTCTGGTTGAGTGGGAGAAGAGTTCGTTAATTGGACGCATATTATCGTTATTATCAATAAAATCCTTCATTCTTTTGAGTTTTCTTACGCTAAAAAGAGCTGGATTTTCGAGGCGTAGATCGTTTAGGAAGCGGCATTTGTGTATAGTAAGGTATAGGTAGTCCGTACGCGACATTTTCGTAAAATCAATGTGGAACGATGGCGCGATATTCTTTACGCATTGTAAAATTTGCTTATTCCGCGGCGACGAGATATTGTAGAGATCGTAATTAAAAATATTCAAATAGTTCGTAGCATTTTTATTTTCAAAAAGAAAGACGTTTTCATTTTGGTAACCGTTAGCGTTTTTCTGAATTCTCTTAAGGACGAAAAGATCGCGTTGCGTGGAGAGGTGTAGAAGGCCAAGTCCTCCATTCGCGATCGGCAGACAGTTTATTTGGAGACCAGTCCATGTTTTCGAGAGGTAGAGCGCAGAGTCGATTTCTCTTTGTAGGTCGTTTAAAATTGAATCGTTCGGGAGAACGGCGTTGATTGTAAAAGTAAATTTAGGGATAAAATACGTGTTTAAATACTGTGCTTTAGAAAGGAGAGAAAGAGATAAAATTTTGTCTTTTGCAATTAAGAGATGTTGTAAGACGTTCGTTTGAAACGAATTTAATTGCGATTTGAAAGGCGTAATACTATTTTCGAAAATTAGGCCAAGTATCCGAATTTGATTGTTGTTCATTTTAAAGCCACACGGCGCATCGGTCCTTTCTCTCCAACTTCCGCACCACAGGCCAGTGCTCTTGGCAAAGTTAACCCTTATTCTAGAAACAGTTTGAAATCGCATGAAACAGTCGTATATTACATTAAAATCTCGATCGTTTTTAATTAAAAAGATAAAATCGTCTGCGTATGCGCGAAATAACGTGGTTGGGTCGAGTGAATCCTTCAAATTGTAAATAAGTCCGGTAGTTGCGATTGAAAAAAGTAACGCAGATAGTCCACAGCCTTGCCTCACTCCAGTTTCAACGCTAAAAACAGACGTGGTTTCATTATTTACATTTATTTTCGCTTCGTTTTCGTTAAATATTATGTTAATCCATTGTATAAAGATTTCTGGCACCTTCATACGCCGCAGCGTCGCGAGGATAAAATTTCTATTGATTAAGTCAAATGCCTTTTCGAGATCAAGGGCGACGAGAGCGAGAGGCGTTTCGAGCAAGTTGGCTCTGTAGATGTTATTCTCAATCTCTGGTATTATGTCGAAAATGGAACGCCCAGGGACCGCATATTTTTGTTCACTCGGTACTAAGCTGGAGGCGTAGGGCTTAATTTTGCTTAGGAGTATTTTGGATAAAATTTTATAATCGGCGTTCATCGAGGTAATGGGGCGAAAGTCTCGGATGGTTGTCGGTCGCGCGTTTTTCGGTAAAAGTAAAATGATGCCTCTCCTCATGTAGTCGGGTAGGACGCCAACCTCTTTCGCGCGATCAAAAACGTTGAATAATAGGTTAACGGTGGCATGTGCAAATTTCTTGTAGAATTCGGCTGGTAAATTGTCGTCGCCTGTCATTTTACGATTTGGCAAGTTTTTAATGGCCTCTAGTATATCTTCATTCGTAATAAAGGGTTCGTTATTCATATTAAAATCAATAACGTTTTCAGGGATAGCGTTGACATAGGATAAAATCTCGTTTTGGTTCACTCCTACGTCAGGCTTGCTCCTTTCGCGAAAGTAATCATATATGTAGTTTGCTATTATTCGCGTGCCGTGCAGGAGAATACCATTATCATCGTAGATGGAGGTTATTGCAGACCTTCGGCGAGGCAGACACTGTGGGAGGCTCGCGCAAGATGCGATTCTATATGCAAGCACTTTCAGGCATCTCCATTTCGATTCAGGTTTAAGGTTGGTATAGTTTGAGAGGAATAAATCGTTTTCATAGTTAAAAATAGTTTCAAAGACGAGCGAGTTGTAAAAGTTTCTGTTAATGAAATACAAGCATTCGGTACGACAATCCAAGTGTAAATTAGCTATGATGGCGTCATGGTCCGAGATGAGGTAAGGGGCAACAAGGCATTCATAAAAGAGGCTAAATAAATTCGATGAACAAAAAATATAGTCGATTCGATCTTTCGTTTGGTAGTTCCCTCTTGTGATTTCATGCGTGGTTCCAATTTCATTTGGGTTTAACATCCTAAATATATCGATGAGATTATGGAATCTAGTAAAGTTTTCTAATTCGGTTAGTTTCGTTCTGGCTTCTGTTCGACCTGGTTTTTCTCTTACATTAAGGTCGCCGAGTATTATAATTGAGATGTCTCTCGGGAAGGTAGACAGGTATAGATCGATGAGTTCAAAGTCTTTTTTCAGGTCTACAGGTGTATGAGATAAATGAACGTTGATGATGACGACAAGTTTTTCTCGTAAGTTCGTTTCGATCGCACATATCTTTCCATCTTTTAAAATCGTAAAATTCGAACATAAAATAGAACGTCTAAAGAGTATAAGCTGTCCGCTACCATGGTTGTTTGATTTATTCTCGTGAACGTTGTATAGTCGAACAAAATGTTTTCGAGATAGAGTTTCTACGTTGGTCTCTTGTATAGCGATGATATCGACGTCTTGTTTATGGATCCAATCTTGCAAGTAAGTTCTTCTTTCATTATTCGCAATACCGCAGGTGTTGATCGTCGCAATTTTCAATGTGGTATTAAAAGGTGGCTCATGAGAGTCCATCTCAAAATTTAAATATATGAAAAAAAAAAATATATATATATATATGAAAAAACAATAGAAAAAATAAAAGATAAGTGGGTCAGGTGTTGATATTAAAAATAAATAAGGCATCTCCTGACCACGAGCACATGTGCTTTTTAGAGGGCAGAGCGCCATCTAATGGAGCAGAAATAAACTAAACGTTTATTTAGCTTACTCCGTGATATTTGGCCAATTCATCAAGAAATTGGGTTAGCCAAATATCACGGAGTAAGCTAAATAAACGTTTAGTTTATTTCTGCTCCATTAGATGGCGCTCTGCCCTCTAAAAAGTACATGTGCTCGTGGTCAGGAGATGCCTTATTTATTTTTAATATATATATATATCGAATCAATAATTATTAAACTAATCAAGATTTTAATCTACATATCACACACACACACACAAAGATCAATTTCGATATAAATATGATAAGCGCAGATATTTTATTTATTGATTAATATGTTATCAGTATAGGTTATAGGCAAACTTTATATAGAGAACAGTACTAGATTATGTGTTTTTTATAGGAATGAGTGCTATGAGAAAGGGCTATTATATCTCCCTTGGGACACGCAATTAACCTGCTCCTCCAGCTATAGTGGGGGGACAGGTCGAGGGGAAGTTACAAATTACCTCCCTGGGTACGAGATTAATAATTCCGCAGGTTATTAATGGGTCCCCATAAAACAAGCAGACTGGATGTCACTCGGTTTAAAAATGAACAAGACTTAATTGGATTCAGATAACGAGTGTTGTGGACCAATCAGGTGGAAGATTTATGTGGTTGGGTCTTCCCATCCTTCCCTGCCGCATCCAATCACATCTCTGGGTTACTGAGCCAATGGCAGATTGCTATTTACAGGTAGGTTTGGTGAAGATAAATATCGTATCATGTGTGCCAATAGATATCAGCGTTAAATATGGAATGATAGGTTGTCTTTGGCTATATTTTTACACGGTATTTGCATCTAGGTGAGACGTTGGCAACAATTGGAATATTCTTATTGTAACATTAAATTTTCCTAAACTGTCTAAAACATGGTGATTATTTACCGTATATCTTTACATCGACGTTAGATGTCCACAACAAAATCTACATTTAGCTACGTAAAAATCATTTAGAACAATGGGGTTTCTTTACTTATCTTTTTGAGCTCTATTTTAAAAGAACTGCCCAACGAATCAAGTAGCAAGATAAACACTATCTCTTTCTATTATTTTAATACGTTTCATCCATCATCTATGCCGAACACTCTGTAGGCTCTTATATTATTTACCATTCTTTCCGTTAGAATAAAATAAAATTTACTGAATGGTGTTGTTCATTATGAATAATTAAATGCAACATATGAATATATTCCAAATGATTAATTTCACCTTTTTGAAGTTGATCTCAGGTGAAATCACAATATCCGCCACATCGAGTTGCAAAGCGCTTTACTCTATAGACTTATTCACATTCCACATGCCTATTTTGATTCAAAAGGAAACTAGATATAGGCTGGGAGTGTGTAAGAAGTATTCTGCAGGCCGCGTGTCTATCACCTTGGAACCAACACTTTATCTTTTTGATATTTTAAAAAAGAATTTAAAGGATTATGACATAGAGAGAGGAGACCGTCGTTATGCCATTTAGTATAGAGTAAATGGCCACTTTGGTGAACACGCTTCTTTACCAAATAAACTTTGTTATCCACCACTTATCTAAAGTTTTAATCCATTAAAATATTGTTGGAAATATCAAATAGCTATCATTGCTATTTCGTTTTACAATTAACCAAGTTTCTAAAAATTAATTAAAAACTGATATTTTTCACGGAGTATGCTGAATTAATTATTATAAATCTCGTCTTATTTATTTTATTCATTAATCAACCAGGAGCGATATTGAAATATTTGCGCTTATTATAGAGAAAATAAACAAAACAACAAACAGAGTAGAACTTGAAATTAATTTTTTATAAATTTACATGTATTAATCGACAGAGTTCAGAAAATGTTTATAGACAAGTGGCTTTTGTAAGAGAGTTAAATTATTTAGTTCAGGGAGTTTGAACAGTCGTAGATAAGGTAAGGAGCAATTTGTTCAGTTTCTCCGCAGGAACAATTTGTTGTTTCGGACTGATCTTTTTTATGTAGGTATTTCTGGAATTTCCAGTGTGATATGACAAATTGAGTGACTATAAAATTTGGATGGAACTGTATAGGAATTTCGTTTGTTAAATGGTGCGAATTGTATAATTGGCAGTAAAAATGGATTGATCCAATCTCGTCTTATTGGCAATATGCTTGGTATAGAATCTGTCATTATTGAGGCATTTTAGTGTTTCATTAGAATTTCTACGCAATATTTTCTCTAACCTCTGAAGCCTAGGATAGAAATTTCTACAGTTACTGAACTATTTGAGTAGTTATCCTTAGAGAGATGCTTGTTCAATTTGTTGATTTTCTCTCTCACACTCTCAGTAGAGTTATGTATATATATATGTGATATCTTGGGACCTCTGGGACCAGTGTTACCTGATGCTAGACGAACCTCGATGTCAACTCTACCGTGCAGTCGTGGTGGAAGGCGACACAGCTGGGCCAAAGGTGAAATAAACAAACAGAGATTCCACTAAGAAGCGTCTGACGTCAAGAAGGAATGGGATGAGGAGAGAGGGAGATCTTTAGAGCAAGTGTTACCTTGTTGAGAGCCAAGCGTATACTGACAATTCTTGCTTCTCGATTTAACACCAAGACCTGTCTTCTTTCCCATTGGTCGAAAGGTGTCACATGGCCTTTTTCTATTGGTTGACCTATTTAGGTGATGTCTTCTGATTGGTCTTTGCTACTGCCTTTGACGGAAGATACGTCCGGTCTTGTTCCGGAAATACGGGGCGTTACTCGACTTTTATGGTTTCCGCGGTCACAAGATACGTCCGGTCTTGCCCAGGAAATATTGTCTTGTAAATTATTTATAGTTGGGCTAGTTTTAAGCCTCTTTTGCTAGGCCTTGCTTCGACTTCTGTCCTAAGCCTGATTAGTTTTAACCCTAATCTTCTCCTGTTAGTCTCCATTCCTTCTATCTGTACAGTTGTTATACTTTATTAGATTCTTACGCGGTACAGATTGATGTTAGTTGAGGTTTTCTATGTGCAGTACATAAGAAGTTATATACAGTCATGGGGTGGAACATGTGGTAGTAGATATCTAGACTATTTACAACAATTCCATGGTCTTAAATCATCACATATATATATTTACTTCTTAGGTGTCATTTTAGATAGCTGCATTATTTGTAAAATATTTAACTCTCACGTGTGTATCCCTTTATTAAATAAGCCATTTCCTACTGCCAACATTGCAATGATTGGAATATGGCGTTAAGTATTTAACATTTATATGGAAAAAATCAAAGTTGAATTCTCCCAGTGGTTTCGCCAGTTTATTCTATCATACAGCTATAATATTGTATTTGACTGCCGAAACTAAAGACATTTCTTGTTGAAGATATTTTATGAAACGATGGACTTAAATTTTAGGACAGTAAATACTTTCACCGAGAAATCGTCTTCACTGCCGGATTTATTATTTAAGTGTAAAACAGTCAAAAACAATATTAGAGCGGAAGGTATATTGAATTAGCGAAACCGCTGGGAGGGTGTAACACTGATGAGCCAGTTCCACCTAATATTTTTCAATGCAGTTAAGGCAGTTTTTGTAAAAGAAAAATATGGGCGTAAATACGTAGTTGACCATTTAGCGTAAAGTTGGTTTGCTCATAGGATCTCAAATACAAGTATGTCAAGATATGTTTTCATCAACAACATAAACGACGTGGAGGGGGTGCTTTCTGAAAAATGTGTCAATGGTGCCAGCCTCTTACTTGTGAATAGAATGTCTAGTCCCCTGGTTGTCTCTCTCTCTGGCTCCACAATTGTTCAAAATTGTATTTGATTCTAGACCAGAAGATAATTGGATGGAAAGACAGAATTCAAGACATATAATCTATATGCCACATAATTTGTGTTTCAATGACTCTAAGTGAACTAGGATCAAATACAGGGCAGGTACCTGAAGGCCAGTCCGAGAAGGGCCAAGTGGAACAGTAGCCTGAGAGCTACGAGTGCTCTGCCCGGCCGGTGGCCCAGGTCCGCGCTGGCCCGCCGCGCCCAGTGGAGCGACAGCCCCGCGGCTAGAGGCGCGGCCACCAGGAGCGGGGGCGCGGCCATCCAGGCCAGGCGGGGGCCCAGGCGGTAGGCCAGCCCGGCTGCGGCTGCCAACTCGGCCAGGAGCACTCCCATGCCTGCCAGAGGCACACCCACTCCGGGCTCGTGGGCCACCATTGGCTCGGCGGGGGCCCAGCGGCAGGGGGGCGGAGACGGCTCGCTACAGGGGTAGTACTCCACCAGCTCCCCGCACCCATAGTACTTGAGTGGGGGCGGGGGCTTGGCGCGGTAGGGCGGTCCGTGCAGGGTTCCGCCCGGCTCCTGGTGCAGCTCCACGTCATTCACCACCACCATGGCGGCGGCATCCCTGCACCCATCAGACTACCATGGCAGCCTCAGGAGAACGCCTACAATTGACATTTAGGGAAACCTATCACAAGCGGTTACCTTGGCAAAATCCTAAATGTATCCTAATGTATCCCAAATATTTGATTCTGGACCTCAGGACTATTTTTGGACAGTCGGGGGGTGGTGTGCGACACAAACGGTCGTTCAGCGGTGATATAGGCTCTCGCGCTACCTCTCTCTCGCTGGTTGCCTGGAATTCCCTTTCCAAACTTGTGGTTTCCTTATTTCTCTCTCCCCACATTATTATCATATTGCCACATTGAAAGTCGACAGGATCATATCACATATATATATATATATATATTGTAATATATTCCAATATATATCTATATCCCCATGTGTTGTATAGATGTAGTGTAATTGCCAAGGTAACAAATAAAATTCCGAGTGAGTGACAGTCGGCGCCTGTAGGAGGAAATATTATCGAGAAACAAGTCGGGTTCCTAGGTGTGCCCCTTTCTTACTCAAACAGATTAGTCCGCTTTGAGACACGATTGGCAGACCCCTCTAGACAGTTCTCTCCTGACCGGCGTCGGCTACACTCACTCTCTCGCCATCTCCGTGGTGACATGTACCATGTCTCGTTCTTTGGTGCAATACATTCACGCCTGAACACACTCTAACATTGAGGCCACAACGACTGCATTTAACCCACACACTACAGTCATCCTACAGGATCGACTACCTTACTACAGAGAGTCGACAGGATTGCCTACCAAAGACAAGACTTCCGAAGATGGAGAACCAGGCAAGGAGTGACGCCACCTCGGAGGGAAATGCCACTTCTTCAATCGCGACCTTCATCGTAGCGCAGTTAGCAGCAGCTCTACGCGACATCGTAAATTCTAGCCAAAGAGATATCGACCTACCCCGGTACGATGGAACGTACCCCGCCATCAATATCTTCAAGCAATACGACGACCTCGCCGAGCGAGCCTACCTGACAGGGACGAAGCGCCTTCCAAAAACTTCCGACACAACTCTCAGGTGGGCCCTTACTTTTTTTCGACAACTTGACTTAGCCAATAAGTCCTACGAACAGGCCAGACAAGTATTAAAAGACCTGTACCCCGACACAGTAGAAGTTTCCTTTTCCAAATTTTTAGCATTGAAGCTAACTCCTCAAACCACCCTACAAGACTATTATAGGGGAAAACCCGAAATGGGCCTACAACTGAACCTGCCCACCGGGATCATTCTCGAACCCCTGACTGAAGGCCTTCCCACAGCTGACCAGCGCCGGTGCGAACTGTGTCGCCAAACACGTTGAGAGACTGGCCTGATCTAATGGCCAGAATAAAGGGTTTGATGTACCCGCGCCAGTGCGCCCAACACCAGAACCCACCTCTTCGAGGCACGATGGTCAAATTTCTTTGGCCAGGGAATAGCCAAGCCGGCCATATAACATGCTGCCGCGATTTTTCATCAACCCTAGGCTGCCTCGCCATACAGATTCAAGTGTGCCATCGCAACCCAGGTCACCATGCCACTACTGTCGAGGAAACCACTGGAACGCCCAGTGTCCGCGCCGACAACCTCCTGGTCGAAACAATGTGTTTTACCAAGAAACTACGGGGCGTCAGCCGAGGACATCTCTCCCCACAACCCGGTCTCAGCCAGCACGGTCAGCCCCGTCATCTGATACCAAAGCCCCGACCACTCTCCGAAGCGAAGAAATAGGAGGTAATTTTTGTTGCCTTCCATAATTTTATATTTAAACTGGGAGTATGCAAAAATTTTGTCTACCGTTTTTGGCAGATACAGGAGCTTCGGTCAATATAATTAATAAAACAATAATTACCTTTCTTTAAAACAATTTAGGTTGTACTTTTTAAACATATGATGACAATGTTACTATTAGTTCTGTTTCCAATGACGTTTCAACAATGGGATTTTTATATTCAAATGCCACTATAGGCTGTTTAACTAAATTAACCAAATTTTATGTCATAGATTCCAAATAACCATTTGGCATATTATCTCTCAATACATCAGGCAATTTCAAATTTAAAATAGATTTAAGTAACTTTGGTCTTCCAAAACGAAGCTCCCCTGCCACCTACCGTGTACAATTTTTCGCTTGTGAACGACTCATGCAACTATGGTAAATGCCTTGAAAATTCCAACAAATTGGCTAACCTTGCCACCTATCAGTACAACCCAAAGATGCATATGTCGGACACTTCTAGGCCTGGTCCTAGCTATATGTCTCCTTCACATGAAACCATTTCTATTTGTGACTTCGTCGCTCCCAAAAAACATGTTGATATGCCACAAAAGAACGTTTTTAATGACTGCATTCCTAATTATACTACTCATGTATGTCAGATACCCATATCCTAGTCTTGTTCAAATTCCAACATTCCTTTAAGCTTTTTAGGTATAATTAATACATATTCTCATATTTTTTCTAATAACAAATTTGATGTACCCAAATTGAAGATACCCCTAGTTAAGATTCATACTTTATCCGATAAAATTATTTCTTTAAGACCTTATCGTGTATCTCTAGTTGATCAATGAGAAATATAAGAGCAGGTCAACCAAATTCTAAAATTCGGTATAATAGAACCTTCTTTATCCCCTTATGCTAGTCCAGTCACCCTTGTAACTAAAAGGGATAAAAAGAAAAGATTTTGCGTAGAATTTCGTAAATTAAACGAGATAATTTGTCCCGATATACACCCTCTCCCCTTAATAGAAACGGTTTTAGATAAGTTAGCACACGCCAAAATATTTACAAATGTAGACATAAGTTCAGCTTTCTGGCAAGTCGAAATCGAACTTAGTTCCCGAAATCTTTTAGCCTTTGGAACTATCGAAGGGCAGTACCAGTTTTCTCGATTACCTTTCGGTCTGAAAAATTCACCACAAATATATGAACGTGCTCTAAGTCAAGTAATACAAAAGTATAAATTTGATTTCATAGCCCATTATTTTGATGACTTTATTATTTTTTCTAATACCATAGAAGAGCATGCTCCAAAATATACAAAAATTATCTTTAGTGTGCCAGGAATAAAATATTAAATTAAATTATAATAAATGCGAATTTTATAAGACCCAAATTGAATTTTTAGGATATACAATAAAATTGGGCACCGACACTTCCCAAATTAAAAATCTTGATGTAATCAACGCTATTAAGGTTTCAACAAATCTAAGAACACTTCAATCGTTTTTAGGTGCCATTAATGTGTACAATAAATTTATACCTAATTATACACAACTCAGAACCCCCCTTAATAAGTTACTTAAGAAAGACACCACATGGTATGGAACAATCAATGTCAAACCTCTTTCGAAGCTCTCAAAGAGAGTCTGATATCACAACCAATCTTACATCTTTTTAAAGAGGGACTGTCGTGCCAACTTTATTGTGACGCCTCACTTTTAGGCATAGTCGGTGTTCTAAAACAACTATACACAGATGGGACTCTATATCCAGTACAATTTTACAGCCGCGCGCTTAGGCCACACGAGAAAAAATTCACAATTTCTAAACTGGAATGTCTCGCCATCATTGAATGTGTGGAAATATTCCGTGTGTATCTAACCGGCGTGAAATTCACCATTTTCACCGACCACCACGCCTTACAGTGGCTTAAGAGCATAAAAAATCCAACTCGACGACTTTTTCGGTGGAGTCTAAAGATGTCCACATACGAGTACGAGATCCGTTACATAGAAGGATCGAAACAGCATGAGGCGGATCTTCCATCGCGCAATCCTTTCTGTGGATTCCTCAGCGCTGCACAAATAAAGGAAAAACAACCCCCTGAGCTTCCCTGTCCAAGCGCCACCATAAATCCAGAAGGCCTTCAAACTCTAACTCGAAAAGGCGTGACGAAAGTCATCGTTCCTCCCTCACTCCAACACACACTAATAAATAAGGTACATGTAGAATATAATCACTCTGGTGTTTCCGAGAATAATTTCCACTCAATACACTTGGCGTGGAATAACCCACTCTATTGCCAAATATGTTAGGTCTTGTTTCACATGCCAATTAATTAAAATACCCAAAGGTCCCAATTACGGTACACTAGGACAACTTCCTCCCGTTTCACATCCCTTCGACGCATTATCTATAGATACTATAGCCGGATTTTCAAAATATGGCAGTTCAAACACTTATCTCCATGTGATCGTCGACCACCTAAGCCGTTACGCATGGACTTCCCCCTCTAAGTCAACCAGCACACTTACATACTTACAGTGTTTAAAAAAGGTAATGCAGAGAAATACACCCAAATGCCTCCTTTCGGACAGATTAGAAAATTCGGCTCACATAGCCAGGGACGATATAGGCAGCAATGCCCTTGCGTCCCCTCTAGCGTCACACAGCCCGAAGGAATGATGCATTCTCCATGCACCGAGCGGCCTTTGGTAGGCCCCTCGCGCCCGCCAGTATGTTCCGGCTACAATGGGGTTGACCACTCACCCACAGGCGTCTCCGAGAGTTCATTGGCAAGGTTGCTGTCCGAGCCCTCTCGTTCGGACTTAGATCCACCCGTCCTACGCTCCTATAGGACTCCCCCCCCCTTTAGCCCTCGCACCCTTACCCAGTCCTCCCTGAATCTGCCGTCGAATCAAGGACCTCTGAGGTGCCGAGGTTGACGCGGGGACACCGACGTGGAGGCGGGGGGGTGGTACTACTGTGTGCACCCCTTGGTTTCTCATGGTGCGCACGGCAAGGACGCTCCCAATGGCGCACACACAGAGCGAAGACCCAAGAGTTTCAAGACACGTGCGCCTCGCTTTCGCGAGTGCAACACGTAGAGACGCCTCTCTACACTCACTCCCCTCTAGGGTGACCGTAGAGGGCAGGACCCACAGGGTCTTCCGCCCCCGCCTCCTTTCGGACAGAGCACCTGCGTTTACTTCACCCAAGTTCAGGAGAATTTTACTAAAACATGGTATACAACACCTTCTAACAACTAGTAACAACACGCAGACCAACGGCCTCTGTGAGCGTCTAAATGCGACACTCACTGGCAAGCTTAGAATCCTCCATCTAGAAAGCCCTAAAGTATCCTAAATCAAATTAATAAAACCCGTAACAGATTAATATAACCAAACACCCCATACAATAACTGGGTTCCCCCCTTCGTTTCTTATGTATAATATAATTCCAACAGAGTTAAGTTCCCACATCGATCCCTATCCTCCTGCCGAAGAAGCCAGGAAAATAGCCATTAAACGCACACTCGATAGGCACGCTAAGGAAAATTTGAAATACGACAGCCAACATAGAACGCCCCAATTTGAAATCGGAGATTTAGTTTTAGTCAAGGCCTACCAACACCCGAACAGCGGTAAATTAGTTCCCTACTTTACAGGTTCATATACTATATTAGAAATAATTTCCCCCAACGTTGTTCGTATAAATAGAGCCAACCAGCCCTTAAACAGAGTAAACGACACAGTACATTTGAACAAATTAAAATATTAAACTGAAGAGGTCCTTTTTATCGCACCACCCCAAAGATTCCCTTCCAAATCAAAATAATAGAAAACCTACCAACCTATCTCCATTCAACCACTTCCCTCCTGACCTTTTCGACAACTCAACTAACCGCCACATTCCTCCCAGATCTAGTGAACCGTTCCTACATTTAACACCAGCCACTTTTAAAGATTTTTAACACCCTAATTGACCTATGTTTCGTTAAAATCATAACTTTATAAACAACACATCTAACACACACATGGCAAGCATCAACGCCGACACCTCTACATCAATGTCAAGGTATACTTAAAGGTTGTCTTTGCTTGAACATCAATTTTTATTCTTATATCTTGCTTACTTTTATATATTGTTTATATTTTGAGTATGTTAATATAATTTATTTTATAATTCAAATGTCACTTTAAATACTATACCTGTTGGGTCCATTTTGGATTCACACCCAACAATGAAAATTATGAAAGTGTGAATTTGAGGAAACAAGGTTCTCGGCAGGATGTTGGATGTGCGGGATACCCTTGGACCGCAGACATTCTGCAGACGACATGTCACATCATGCTGATTTATCATGTGGCCTGAGGGAGTGTCCAGTGACCTGCTGACTCATCCTACATCCTGGGAAGAACCTTTAATGGCCGGAGGAACATCCAATTGCATCATCCAATTATAACTTTCTTATGCATGACTTTTTTGTAAATATTTATGTTGGCCTAGGATTAACAAAGCAATTTTTTTTAAATAGTAAGAGTAACTTTAAAATAATTCATCTGAATTATTTTTTAACTAATTTTTTAAATCAATATACAAATTAGTTCTATAATTCCTGAGAATTGTTAAATTAATTATTCCTTTCTAAATGGAATGTATTGATTTAAATAATTCTCATGAATTATTTTATTAATTTGTAATGGTAATATAATTTTTTAGATTTTATTCCAGTATATATATGTAATATTGTAGCAAATGTGATCCTGCCGACGTATGGATCAACTGGCAGTCGTGTACGTGAGGCGAGTGTTGCTGTTCTTCCCACACGCGGACAACAAGAAGCAGAGGCAGGGCTAGATGTTAGCACCGAGAGAGATCGGGGTCAGCCCACGGGACAGAGGTAGAGGCCATAACACAAACTTGGATGCTTATCCCCGAGACATGGAGGGAGAGACTGTGTGTTAGACAGATGCCGTCTTCCGAGAGACACCTCCTAGAACCATCTGCTGATCCCCTGCCAAAACCTGTCCTATTTACAGGGGGGTCGTCTATAAAGAGTCCCTTGGGGCCCCCCATGGGCTGGGCGTTGGCTTTTTTCCTCCCTTCTGTCCCTGCCACCAGCTGACCGAACACTCTTTGTATCTTTATTTTGACTTCAACATATTTAATTTTACATACAAATAGGGATTTACCGTTATTATTAATAAAGATAGAAAAGGTGTACATTTTAAAAGAAGGGTAGAATCTTTTATGGTATCGGCTCTAATTGGAAGATATGTGACATATACTAAAAGTGGCATACAGTTTAAAATATACGATATATATATATAAATAATATCTCTCTATATATGAAAATGAATGTTTGTATGTTTGTTTGTCTGTTTTTTGGAATGTCCGGTATACAAATTCGTAGTAGTTCACTATTTCAAACCAAAATTTCCATACATAGGTAAAAAAACACGGGGAAGACGAAAGGCTATTTTAAAAAATATATAAGCCAATTATTAAAACTATATGTTTTTAGTCAGAAAATGATGATGACGATATTGCTGTATCATGTTTGATTATCAGATACAAAATTATATCGGGAAAAATTCCAAAAAGCAGAGACCACGGGTGAAACCAGTTCATTATTTTGTACAAACACAGAAAAACAGAAAAAAAACATTCATTCGAGTAGAAAACAAAAGCCAGATCATCTTTCTATGAAAATATCGCTTCTCAGACACAAAGTTTGGAGCGGGACGTTTCACAAGAGTGATATCCACGGCGCCAATTTATAATTGTAACGAATAGTATTTGAATAAAAACATTTAATCGGGTAAAACCCGGGCGTTGCCCGGGTCATTCGGCTAGTATTATATTTATTTTACCTAGGTATAATATTTTGCCTTTTTCGACCTATCACAGAGGATGATCTGATAAAGATTTTTTTTTTTATGATTTGGTCACCCGGGGAGAGGATAGGCGGTCAGTTTGAAGGTAGCCACCAGGGAGATCTGGCTGAAAAACCTTGGTCAACATACCTCCCCCTTGAGGGGAGGTATCGTGAAATGTAATTAGACATTTTATTTTTTCTTAAGTCTTTAATAGGGATTTATGGCTTCTAATTTCTGAAAATTAGATTTTTCCTTGAGAAAATATATTTAGGCCAACATTATTATTTTTTTTAGATATATTAATCTATATATAAAAAATTCAATGTCTGTCTGTTTGTCTGTACTCTATAGATTCAAAAACCATACATCCAATCGCCGTGAAATTTTGGGATATTATTAGGTATATCACCGGGAAGGTTTTTGAAAAATAATTTCCTGAATATCTTGAATATCCTTAGAGTTATTTGCAGATTTGTATATTTAACTCGCAAGCAGCGCCCCCATTGTGACGATGATAACAAGTTTTCTTATCACTAAGTTTGTCATCTTAAATATTTTTTATCAAAAGTAAGATTATCTCAGGATGACACGGCAATGTGACACGGAAAAAAATGTTCACTAGATAAAACTATGATTTTCTAATGTAGAAAATTAGGAAAGACAAAATTCAGGATGACACGGCACACAGGGACCGGGAAAAAATGTTCACTTTATCGAGAGATTCAAATTTACGAGTTTCAAATTATCAAAATATATCTTTTTTTTTATTTTTATAAGTTTTTAGAGAATTGTTTTAACAAATGTTCGCTAGACAAACCTTTACTCGGGTAAAACCTCGGGCGAAGCCGGGTAAGTCCGCTAGTATATTATAAGTGTGTGTAAGAATAATATTATTGGATGAAAAAAATGAATATTTTATAGTTTACATATTATAAATTGTAGTCTTTCTTCCTTCTTTTTTATTTGTTGTCCTTTTTTTAAATATATGTAAATAAACATCAAGATATACATGTATATGTATGTAAAAATTTTAAATACGGTTAGAAATTTTGAGTAGCCCATTTCTTCATACTAAAATATTTATTCATCTGAATCAGGATGTAAACTACTAATATAAATAAATACATATATATTTATACATGTATATCTTGATGTTTCTATGTTTATGAGTGGCAAACTTTACAATAGAAGCCTCAAAGTGTGGAGAAGACTGTAAATGTGACAGTTTAGTTAGCTTCTAAATCCTTTATACAAAATTTAAGATTCTTATATGTTGAGTTTACAAAATATTTGACCCAAAAGCCAAATCTTACATACCACTTTTCAATATTTCGCATATTTATTAATTACTTATTTTAATTATATCTCGAGTTTTATTTTTTGAACCTTTGTCCTTTCATTTTTATACTTACAATCGATAACTTTTATTTTATATATTCAATGTGTATAATCATTTTTACTTTTTTATACTCTTGTGCCAACATTCATCACATACAATTTTCAATTTTATTTTTTTTTTCTTCAACTACAATTTTCAAATCCGATTTTAAGATTTTTAAATTCAAATTTTAGAAAATGCCTCGACACCATTACCCTCCAAATTTTCATGGCATCACACAGCCCATACCTTCTCAGAATGATCATTAATATCGCTAAGACTTTGATTTCTCACATTGATTCTATCTTAACTACAAACGCTTCTTCGTTGTAACCTTACTAACAGTCGAACTTGAGCAGCTAGTTAGATGAGTTTTTTTTTCATTCACAGCCCGGTTCGAGCATCAACGCCCCCCCCCCTTTTTTTTTATTCTCACATTCGGGCAATTGATTTTTTTTTTTCAATTTTCAATCACCTTACTTTCACCAACAATTCCCAAATCCGTCTGATAGGACAGCCCATGTTGAATACCTTCAGCATTCTGTAGATGGACCAATGCCTACAATCACATAATGTCGCATTGCATCGAGGAACCAGAATCTATTCTATGTCCACCTATCTAGAATTTTTAAATTAGCTTACCCTATAATTCAATGCACTTTCAATTTATAATTCCAACATTCAATGCTGTATATAATCACCTAAATTTATATTTATATCTTTACATTTTCAAAATCCTTTTTCATATATATTTATACATTGGGTTCAACAATATTATTTGTTAACATTTCTATTTTTATTATTAATCATTATTATTAAGGAAAACATACCCAATGTTATAATTCTACAACCACATAATATATCAAACCAATTTGTATACAAATTATTTCCCCTCATTATAATTGTCTTATGATTTCATTTATAATCACCATAAGCTAATTTTTATCAACCGGGGCATAAACTGTTGTAATATATTCCAATATATATCTATATCCCCATGTGTTGTATAGATGTAGTGTAATTGCCAAGGTAACAAATAAAATTTCGAGTGAGTGACAGTCGGCGCCTATAGGAGTAAATATGTCCGAAAACAAGTCGGTTTCCAGGTGTGCCCCTTTCTTACTCAAACAGATTAGTCCGCTTTGAGACACGATTGACAGACCCCTCTAAACAGTTCTCCCTTGACCGGCGTCGGCTACACTCACTCTCTCGCCATCTCCGTGGTGGCATCTACCATGTTTCGTTCTTTAGTGCAATACATTCACGCCTGAACCCACTCTAACATTGAGGCCACAACGACTGCATTTAACCAACACACTACAGTCATCCTACTGGATCGACTACCTTACTACATATATATATATATATATATATTAAAAACAAAGAAGGCATTTCCTGACTACGAGCACATGTGCTTTTTAGATGGCAGAGCGCCATACATCGCCCTACATTTATACAAAATATTCTATGATATTTAATATTTATTTGAAACAGATTATTTATATTATCATCATTCCTTTTTATAGTTTCATTCCTTTTCATAGTATCATTCGCTTTTTATTAATAATTTATTGTACATATATCTTGATTGGTTATTGGAACGAGAGAGGACTTAAAACTAGACTGCTGATCGCGACCTACGAGGAAGACAACGAATAAATAAATTCAATAACTTTAAAAGGTATTTAATTTTTATTTACTCTTTTTTATTTGCTTTGAGTATGGAAACCCGTTCGGGAAACGTTTATAACATCAAGAAGGAAGAAACCAAGGTCGATGACCATGCAAAGCTGCAACTTGGTACAACAATTGATAGACATGCTAGTTCCGACCCAGTTGCTTTGAACCCCAATATAGAAATTCCGAAGTATGACGGGACAGAAGACCCTCACCCATGGATAGAATCCCTCGAAGAGATTGGTTTCCCCTAGCATTGGCCAGACTACATAATTGCCGTTATGCTGCCATGAACATGACGGGAAGCGCCAAAACCTTGTTGAATCTGCACAAAGTTAGTTTCACGAGTTGGGAAACATTAAAATCCGCCTCATTCACGATTTTTCTCTGGACGCGAATAAAGAAGAATTAATAATGAAGCTTAACAGGATGCTACACTGGAATGAACCAGCAATCAGGTTCACGGAAGACATCCTAGTGTTGTGCAACAAGGTTGACCCCGCAATGGAAGAAGAAACGGAAATCGGAAATATTAATGTAGGACTGAAAAAAAGAGTACTCATTCGCGCTCTACCTTAACCCTCCTGTTTTCGTCAAGATTAGGAAGAACCAATTTGGCCAAACATCGGAACTACACAGAAGATGCGAAGCCAATTATACCTAAGTCCTACAGGTTAAGTGCTAAGGAACGAGATATATATATTTTAAAAGAGCAAATTGACGAAATGCTTACAGAAGGCATAATTAGGCCATCTAGTCCCAGGTCTTTCCCAGTAATATTGGTCAAGAAGCGAGATGGTAAATACAGATTTTGTGTGAACTACAGAAAACTGAATAATGTGACAGTAAAATATAGACAACCGATTCCTAGAATAGATGAAGTTATGGATACTCTCCAAGGATCTACATACTTCTCAGCAATAGACTTCAGATCTGGATATTAGCAAGTTGAAGTCGAATGCATGAATTATATGAATTCAAAGTGATGCCTTTTGGGCTTTGTAACGCGTCTGCTACCTTTGAGAGAAATATGGAGAATATGCTTGGAAATCTAAGATGGCAAATTTGTTTGTTATGCGAATGAATATATCATATATAGCCCGAATTTTCCAACGCATCTCAAAGATTCGAAGCTGTTTTTAGATGTTTTCGTGAATCTAATTTAGGGTTAAACGACATAAAATGCCGATTTGCTTTTGAAAATCTGGAGATTCTCGGCTATATAACGAGCAAACATGGTATAAAACCCGCGGAACTTAACATCAAAGCTGTCAGAAATTTTGCTCGGCCCACAAAGGTCAAAGAAGTACAATCCTTTTTGAGAATGTGCTCATATTATAGAAAATATATCAAATATTTCTCAAATTTTTCTGACCCTTTGACCAACCATATTTTTAAAAATGTATCATTTACCTGGACAGAAAGGCAAGAGGAAGCGTTTCAAACCCTGAAAACAGCACTATTAAGTCCACCAATTTTAGGTCACTTCAATCCAAAAATGCGCCTACTTATATTCATACTTATGTGCGTCCAACATCGACATAGGTGTAACACTTGTCCAAGCTATCGGTGGAGAAGAGAAGGTGATCTCATATTTGAGTCGTACTATAAGTAAAGCGGAGCAAAATTATTCAACCAACGAAAAAGAATGTCTGACTGTTGTCTGTTAAATGTCAAAATTACGTCCCTACCTTAATGGAAGACACTTTAACATAGTAACAGATCATCTCGCCTTATGCTGGCTCAAACACTTGAAGGATCCAACAGGTCGATTGGCAAGATGGTCATTGAAAATCCAAGAATATGACTTCGACATAATACATAAATCAGGAAAGAAGCATCTGGACGCCGATGGCTTATCTAGGGGACCCTTACTAGAAACTGATTGGGATGAGGATTTCGAAAGGCTATTTTTATATCAAATATTAGACGAAGAGGATAGGTTTATCGAAAGTGTTAAGAACAACCTTAATGGAAGCAGGCGATCAATCGCGCAAAACTTTAAAGAAGAAGATGGATGCCTCTTTTAGAAAAACCCGAACCCTGAAGGCAGGGCGTGGTTGCTTGTGGTTCCAGAGAAAAAAAGGAGAGCAATTATGAAAGAATATCATAAACATATGTCGGATGGCCATCTGAGTGTCGCCAGAATCATGTAACGAATAAAGAGTAAATACTTTTGGCCCTCCATGCTAAAGGATGTCTCAGAATTCGTTAATCGTGTCACCTTTTCCAAAGTAGAAAAAGATCAAACCAATTACCTTCTGGACTACTACAGCCCATTCCCCAGCCAACTTTCCTTTCAAAAGAATTGGAATTGACTTTGTTGGGTAATTTCTATCTACGAAAAACAAGAAAAATGGATAATTGTGCTGACGGACTACTACACTAGATATGCAGAAACAAGAGCAGTTAAGAAGCAACAGTAAAAGAAGTTTCTAAATTTCTAGTAGAGGATATTTTTCTCCGGCACGGAGCCCCACAATATCTTATTAGTGACAGGGGCACTCAATTTACCAGTAATTTAATGAAAGAGGTGATGAAAATGTGCAAGATTAAATATTGCTTCACAACGAGCTATCATCCCCAGACTAATGGACAGAGTGGTTAAATAGAACATTGATTAATATGCTCAGTATGTATGGGAAAAATTGGGATGAAATACTCCCATTCATCACCCATGCTTACAATACTAAAATTCAGGAAACCACAGGATATTCTCTTTTTTTATGTTTGGAAGGGAACCCACGTCCCCTTTGGACGACAGGAATATCTCGGGGGAAATTGACAAGGATGATTATGATGAATACATATAACATCACTTAGACAAAATAGACAGAACAAGAAAATTAGTTATTAACAACACAATAAAGACTCAAGAAAGAATGAAAATGAACTATGACAAGAAACACATGGAAAGAATCTATGAACCAGGATAATTAGTAGCAGTTTGGACACCAATTAGGAAAATAGGAAAGTGTGAGGAACTTCTGAAAAAATAATTTGGTTCATATAGAATATTAAAGAAGATGTCTAGCGTTAATTATCTAATAGAACCGAAAGATAATCCGGGCCAAGACCCTCTGATAGTTCATGTTTTAAGACTCAAGCCTTATTATGAGAGAATGGATGAGGTCATTCACGAAGACGTGACAACCTCTGGAGAGGGGGAAGTGTTGCATCAATTTTTATTCGCACTACATTTATTCAAAATATTCTATGATATTTAATATTTATTTGAAACAGATTATTTAGATTATCATCAATTCTTTTTATAGTTTCATTACTTTTGTAATAATTTATTGTACATATATCTTGATTGGTTATTGGAGTGAGAGAGGACCTAGAACTAGACTGCGGATCGCGACCTACGAGGAAGACAATGAATAAATAAACGCAATAACTTGAAAAATTATTTTTATTTACTTTTATTTGTTTAATTTTATTCATTTGCTTTGAGTATGGAAACCCGCCCGGGAAAAAATGATCACTTTATCGAGAGATTCAAATTTACGAGTTTCAAATTATCAAAATATATCTATTTCTTTTTATAAGTTTATAGAGAATTGTTTTAACAAATGTTCGTTAGACAAACCTTTACTCGGGTACCGATTAATATTGATTTTATTCAACTTATCGAGTATTTTTCAAGAGACCGGGAAGAAATGTTCACTTTATCGAGAGATTCGTTAGAAAAACCTTTACTCGGGTAAAACACGGGCGAAGCCGGGTACATCCGCTAGTTTCTTGATAAATCAAGAAAAGCCATCCACGAACGCGTTTCGCGCTGTTGGCGCTCGTCAGCGTGAAGAATGCCGTGGAAGAATCCGTATCCATAAAAAAGTTCTTTTATTTCTTATAAATAACAGGCAATTTTTATATTCCCCTAAAGCACCGCGGATTTGAAAACTTCCCTATTATTAGGAAAGGTAGCCTGTGTGTTCCATCAATATTTCCGCATACCATAGCAGTGATACGTGATTAGCTTGCCTTATAACCAGGTGCTGACATTTCATTCTTAGCGACTAGGGATTTTGTTGGCATTTTCTTTCAATATAAACCAGTTTAGTCTGCATTGTAAACATTGCATCTATTGTAGCCTTCCTTATCAATCATATTTTTAAAATACTCTTTAAAATGATTATCTGCTTCAATATTAGCTGACAGTTTTTTACCCTGAATATCCAATTGCCTAAATACATGTCTAGATTTGAAACGCATAAGCCAGCCGGTATTTGGTTTAAATTCAGGATTGCCACCTATTTTCTCGTTCATCTCTAGAGCCTTATCACAAATCAAAGGGCCTAGCATAGTTTGTAATGGCATCACTATTTTTTATAATGTCCAATATTGTTGCATTTCCATCTCCATATTTCCAAGCTAAGCTTGATCCACTAGCACCATTCTTCAACTGATCTACTATTTTAAGTTTAGCAGTAAAACTGAGAACAACACGTTTACCCTTAGAAGACCTTGTTGGCAAGATGAAAAGAGCCTGCCGCCTGCTACCAGTAGGGAAGTCCGCTATGTTAACTTTCGGTTTCGGCGGTTTTGGTCCGGATTATCTTTCGGATAACCGATGTTTCGGATAATCTGTATTCGTATAATCGATGCTCTACTGTATTAACACTTACAAGGCCTTTATAAATGGGAATACGTTTATACTGAAGATCTGTATTTGGCTCAAACATAGCAATCATTAAATAAACGAACTCCGCCCTTGCCGGTCAAAGCCCGGATGAAAATGAGAAGGGGGAGCAGTAACAAGCTCACTAAAAAACCTGGGCTCAGCTGGCCCGGCTGATAGTACCCTGTTAGGGCTCTTAATCCAGAGATACAGGATGAGCAGCGTTTGTACTCCATGTTAGGAACGGCTGCACATGGCGCCTGTTCCTCATGTCAGAAGCGGCCATTTATTTTGGAGCTAAGTCGGCCTGCCACTGAGTAGTGCTCCCAGTCTTAATGACTAAGGCAGACGCATTCTACTTCACCCAGTGTGGAGATAAGAAGGTAGAAAATTAAATAAACGCCGATATAAAGTAGAATATACATTTTTATAACAGTACAATTTTATTTTGCGGTTTTTCATCTATGCTAATTCAGTAAAACCTCGCTAAAACCAACCAGGACTATTATGTAATCTCGAAAGGTTACATTAATGTTAAATAGGAATATTCCAGAATGGTATTGCCTATATCACGGCTATAAGGGCTCGAATGTTCAGTTCGATTAAGTTAGCTATATCAAGGTTATATTACAAGTTAAATATGGAGATTCCAGAATAGTGTGCATTGCCCAATACCAAGGCTAAAATGAATATTATGTTCAGTCCAGTTGAGGCTCTCAGAGAGGAAGGCTAGCTGGCTGTGTGACAGAATAATATTTCGCAGCTCGGGATTACTTCTCAAGTCCATTTAAAATATTCCATTGTTTGCATTCCTATTCTTTTATTGAAACTTCCCGAAGCCAAGCTTATCAAAATGTGTAGGAGGATTTGAAGGAAGGAAAAAATATTTTTGTGGAGCGGAATTAGAATTGTAAATGAGAGAGAGAAGGATATTTTTGAAATGGAAGTTTTGCCAATTCTGTAGATATTAGGGCGGTATTAGGGGCTATTCAAACTCTGTAGGGATTACTGCTGGTGTTATCAAGGGGATTTGCCAATATGGAAATTCTTACATCCTTGTCTTGTAAGACAATAATCCAATCCGTCTATTGGTGGGTATAACACTAATCTAGAACTTAGTTGATTTGCCTTTTTAGCTTCTGTTTAAACAATATGAATGAAAATCAGGGCTATATAAGTAGTTGGGGGGAATAATTCTGTTGTTGTTTTGCTTATTTCAAGGAGATAAATGGCGCGTCTAAGTCGGAGTGGCGCTCGAGGGATTGTCCGGCAAACAATATTGTTCTAACAAATGTCTTCCTTGTTTTTGGAAATAAGAGACACTTCGGCCAGATAATTTTTTTTTATTTTATTGATGTTTCGACATAAATCTTTTATCCTCATCAGTGAAAAAAATTTAAGAATTTGGTAAAAAAAGAAAAATTCCTTCCTGGCTGGAGTGTATGTTATTTTTAAGAACTATGAATGCCGGTCATGCAACCTCTATCTTCAATAAATGTCTTCCAGTGTTTATCCTGTACAAATTTATATATATATTATATAATTTTTAAAAAAATAATAGAAATATAATAGAGATAAATGCATGTAAATATTATTTTATTTTATTAATCTGTTTAAAATAACTCTGTTGTTCTTGGCCACTAGATGGCGCCACCTTAAATATAAATAGATTGTTTTGTTTTTTTTAGTGTTGGTTAGGTAAGTTAGATTTTATTTTATATAGGTATGTAAAGGGTGATATAGAATTAATTGTTAAAATTCTATATTTACTTAATTTAAAATATATACTTTTGCTCAAAGAGTTCAAAATAAACTACTTGAGACTGATTTTCTCTTTTTTAATTAAATTCAAGACGACTGCACCTTCAATTTTAACAAATCATTTTTTGGATTTACATAATTATAGAACATATATATATATATATATATATATATATATATATATATGTTATTTAGATTTGTCATATTAGGGTATTTTATTTAAAATTATATTTCATCGATTCAAATACTCTGTTTAAATCGACCGCCAGAGGTCACGCTTTCTCTATAAATACTCATTGTTGCTGTTCCCCGTCGGTCGGCTCAAACCTTTTGTACATTATGTAAATAAGCTTTCCATTTTTTTTTTATTCTTACGCCTTAAGCCAGGCAGTACCTTTTACCAAATTATGTTATTCATATATATTCCTGAGGTCAATTAAAAAAATATCTGATCAAAACCATTATTATTTTTATTTCAAGATATTTAACCACGACTGCATCACCAATACCATATAATACTAAAAAGAACCAGCAAATAACTGCATTACATTGCCATAATCCTCAACATGATCAAAAATACAGCAGAATTTTTTTTTTTTTATATATATAAGATATATATATATGTGGCAATATCGTTGCGGGGTTTCTTGTTGTTGGATGCGAATGGTGAGATTTGGTTGAAGCGCAGTCGTTTGAGTGGAAGTTGCAGCATACAGTTAGGAATAATCAGGACACGTGATTGAGTTGGAAAATAAGAGGCAACTGTGTTGGAGGGAAGAAAGCTTGAGAAGAGTTGAGCGATTTGACTTATTAATTAGTTGATCACATGGCGATGATGAAATGAGCGGAGAGAGATATCTCTAGAGTAGATGTTACCTTGTTGGAAGCGAAGGAGCACTGTCCGAACTCGGCGAGAGCCAGTGAACCCTGTAGGTGTTGTTCCTATGAGAGCTCAAGCGTAACTACTCATTCTTGTTTTCCGATTTAACACCAAGCCTCAGTTTCTCTCTGATTGGTCGAGAGATGTCACATGATCTTTTCCTATTGGTTGACCTACTTAAGGTACTGTCTTTTGATTGGCCCGCGGTTTCCTTTGATATTAGTTACGCCCGGCTTGGGTCAGGAAGTCTCGTGTTTATTTGACTTTATTTACTTCCGCGGCTATCAAAATACATCCTGCTTTGTCAGGAAGTATTGAATGCTAGCTTTAACATTTATAACTTCTGGTCACTAGAGACGTCCTGTTTTGTCAGGAAGTATTGAGTGTATCTTGGCTAAAATAACTTCTGCGGTCACTAGAGACGTCCGGTCTCTGCCCCTGCAATATTGACACAGGGGTGCCCAGAATAGTCGTGCCAGCCTTAGGTCTACTTCCTATATCTTAATGCTACTTGCTTCCCTCCAGTTACCTTGTTCTTTATTAAGTCTTCGAAAATCATACATGGTACATACATAGTGGGTCGGGGTTGCATTTAATTATATACAAATTATGACAGATGCGCCCCCTACATGTGAAGAATTCAAGAAGGGGTTAGCCTGAGAGAATTCTGTAAAATGAAAAATAATTTTGTGGGAAAATTAGTTGTGGGTATTGAGGGGCTATATACAAGCATTGCTGGTGACATAAAAGTAAGATAGAATGGGGTTGATGATATAGGTTGAGTATAATTAATAGAAATCAAAAAATTTTTTAATTGTAAGAAATCAATGAATGTTATGGTACATAGTGGGCAAAAAGAAAATGCGCCTAAACGAATTCTACTCGAGATAAGAAATGATATCGAGGGAGTTCTATTAAGGCTTTTGAAATCAAATAAAAATAATATAAAAATAGTTGAATGAAATCAAAATTGAATGTGTTTGGTTGAAAAAGAAAAATATTTTGTTGCATGATGACAAAGACAACTGCTTAGTTACTTTTTTGCTCGACTTTTGAGAAAAGAAATCGAGGAAATTTCATAAGGCGCTTTGAAATCAAAACAAAATAAAATAAGAGTAGTTGAATGAAATCAAAATTGAATGTGTTTGGTTGAATGGTGAGAAAAAAAAAAAGAAAAATGCCTAACCATATTCTAGCTCGAAATTGGGAATGAAATCGAAGGAATTCTATTAGGTCTTTTGAGAAATCAAAAATAAAAATAAAATAAAAGTTTTTTGAGCGAAATCAAAGTTGAGTGCTTGGTTGAATGGTGAAAAAAAAAAAGAAAAAATGCCTAATTACTTTTTTGCTTGAATTTTGGAAAGGAATTCGAGGAAATTTCATAAGGTCTTTTGAGAA
Source organism: Cordylochernes scorpioides (assembly GCA_030710605.1). Lineage (NCBI taxonomy): Eukaryota > Metazoa > Arthropoda > Arachnida > Pseudoscorpiones > Chernetidae > Cordylochernes > Cordylochernes scorpioides. Next base: position 28,393,666 of record CP092885.1, read on the forward strand.
ATCAAAATAAAAATAAAAATAAGAGTTGAACGAAATCAAAGTTGAGCGTTTGAAAAAAAAAATGAAAAATAAAAAGGTTTCAACAACAAAGGGTGATTTAATGTTTTTAGTTTAATCGAAAACCAGTGGGTTTTCGTTGATAATTGAGTTGTGGCAATATAAGTCAAGTGGTAAATAGAATGATAATTGATAAGTGAAAATGATAATATAAACTAATTGGTAAATAAAATGATAGTTAATGATTAAAATTGATAATAAGTTGAATAAATTGATAAATTGATTAAATATTTAAATTTTAATTGAGAGAAAATAATGGAAATGATTGATATGAAAAATAAGGTGTATTGGTTTGAACCCTATGGTATCTACATGCCCTGATCTACATGTATTGGTTGCTCCATTTTGCCCTATAAATGTTTTACTTGCTCAATTATGCCCTATAAAATTTTTGTCTCGTCTGTAGCGACACTTAGGTGAAAAACGTGATTCTAGCCCTCAAGTGCGTTTATGCTGTGTGTACAGGAGACATGGAAATCTATATAACCTTTATGTGTAATTTTTTTTGTCTTTGTGTGTGTGTTGTGAAAAATGTTAGAAGTCGGTTGTGTAAGAGATGTGTGAGCTAGCTCTAGGTGTTGTTTCGTGGATGTGTAATTGGGTGGTAAAAATCGATATGTAGACTCGAACTGGAATCAAAACCGGTGGCATAGTGAGGTTCCCAGTCGACCTCAATAGGGGATCTTCTCATTGTAATTAGAGATACGGAAGTGGGGTGTGTCGGGCAAACGAGAGGGAGGGAAATTGGAGATCGGACGAAGGCGCTCCGCTTTGTTTACAGAGGCCGAATTTAACCGCAGCGGACTATACTTCCTGTCGTGGTGTTTCAAATCCTCATTTCCTGCCGTCTATTTATTTTGGGGTGTGGCTCGGGGCTTGTTTTTGGAGCGTGGTTTCTCCGACATTGTTTGGTCATCTTTTCAGTTACTGCTATCTCTTCGGAGTTTATTTAGATTTTCTGCGAGGATGGTTCCTAAAATTAGGAGAAGTTTTATAAATGCTTGTCCAAAATTAAAAACTGCTTGTCCTAGATTAAAAACTACCTCTTGTAGTTCGAAGATTTTCTGAGCGGGCATGGCATAGATAAACAGGTAATTAATGACTAAAATTGGGATACAGTTGTACGGTAGAACTAATAAACAAAGGATAAAAATCAGATGAAAGATAGGATATTGCCCCATGTTCGTCCACATTTTTGTAACTGGGGACTCTGAAATATTTGCTTGAACCTTATGAATTGTAGAATTTGAATGATTGGTAGGTTCGCCGTTCTCCCGTTTGATATCTTTAGGGGGTGGTGTGATATGATTGAGTTGGTTGTCAGGTTTGCAGTTTTTAACATCGGGGAAGAGTGATGTAAATCGTCTTGTTGCAAAAATGGCAGGGTCTAAATGCTTGAAAGGTTCGCTGCTGGTGGGTTTGAACCTTAATGACTCTGTTGGGAATAATTCGGGTGTTAAATGTTTGAAAGGAAACGTGTAATTGGGGTTGTGCTTTATATGATAGGTGTTAACGGCGGGTGGTGATATATAATGGATTTTTTCTGTATACAGTTTAAGTTTGTTGACGTGGATTGTGTCAGCGTCTCTTTGAAGTGGTTGATTTGGTCGATCTATGCGGACCACATTTGGTGAAATAATTTCTAATATTGTGTGAGGTCCTGTGAAATATGGCGCAAGTTTCCCTGTATTTGGGTGGTGATATAATTTTACTAATACTAGATCACCTACTTCGAAATGTGGTTGCTTGTGTCGTTGGTCATAAGTGTTTTTGTCTTGTAAGTGTTTGTTTTGTGTGCGTGTGTGTGCAATTTTTCTAGCTTTGTCGATATCTGGGTACGGTGTGTTATGATTAGAGATTTCTGGGGGTAGGATACCAAACATTAAGTATATGGGTGGAAAACCTGTGGTAGAGTGGGGTGTCTTGTTATATATAAGTGTAACCTTCTTGACCAGCTTGGTCCATGCGACCTTAGGATTTTCTAGGTGTAATAACCTAAGTTTTCCCGTGAGGGTGGCGTTTAGGCGTTCACATAGACCGTTGGCCTGTGGATTGTTGCTGGTTGTGAGCAATGGGTGAATATTTCTATTAAGTAGAAAACTACGAAATTTGGGTGAAGTGAAGGCAGGGGCTCTATCCGTAAGAAGGCGTTTTGGAGAACCATCCTGGAATACTCGTTTAAGTACCTGTTGGTAGGTGGTGGTACTGGTGGATTTAGATGGAAAAGCCCACGCGTAGCGTGAAAAATGATCGACTACCACATGGAGGTATATCTTGGTGTTGCCATATTTGGCAAATCCTGCTATGGTGTCCAGAGATAAAAGGTCGAAGGGTTCTTTAGATTCCGGAGGTTGACTTAATTCTCCGTAAGTGGGTCCTACTGGACGTTTTGTTAATTGGCAGGTGGGACAGGTCTTAACTTTTTGTTTAATATCTTTTGACATACCTTGCCAGTAATATTGTGTGGAGATAATTCGTGACATTTGGGAAATACCGGGGTGATTGTATTGTGTGTGTACTGTTTGTAAGAGTTGTTGTATGAGTGGTTTTGGAAGTATAATCTTGGTTACACCTTTTCGGGAAATTGTATGTAATCCATTATGATCAATGGTCAAACTAGACTCTTTCGATGGAGGAGATTGGTGGGTCTTGATAAGGGTGGCGTCCAAGAATCCACAAAACGGGTTACGGGACAAGAGATCTGCTTCATATTGTAGTTTTCCCTTTATGTAGCGGACCTCATATTCGTAACTCGATAGTCGTAAACTCCATCGAAACAGTCTACCGGACGGGTTCTTGATGGTTTTCAACCACTGCAATGCGTGATGGTCAGAAAATATTGTAAATTTTCTGCCCATAAGATAGATGCGAAACTTCTCCACACTTTCAACGATTGCTAAGCACTCAAGTTCAGAGATGGAGTAGTTTTTCTCGTGTGGGCGCAATGTTCGGCTGAAATATTGAACTGGATATACGTTTCCGTCAGGGTGAACTTGTTTGAGAATGCCTGCTATACCGAGGGTGGATGCATCGCAATACACTTGGCATGGCAGACCTTCTTTGTAAAGGTGTAAAATGGGGTGTTGTGTGAGGTTTCCTTTCAGGTCAATGAACGCCTCTTGACAAGCTTCATTCCAGTTCCACACGACGTCCTTTTTGAGGAGATTGTTGAGTGGTGCTCGCAAGCGAGCGTATTCCGGAATGAATTTGTTATAGACGTTCACAGCGCCTAAGAAGGATTGTAGTGTTTTTCGGTTGTGTGGTTGTTTTATGGCGTGGATGATGTCGGTATTGCGTGTAAGTGGTGTAATTGTACCAGCTGTGATGGTGTAACCTAGAAAATTTATGGATTGTTTAAAAAATTCGCATTTTGCGAAGTTAAGTTGTAACTTCTCCGCTTCGCAAAAGGCGAAAAATTGTCGCAGGTGGTTTTGATGTTCCTCCAATGTGTTGGAGTAAATGATGAAATCATCAAAATAATGTGCCACACAGTCAAGTCCGTGTCTCTGTAGGACCTGACTTATGGCTCGTTCGTAAATCTGAGGACTGGTTTTTAACCCGAAAGGTAATCGAGTGGGTTGGTATAATCCTTCAAAGGTGGCAAATGCTAACAGTGGTCGAGAATCGGGGTGTATTGGGACTTGCCAATACGCAGAGGATATGTCGGCCGTGGAAAAATATTTGGCCTGTGCGAGGCGGTCTAGGATATCCTCGATTCTCGGGAGGGGATGGACATCAGAGCTGATTAGCTCATTCACCTTCCTATAATCGATACAAAACCGTTTGGTTTTGTCGCGCTTAGTGACGAGGGTGACAGGGCTCGAGAAAGGTGAAAAAGATTGCTCTATGATGCCGTTCTCCAGCATTTGTTGTATTTGGTTACGGATTTCTTGTTGGTCACATATCGGAACACGATATGGACGTATGGTGATTATTTTTTTGGAATTCGTGGGTATTTTTACTGGTGGAATACGTAAGCATGGTACGTTGAATTTGTCCTGTGAAAAAATGTGAGTGTACCTTTGTAGAAGTGTTGTGAACTGTGGTGTATAGTGAGTGTTAGGTGTTGTGTTGTAGTATGCATGGGGTAAAGGGTTTTGTTGTGTATTAGTGTGAGTGTCGAGTTCGTTGTGTAACGGTGTGTGATCACCTAGGTTTTTGGTATGCGAGTTATCCCGCTGTGTGGGTGCGTTTTGGACAGGTTCATAAGTTGAAGTTGTTGTGGTTTGATTATTTGAGGGCATGTAAAAAGGGCAATTGGCTTTAGTGAAAAAGGGGCATGTAGATAAGTGGGGTTTTCTCAATGAATGCACGCAATGGTTGTCATAGGCGGAAAGTTGGGATGTGGGGAAAATTTTTTGTGACATCGCCTGACATTGCCAGTATGTGCATACATTGGACACATGATTAAAATGGTAGGAAAGGGTAGACAATGGGGCGCCCAGCTGGAGTATAGTGCATTTATTAAAATCTATGGTTAATCTGAATTTATGGAGGCTATTGATACTAAGAATTCCGAGTGGCAATGGTGCATTTACTACATGGAAATACTCCTTTCGTGATATTTGTCCTATTGTCAGTGGGATAGCTAGTTTACCCATGGTTTTTGCAAATCCGTTTAGGGTTTGGAGGTGTAGTGACTGTCCCTCAAGGGTTAAATTAGGCAGGTGGGTTTTTAGCATATGATAAATACTATATGGCACTATACTCAGGCTGGCGCCTGTATCAATTAAAAAGGGGCATGATACATTAGGGGTTAGAAAAAGTTTGACAGTCAGTTGGTTTAGGGATCCTACCTCAGTCTCGAAAGGGCTGCTCGGCTGGGGTGTCCCTGGCTTGACTTGGTTGTTGTGGAATCGGGGCTGGTTGTTTTGGGACTGTTTGCACCGTCCGCACTTTTTCGTGGATCGTCGGGACTGGTCGACGTCGGCATTCGCTATGCCAGTGTCTCGCGCCGCAGAACTTGCAATTGGACGGCGGAAGAGGTGCATTCCATGCACCTGGGCGTCGGGGTGTGCTGTGGTACGGACCCGACATTGTGGGTGGTTGATCTTCTCTGGATCGCGTTGCCGGTACACTGGGCCCGTGGATCCGCTGTACCAGGCGGAACCATTCTCCTAGGTTCTCGGGAGGTACTACGCGGACTAGGCGCTGGTCGTTGAATGGCAGTCCTTCTGTCAGCGTCTCGAGGATCACCTCTTGTGGAAGTCCTAGTTGCAATCCCATGGCGGTTTTCTCCCGGTAGTAGGTCTCTAAGTTGGCTTGTCCAGTGAGTTTCATGGCGAAATATTTCGCAAAGGACGCTTCGTTTGACTCAGGGTAGAGATCTAGGAGGATTTGTCTCACCTGGAAATAACTCCGGTCGGCCAGCCGAAGTTTCCTGAAGAGTTCCAGGGGTTGTCGCACCAGGTAGTTTGGTAGGCGCAGTAATTTTTCTTGTTCTCCCATGGATGCGTCTTCCATTTTTCGGTCGAACGTCTGGAAAAACTGTGTCGCGCTGTATGTGCCGTCGAAAGGCGAGATTGCCGACTCCGCTCCATCAGAAATTTTTACTCGCGTCAGGAGCGTTGACAACTGGTTGACGGCGTCCGCTAGGGGCGCAGTTGTCTCGCTCGTCTCTCTTACTTCCTGCCTCCCTTCCGTTGTTGTTTCCATCGGGCCGTCCGACTTTACGCCTGTGGGATCCTGATTTAATTCCATCTCACTATCCTGTCGACTTAACCGTTCTGTGGCAATATTGTTGCGGGGTTTCTTGTTGTTGGATGCGAATGGTGAGATTTGGTTGAAGCGCAGTCGTTTGAGTGGAAGTTGCAGCATACAGTTAGGAATAATCAGGACACGTGATTGAGTTGGAAAATAAGAGGCAACTGTGTTGGAGGGAAGAAAGCTTGAGAAGAGTTGAGCGATTTGACTTATTAATTAGTTGATCACATGGCGATGATGAAATGAGCGGAGAGAGATATCTCTAGAGTAGATGTTACCTTGTTGGAAGCGAAGGAGCACTGTCCGAACTCGGCGAGAGCCAGTGAACCCTGTAGGTGTTGTTCCTATGAGAGCTCAAGCGTAACTACTCATTCTTGTTTTCCGATTTAACACCAAGCCTCAGTTTCTCTCTGATTGGTCGAGAGATGTCACTTGATCTTTTCCTATTGGTTGACCTACTTAAGGTACTGTCTTTTGATTGGCCCGCGGTTTCCTTTGATATTAGTTACGCCCGGCTTGGGTCAGGAAGTCTCGTGTTTATTTGACTTTATTTACTTCCGCGGCTATCAAAATACATCCTGCTTTGTCAGGAAGTATTGAATGCTAGCTTTAACATTTATAACTTCTGGTCACTAGAGACGTCCTGTTTTGTCAGGAAGTATTGAGTGTATCTTGGCTAAAATAACTTCTGCGGTCACTAGAGACGTCCGGTCTCTGCCCCTGCAATATTGACACAGGGGTGCCCAGAATAGTCGTGCCAGCCTTAGGTCTACTTCCTATATCTTAATGCTACTTGCTTCCCTCCAGTTACCTTGTTCTTTATTAAGTCTTCGAAAATCATACATGGTACATACATAGTGGGTCGGGGTTGCATTTAATTATATACAAATTATGACATATATACACTGCGTGACATTGAAAATGGAACACCAAGAAATAGTGGCCAGAAAGTGATGAAACTCGGCAGACAGAGAGAGACAGGGACGAACAATAAGTGATCTTTATTTCAAAATGATAGTCATAATACAGAGCGAAAACGGCGTCGGCTTAGTAGCAAGTAGGACCACCGCGGACGGCGATGCACGCAGCAACACGTCTAGGTAGAGAGTCAATCAGAGTACGGATGGCGTCCTGAGGGATGGCTCTCCATTCCCTCTCAACCATTTGCCACAGTTCGTCTTCTGAACGCGGCTGTGGCAAGGCATGCAAACGGCGTCCAATGATGTCCCAGACGTGCTCGATTGGTGAGAGATCAGGAGAGTACGGTGGCCAGGGAAGCATCTGTACATCTTGCAGAGCTTGTTGGCTAATGCGAGCAGTGTGCGGTCGGGCGTTATCCTGCTGATAAAGGGCATTGGGTACCCCCTGAAGGTAGGGAAGTGTCACCGGTCGCAGCACATCATCAACGTATCGTTGGGCCGTCATAGTGCCCTGAATACGAAGTAAAGGTGACCTGGAATCATACGCGATTGCGCCCCAAACCATGATTCCACGTTGTCGCACGGTGGGGCGTTCCACAATTGCTGCCGGATTGGACCTTTCTCCACGTCGACGCCACACGCGTACACGGCGACTATCACTGGACAAGCAGAAACGCGACTCATCTGAGAACACGACCCTGTGCCATTCCGTTATCCACGTCGATCTAGCCCGGCACCATTCCAAACGTTGGCGCCTATTCGGTGGGGTCAATGGCAGTCTTCTTAGCGGACGGCATGAGTGCAAGCCATTAGCAACCAATCGACGGTAAATGGTTCTGGTCGAGATGGAATGATCTAGGGTGTCTTGCACATGTTGCAGGATGGCGGTACAAGTGGCTTGTGGGGCCGCCACTGCTTGTCGAAGGATACGCCGATCCACACGTGCCGACGTCACTCTGGTTGCACCGACATTCCTATAAATTGCCACATTTCCTTGTTCCAACCATCTTCTCCACAGTCGGTGCACCGTGGACGTACCAAGGTGTGTATCAGCTGCGATTTGACGTATGGACCAACCTGCCCTTTTCAGTCCGATCACCATGCCCCTCGTAAAAGCGTCTGTCTGCTTGAACTGCCTCCGTTTACGATGACCTGGCATTCTCTGTTATTACACGTGTCCTTTGACACAAGAACAAAATTTCTACAATGATTTTCCTTGAAGAAATAACGACACGAATACTGTCCTTTCTGCAAGTTCCTTCCCTTATATCTTACTCCATGTGCGCACGAGAGCTGCGCATTTTACATCATTTGCATAACTCGGTTAGGCGCGTCTACCCTGAAATTTGCATAATTTTCTGGCCGCTATTTCTTGGAGTTCCATTTTCAATGTCACGCAGTGTATATATAAAAAAAAGAAGGCATCTCCTGACCACGAGCACATGTGCCTTTAGATGGCAGAGCGCCATCTAGTGGAGCAAAAATAAACTAAACGTTTATTTAGCTTGCTTCGTGATATTTGGCCAACCCAAAGCGTAACTTCTCTTCCCCAACCAATGGATCAAGGAGTCATTGAAAGCTTTAAACCAGGCCTGGCCAACCCGCGGCGCGCCGTAAAAAAAATTGCGGCTCGCCATTTAACTTTATATTTCTTTTGTAACTTTCATTTCTCGTCTGTGCATTCAAAAACAGAAAATATATTGAAATAATTATAAAAAAAAATTTCATTTAAAATATGTCCAACAATTTTTAAAATACATATTTGATTCCATAAAAAGGAAGAAAAAAGTTAGGAATAATGGTAATTAATAGAGAAATATGTTTTTATTTTAAATTAATATTATTTTTTTTTTTTTAAAGTAGCCGAAAATAAAAAATAAAAACATTAAGCATCAAGGAAGTTTAAGTATTTTTTAAATACATTTGAAAGTTAAAATTTTGATATAGTTAAAGTTTTTAGACCTTGTTTACGAATCCATGCGGCCCGTGGCGTCATTTAGGTTGGACAGGGCTGCTTTAAACGTTATTACAGAAAAAATTGCGAGGTAAGGTTCTAATGGAGGAAAATTGTGAAAAAAGGCGTACAACAACTGTATAAAGAAATTAATTTGAAGAAATCTGTGTACATGGCAGCAAAAAGCTTGGGCTACTCTAAAGGACAACCACACTAGCAAAATCTTGGAATAAGCGTTTTCCTTCAGAAGAATCTATCACTGTATCTGAAGAGCTACCAATCAATTTGTATCATAGATGGCTGAGCTCATTACAAAATCTTCTGTATTTGAAGAATGTGATCAGAAAGACCTTTAAAATTGGCTGAGTGCGACGTTGATGACCCTGGCTATCAATTATTGATGGACGATGAAATCATCGAAAGTGTCGTCGACGATCAAGGTTCTAGCGACAACGAGGAAGCGCTTCGGGATGAAGACCAGGTTGAAAGGACCATCCAATGAGGAAGCTTTTCATTGCCTTGAGACGGCTATGAAGTGGTTAGAATAACAAGAAGAATGCAATACTTTCCAATTGCTTTCTTTAAAGCGTTTGCCAGATTTAACGGCCAAAAAGCGAACATCAGCTCTGAAGCAAAATAAAATTCTGGACTTTTTTCATGAACTGAAAGTACTGTATATTTTAATGACCATTTTTCACGTATTAATTTAGTCAGTTCCCTGTAATACAGTAAAATTATTAGTAAGATTATTAATAAACATAGTATATACATGTATATGATAATTTGTATATAGCAATATTTAAACTCACCACATCTTATGCAATGTATCGTCAAAAGATTTAATAAAAGTTAGGCTTCGAGAAAAAAGGAACAACAATTAACAGGATTGCATCATCCAGGAAGAAAAGGTCACTGCCCAGGAACCATAAAACTAAAGTTCAAAGACCTTCTTCTTCCTGGAAGATAGCAATCATGGCGACAATGAAGGTACTAAGCCAATCACAGTTAAGCATGACCAAATAATAGCGAATCAGAAGCAAGTACGTAGAAAGATTTTCACCAATGAGAAGCCGAGATAGTTAATGACGATTATCTCGGACAAGAAGTTAGGAGAAGGGAGGTGACCGGGCTTGAAGCAAGGTGTGCTCAACTTAGGCTCCAACCAAGGTAAAGTCCTCTCGATCATGTGAAAGGCAAAGGTACCTCCTCCAGTCACATCTCTCTCCCTTTCGCCAAGCCCATGTTCTATCCCATCCAGGTGTGCTCGTATTTCCCCTGTGGAAACCCACCATTCGACCAAGACTGCGCCATCAATCATCAATTCAACATAATCCGACATAGGGTTCACCACAATTCACCAATCCCACAGTGTGTCGACAGGAGTCAACAGGATCTTACACAGGTAAACAAAAGGATCAGACAGAGAGTCGACAGGATCCAATCACATTATATACAGTATTATATAGTATATTATATATTATATATTGTATAGTAATAATAAATAAAGCAAAATACAAGTTTTAAACATATTTATGTGTAATATAACTGTTTCTGTTTTTTTTTTTTTTCATATTACTACTATGACTTTAGTATTTTATTTTGTAGGAAGGAATGATCGGTTATCCGAAATATATATTATCCAAACACCCCCATTCCCCAATTGATTCGGATAATCGATGTTCTACTGTATTGTGGAATTTACAGCGCTTTAATCGGATTTTAATGAAACATTACAGAGTTTTGAAAATGAATCTATCCCCATTTCTCTGGTCCTGAAACCTTATTCAACCCCATTATCATCTTACTTATTATTATGAATTCGACCATAAATATTGATTTAACCTTTTGAGGTAAATAGCCTTTTCTAATCCTGCTTACTCTAATTGAGGTAAGTGTATCTTTTGTTGCTATTAGTAGTATAGCATATTTGCTACATAAAGCACAACCTTTCTTTCTCATAATGTATTTTAGAAGAATTAAAACTACAAAATCTTTATTCATTTTTAAACCACACTACCTGGATTCCATTCATCGTGGGAAATTGGAAGAAAATTCTTCAAGCCATTTTGCAACTCATTGAAGCTCGCGAGTGCGTTGGATTTAAATCATTAAATGTATGGTATCTTCAATATATTTTGATGTAGAGGGGGAACTCATAAACCAAGTTCTATTATTACTCCTTGTACTATCTCAGATAGAGTGTTATTCTTAAAATAATAAAAGATGCTGGCTATTATTGATAAGAAAATACTTTTCGTAATTGAAGGATATTCTCAAACAAATAATTTTGATGAAAAATATAAAATTCGAAAAAAAAAGTTTTTTTTTTTTCAAAGACAACACTTGGTCGCGATCCCTGAGGCTAATATGTTTTAAATGTGATTCGAACTTTTTCGGACCTTGAAATTCTTTATCCTCGAACTTCGTTCCATGTTCCTTGTCGATGACGTCAAAATCTTCAGATTTGAATCGTTTAATCCACTATTTACAGTTCCTTAATAAAGGAGAATTGTTCGTTTATGATTTTTTATAATGAATTGAATAATAACACGGAGTCATTTTTGCGCACTCAGACAGTTATCAACGTTTTTGAGAAAATATCGAGAATTGTATTCCAAATGCTTGGTTAAAACGGTTATAAAAATGTTTGAAAAAAATAAACCAATTTTAATTAAATTAAAAGTTTCGATGAAAAATATTTAATGTAAAATTGTTAGAATAGTTCAAATTTGAAAATAACCGTTTAAAATAAAAATGTTAATAGAGTGTAAATGTTATCATTAAAGTGTAAGATGTCTTAAAATTGCAAAACCTATATACGGAAACTAGAAATAAAAAAGGAGATGGTAAAGTTAGAGATGAAAAAGAGTTAGAGACAAAGCCATGATAATGTATATCCGAAATATTAAATAAAAAGAAAATGTATAGGTTTAATTTTTTTTTCAAGTGTGTAATTTTTTTAGATTTATTCATTTTCTGGGTAAGCCAACATAATTTTTAAAGTTCAAATTCAGGCTATATTGTAGCGTAGAAATCAAGTCTTTGTATATCTTAAGATGTAAGCGGATTTATTGATGACGTCAGCACGACTAGTAGTCAATTATCAACCAAAACTATCTAGAGCTAGGGAATCTTGAACAAGCAAGCAAAAAATATTTTGATGATGATTTTACAAATACAGAGTAATATATATATATTTATAATCTGTTGAATATTTTTATTGAATATTATTAAATTAAATTAAATAATAGAATATTTCTTCGCCACTTGAGATTGATAGGGCCTGAGATCTCTTAGCGTGTCTGTGTTTGTTGTGTTCGTTCAGTGGGGATGTCTTCTTCCAGGAAGTTTGGCGAGTCATCTTCTGGGTCCTCTTCTAGGTGGTCCTCCTAGTCCTCTGGGTTTAAATAAGGTTTCATATTACAAATGTGAACTAAATCTTTTGTTTTACGACGACCATCATAGGTCACATCGGATATTTTTCGTGTTACTTTTCGGCCGAAGTAACGTCTCATTAATTTTCCCGAAAATCCCACTTAAGGGGATAAAGATCCATACGAGATATCTAGGCTTGTGAATTATATTTCTGTGATGGGCGTCATAGCGATGTTTATTGCTTTCTGAAACAAAAGTCGGTGGACGAGTGGGTAACACCCTCGATTCCCGACAGTCATGAAACGGGTTTGAATCCCGCGTTAACATTTTGTTCAATATGTGAATAACCTTCACATATTATTCAATGTTCCAATTATCATTAACTAGGTTGATCTTGTTGAGCGGTACCTGATGAAGTGATTTTGAACCGAATATTGCTTTCTTGAGATCTCATAGATGGATACGTGCCAGTTTTGGTGCTTCTTCGGCTCTTGCCCCTAGAGTTTGGATGATATCGTCGTCTTCTGGCAATAATTTTGGGAATAACACGTCCAGTAGAGTCTCGGCTTAACGCCCGTGTACAAGGAAAAGTGGGTGAACCCAGTAGACTCTTGTTTTTCTGTGTTGTATGCACATGTAACGAATGGAAGAATCATGTCCCAATATTTCTGGTTGACATCCACATACATGGACAGCATGTCTGATATGGTCTTATTCAACCTCTCCGTGAGTCCGTTTGTCTGGGGGTGATAGGCGGTCGTCTTCCGATGGGTTATTCTGCACTGGTTGTTCAGATCACTTATCATTGAAGATGTGAAGTTCCTTCCTCTATCCGTGATTAATTCCCTCGGCGCATCGTGCTTTAAGATGGCATCTTCAATGAATATTTTGGCAACTTCCATGGATTCACTTATGGGTAGGGCTTAAGTTATCGCATATTTCGTTAGGTAGTCCTTAAATTCAATAATCCAACGGTTGCCACATTCTGATGTTGGAAATCTCCCCAGGAGATACATTCCTACCTTTTCAAAGGTAACTTCAGTGACAGGTATTGGCTGTAAGTGCTCTGAGGGGGGTTGGGGCTGATATTTTCATCTGACAATCTGAACAGTGTGCCACATACCTTCCAGAACCACCAAAAGCCATATTTTAGCCATTGGATCATATTTTTTTCTGTAGAGCGTGTTATCGATTTTTACAAAGTAATTATTTGGAGTACTTGGTAATTGGTCAGCGATTTTTCTAAGGGCTTGATCATTCATCTGCTTTTCGCTAAAGTTCTGCAAAGTCACTATGCTTGGAATATCTTCCTCGATATCTTCACTGTAATCTAATGGACTTCTTGATACGCAGTCTGCATCCTGATGTTTCCTTCCGCTCTTATACATGATAGTGACGTCAAACTCTTGCAGCCGAAGTGTCCATCTTGTTAACCTCCCACATGGGTCTTTGAGGTTGGTCAGCCAGCACAAAGAGTGGTGATCTTTAACAATAGTGAATGGCTATTCAAAGACATATGGTCGGAATTTATTGATAGCCCAAATGATGGCAAGGCATTCCCTTTCTGTGGTTGAATATTTTTTCTGCCTTATTTAAGGTTCTGGATGCATAAGCAATGGCAATTTCCTTTCCATTTTGTATCTGCACGAGCACTGCTCCTATTCTGTTGTTGCTTGCGTTAGTGTGTATTTCGGTTGGGGATGAGTAATCAAAATGACAAAGAGCGGGTTTGGAAATTAACGCTGATTTGAGAGCTTCAAATGCATTCTGCTCTTCCTGATTCCAATTAATTGCTGAGTCTTTCTTCAGAAGGTTATTCAAGGGTTGGGCTACGTAAGCATAATTGGGTATGAAGCGGCGGTAGTAGGATGAAAGGCCAAGAAAACTTCGAACTTCCTTCAATGACCTTGGCGTAGCGAAGTCGCGGACTGCTCGAATCTTTTCTTGGTCGGGACGAATTCCATTTTCACTCACCTCATGACCAAGAACCGTCATAGTTTTTGCACCAAACTTGCACTTTTTGAAATTGAGACATACTCCTGCTATCTTAGGGCAATTTAAAACAAGTTGAAGGCGTCTTAGATGTTCATCAAAATCATCTGAAAAACGATGATGTCGTCGAGGTAACACAAGCAAATGGTCCACTTAAGACCCTTCAGAAGATTATCTATCATTCGTTCGTAGGTATCTGGAGCATTACATAACCCAAATGGCATTACTTTGAACTCATACAGTCCATCTGGAGTTATAAACGCTGTTTTCTCACGGTCCGATTCTTCTACGTCGATCTGCCAGTACCTTGATTGGAGCTCCATTTAAAAATAAAATTTATCTCCCCGTAAGCAGTCTAAAGTGTCGTCGATCCTTGGGAGAGGGTAGACATCCTTTTTTTTTATTTTGTTAAGGCGGCGGTAATCGACGCAGAATTTTGATATAAAAATAATTTTTAAAGTTTAAATTTAGGCTATATTGTAGCGTAGAAATCAAGTCTTTGTGTATCTTAAGATGTAAGCGTATTTATTGATGACGTCAGCACGACTAATCGTCAATAATCAACCAAAACGATCTACAGTTAGGGAATCTTGATCAAGCAAGCAAATAAATATTTTGATGATGATTTTACAAATACAGAGTATATAAATATATATTTATAATCAGTTGATAATATTTTCATATTGAATAATATTACATTAAATTGAATAATAGAACATTTCTTCGCCACAATATTATCTTGAATATCATTTAAAAATTAAAATAGCCATATTAATCTGGTATTAATATAAGATATTTTACGAAATCACTTTATTATAAATATATACAATAAATCCTAATTTACATCTTTGTATAGATATTTCAGAGAATTTGTATATTATAAGGTTAAATACCATAAATTATTTGAAACAATGCACTTTATTTAAAACAAAATAATTCAATTTGACAACATGCCCAAATGTTATTCAAATGTGAATGACATATTAAAACCGCCAAAATGAAAATGTAGTTATTAAAATTTACATAAGGCCCAGAATTAATAAACTATTGAATTTCAAAACACCAAAAATGACAGCAGAATATATCTAGGTTTACTTTTTTTTCGTAGAAGGAAAAGAAATGGATTGTTTATCTTAAAGTCAGCAGATTTCTTTCGGAGAAAATATCCCCAAATATTTATATATTTCTTTTGAAATTAAAATTCTCCTCGTCTGGGAGAAAATGATTATCTTAACGTATGGCGTTTTAAAATTTGGACGTATTATAAATTACGTAAGTATTTTTTGAAAATTTTAATCCGTTATTAATTTTGTCTCGAGAGATTCAATATTTCGTCCTCTAGAATATTTTAAAATAGATAAATGAAAAAAATAATTTTTAAATATTTCCACAGTACATATTTTATAATATTTCAGGTTTTGCCAAAATTTGATAATATAAATACTGGGAGTCACATATTCAGGAATTTTTTAAATATTGATTAATATTTTTAAATTTATTTTTATATTTAGGTTTTACACTTTAAAGACAACATCTTTTGTACTTAAATAGCTACATTTTCATTTATAAACGGTATTTTTAAATTTTTAATATTATTTTAACAGTTTTTATATATCAGATCGTAAAAAGGCATATATATGCCTTTTTACTAGCTAATGATTTAAGTATGAATTGCTCTATTTTCAGAAAGTTTTTATATATTTTTTTTTAATTAAGAAAAATACATCTCCATATCATGCAACTGAACGTTGCTGATGGCTGTGCCATCTATCGGAATAAATATGAACTATTCGTTGATTTTTAACTATTCCAGAATCGGCCAAATACCTATTCTTTATTAATCAAGAAAAGCTAACCATGTACGCGTTTCAGGCTGTTGGCCCTCGTCAGCGTGGTTCAAGCTGTACCTCAACGACCAAAATAACTGGTCATTTAGGCATTCTGAAAAATCATGAAACGGGAAGTTAAGGCCAGAATTACTTGAGGACGATAAAAAATGTGAAAAAAGCTTGCAGAAGGGACCGGAACCCCGTAGGCAATTCAGGTAAGGTCCCAAAGGCTGACAACATCGCAGCATGGCCGACACAACCACCAAAAAGGGTGATAAGAGACGCTGTGACACAGCTGAACAACAGCCGACAACAGCAGGAAAGAGTACAAAGAAGCTTGACAAATAAAAATGTTTTGAGAAGATTTATTGGAGACCTATATGAAGTAATCAAAAGTAAATGAAAATTTGCAGGTCATGTACTCCGAGATCATAAGTAAAGCGCCTATTAACCATATTAGAGGATAAATACTACGCCTTGAAGAATGAAAGGAGAGGTAAGACAAGAATTGATTGGTCTGATATCATTTTAGAATGATATGGAATTAGTGAATATGAAGCTTTGAATAAAATATCCCATAATAGAATGATATGATGTTCCATGATTGCCGAAATATATATCGGAAAAAGCATTACACGATAATAATTTTTTTTTTTTGAGAAAAACACAAATTTTATCTATCTTAATTAATCGTCTGACATATATTATAAAGAAACCATACTTACTTTTAATCCTGAATTAGGATTATTTCGATATTATTTTCAATTATAAACATTACTTACTGGTCCTAATTCATTATATTATTATATTGGATATAAAACGGTAGTTTTAAAATTGATATATAACCTGATTAGGGTTTCAAATTTGCAATCAATATAAGGCAATAACGGGTCATCTATATAGAGGAAATGAAAACATTAAAGCAAGAATGTTTCTATTAAACATAAAACAAACTTCTAATATCCTTGCTGCGATGAAAATATTATTAGAAGGGTTTTGCTCATCAGTGGTGAACCCTCCCAACGGTTTCGCCAATAAAATCTATCGGATCGCTTCTTAGAGCTCTAATACAGTATTGGACGATACCAGCTCATAAATGGTAGAATGAAGGATGGAATCTCATAACTGGTATTCAATCAGAGTAGAGACATAAGCTTTTAGGAAACATTTTTTGCGTATTTAATTTCATATCAAAACACATTCTATCTTAAAGAGTTCAATCATTCATTTTTATCATTCGACCATTTTTACCAGCCAATAAATCTAAGAATATCTAACCATAACTCATCAATAAGAGAAATTCATGCGTGGAAGTTATGTAAAATACTTGGATTTTCTAGAGGTATATGTAGACAAGGACGACCTTCTTGTCTATAAAAATCAACTTAATTGTAAACAATCGCAGGGATTTCACAAATAAATCATCTAATCTATAGGACCATTTATTTAGAGCCACCGTTTAGAGAGTGCAGCAACCAGACGCCATGACAACAGAGGTGAATAGGACAGACGATTAAAGTGCCATCATTCAGTCAAAGCCGGCTGACGAGGACAAAAATGGAGGATGACAAATTATTCAGCTGCTGCCTCTATTAGTTTCAATTTGCACAAGCCATTTGGCAACCTCGCCTTTTTATCGGTTCCACACATAATTACATAGTTCTCTCTAATGAAGATATCTAATTAACGCTTTTTCTATATAGGGATAATTTCAAATATAATTAGTAATTTCTGGGAAACTCTCTCTTTATGTTTTTTCAGCAACCGATTTAGAACGTGCTTTTCCATTTTTGGTCATGCTGCGTTATCAGAAATTAACTAACTACATTTGCTGAAGCTAATTTGATTTTAGGATCATTTACTCTCTATTTTATGGTTCTCTGATTATTTATACTTTTGAAATAATGAACCATTTATAATAAATATATCCAATTAAGCCCATCTATTTTGGCAGATTTCAAATTTTTAAATATCATAGTCTGCATTTTTGCAAATGTATGCTCTAATGTCATATGTAAGTTATGATGTGATATGTCCTATAAAAGAGTTGTGGATAATTGAAACCTATATGTAAAAATACAGTGAAACTACATATCCATATTGAAAATATAAACGCTACGTTATTAGGCCTAAAGTCGACCATATATACACTCTTGAACAAAATTTAAGAAACTGAAAAGTCTTGGAAAGACGTCGCTGGCCGTCTGTTTTTTTTTTTAAGCCTTTATTTAACTTGCCTACATGTCTGTCTATCTACAAATCGTGTAATCGATTTTTATTATACCTTTAGAGCACGTAGAATTCTGATATTTTGTACACTTATTAGAACCTGATGACAATGCAAGTTGACAAATATTCAGACTTCGCTGTTGTCAGAATGACCAGGAAGGGACAAATATTCAAATTGACTTTCAAAATTTTAAATTTAATTTTAATATGCTTCCAGATCACATAGAAGTTTGGAAGTTTTAACACTCACTCAGTCCAATGAACAATGCAAGTGTATGACTTCTGGGTGGTCAGAGCCAGCAATGAACATATTTTTATATTATTTTTTAAGTTTTATGTTACGCCGCTTACAACCAATTGACCAAACACCGCGAACAGGCTTCTGTCTATTTAAGGTCTAATCCCCAGTGAACCTTTGATTCTAAGTTTTGTAAATTCATGACTTAAAACTAACTAAATAATTAATAAATAAAAACATTTAAAATATATATTTTTTTTAATTTAAAAGCACTAAAAATGAAAATAAAAAAGTTTATCCTCTGTCATTCGGCAATTAGATGTATCTGAGTGAAAATAAAAGCGACAGGGGACGATCATCATGAATATCGAACCCAATGTGATTTAATATGTAGCAACTGGTTAGCGATTTTTTAAAGTGTTTCCTATATTATTACCTTTTCTCTAAATACTATCGTCCCCTGCCGCTTTTATTTTCACTCAGATACATCTAATTGCTCAATGACAGAAGATAAAATATTTTTTCACTTTTTAGTGCATTTAAATAAAACCTTTTTAAATTTTAATTTGTTAATTATTTTTTCGAAAGGCAGAGACAAATTTGTTTACACACCTGGTTATCGCGTGTGTCTTAACTGCGGGCGACGGTAATATCTTTCATAGTTATTGTCTGAATCCTTATATACATGATAAAAGGTATAACTTCCTTAAGGTTTGTCCAGGAGTGTATAATATACGATAAACATCTATTTATACATTTTGGACAGTAAGGTGACTCCTTCAATTGAATGATAAGAATTATGTACTGAAAGGGCCATAGCGCACAATTACGATGAACAATTATTATTATTATTATTTTAGAATTTTTCAGAACTGGTGTTGTGGCTTATTGTTAAACTGAATATTCAAACTTCATGGGGAGACCATTAAATTAAAAATAAATATATCAGCTAAAATTAATTCATTTTGATAGTTTTCCATCTATCTTACTTTACATAATAAAGCTTTTTAATTATTCATATTTAAATTTTCAATCTGATAGATTTATATAAAGCAATAACGCGCCATCTTTATACAGCAAATGAAAACATTAACTCGCGAATGTTTCTTTTGCAGATCAATCAAACTTCAATATTTTTTTCATTGCAGTAAGAACAATAGAAGTTTGATTGATGTTTGAAAGAAACATTCGCGTCTTCATTATCACCAATTGCAAATAAGACATGCTATATCCGATCTGTATAATTGCGCGTGAAACTATTTACAATAATTCATATTGTAGTAGAGTAGGTAACATAATTATCAAAAGGAAAATACACAATTAAGAAAAATAGGATTAAACATATACATTAAACAAATAAGCAACAACATAAGCAGATAGAAGAAACCGCAAGATAGTTATCTACAATATGTTGAGCAATGATGGATGTTTTGATTTAATTAAGTTACCTGCAATAATTAGTATCGTGGAGAGAGAAAGTTGATAAAGTTGAGCTATTTACAAAGAGTTATATTCTAAGGTAACTTATTAATTATTTGCCTTGATGTAAATCAAGTCGCATAGTAGTGTAGTTTCTCAAGCTTCATGGATTTGTCTATTTATGATTTTTTTTAAAGTCTGCAGAACCTATTAAATTTTGTTTATCTTTCCCTATTATAATTTGCGTCTTAATTATTTAATTTTCTGTATATAGAATCACAATCGATATTTACAATAAATTTATAGAATATATATTAACGAATAGATTCAAGAAGGATAAGTTTCTTTATTTGAAAAATCAATTCGAGCTTTCGGGCGCAAGCTAACCTTCTACAGGAATAATAGATACAATTTTAAGTAGTCATGTATGTACAGATATAAATATATATTTTAAAATGGTTTCTCGCTTTGTTCTTGTAGAGCGTGAGTGGATCTCATACCCACGTGATTTAGTTTAACTCAAAGAAAAGCCTAGATAAAGAGAGGCGTGTTGCCCCTAGAAATACTAGCTGATTAATAATTTATATCCAGTATATGCCCAATATTTATTTATACATATATATATAAGCTATTTTTTGCATATCTAGGATTATTTATGAAGTTTTATATTTTATTATTTAAGAAAAATTAGTGCTATGTAAATTAGTCAATTGGTTATTATTATTATATGCTAATTGTTAAGTGGTGTGATGAAGAGAAAACGGATAATTCTATTTTAGTTTTTGGACCAGCCTATCATATGTCTCCTGGATATCTATGTGTCTATTTATACTATTATATTTTGATGAAATCAGTGCTTCCAGTATTAATCTTTTGTATTTACTATTTATGTTTGTATAATGAATATTAGGGTTTGCTAGGTTGAAATCGTGATCTGTGTTACTAATATGTTGTACTATTAGGGTCTTTGTTTTTAATATTTCTTCTATGTTCGTCTATTCTGTCCTTTATATGTCTGCCTGTTTCACCTACATATACATTATTACATTGGTTGCATGGTATGGAATATACGGCTTTGCTATTGTATAGTTTTGTTATAGGAATACTGTTTCTTGTAATAGGGTTTCTTATTATGGTTGCTATACTCGGGTTGCTTTCATAATATGTTCTTATACCGTGTTTGCTTAAAATTCTGGCTATATTGGTACTACTATGGGAATAGGGAAATATACATATTGATTTATATAAACATGATTATTTCTTATAAGAGAGGGATTATAGAAATGTCTTAATATAAAGTTTTTCGGATAACCACTAGAAGTGAGTTTATTGATTAAAAATTGGGTTTCAGTATCTTTTGAGAGTTGGGTAGAACAATGTGTATATATTCGTTTTGAGAGCGTTTTTACAGTGTTAATCTTGTGACTGAGGGGGCAATAAGAGGAAAAGTGTATATAATCTGGAGTGGAGTTTGGCTTATGGTATATTTCTGTTGTATATTGGTCTTGTGTTTTTAGTATAAGTACATCTAGAAATGGTAAGGTCTTATTGTTTTCTGTTTCTATGGTAAAATCAATATCATTATGTATGGACTTTAGTTGGGTAAAAATGGTATCTATTTTGGTAGAGTTTGCTATACAAAAGATGTCGTCTATGTATCTCTGCCAGATGATGATATCTGTGGGAAAAAGGTTGGTTATTGTTTTATCTATTTTTCTCATTACTATTTCTGCCAAAGGTGATAAATGAGGAAAAATATGAAAAATAATTTTAATGTTAACTATTGGAGATATATTGAAAAGAAACTAATAAATGTTATTTTTAAACGAAACACCTACGACCTTATTTTAAAAATAATCAAACAAATTTTATTTTAAATGTTCGCTCTAATCTTTTGATTACAAACATTTTTTTTTCTTTTCAAGATACCCCTCTTTTGATGTTTAAAATAAAATTCTACCAAGCACTTAAATATCATCACCATTGGAAATTTCTTGAGAGCATTTCAAAAAGAAAATTTTAGTTTAAAAGTTTTAAAACTATTTCAACACATTCAAAAACTATTAATTAGTACAGGTTAATCAAACGGAAAAAATATTTTTAAAGATTTTCATTTTTTAAAACTCTTATATAACTTTAAATACGAAAGAACTTATTTCTGCAAATACTGAACCCCATATATATTTTAAATAATTATTCCAGCAATTCTTGAATTCTTTTCAATTTTATTCTATTTCAATTATTTAATTATTTCAACTATTTTTTTTTCATTATTTATAACCATTATATTCAATATTATATGAAAGAAGGTTGGTATTATTGTTCAATAATAGCTTGCTATACTGACATTATACTTTCAATTCGACATCAATTTCTTCTATAACTTTATTTAAATATTAGTTCCCTGTAATACAGTAAAATTATTAGTAAGATTATTAATAAACATAATATATACATGTATGTGATAATCTGCATATAGCAATATGTAACCCCACCACAATCTATGCAATGTATCGTCAAAACACTTAATAAAAGTTAGGCTTCGCGAAAAGGGAATAACAATTAACAGGATTGCATCATACAGGAAGTAAAAGTACTCCCCTATACCCATAAAACATAAGTTCAAAGACCTTCTACTTCCTGGAGGATTGCAATCATGGCGACAATGGAGGTACTAAGCCAATCACAGTTAAGCATGACAAATCAACAACCAATCACCTTTAAGCATGACCAACTAATAGCGAATCAGCAGAAAGCACGTGGGAGGATCTCCACCAATGAGAAGTCGAGAGAGTTAATGACGATGATCTCGGACAAGAAAAAAAAGAAGGTAGGTGACCGTGCTAGAAGCAAGGTGTGCTCAACTTAGGCTCCAACCAAGGTAGTGTCTGCTCCATCATGTGAAAGGCAAAGTACCTCCTCCAGTCTCATCACTCTCACTTTAGCAAAGTCTATTTTCTATCCCATCCAGGTGTGCTCGTTATTCCCTGTGAAAAACCACCATTCGACCAAGACTTGGCCACACAATTCACCAGGACTCACCAGGATTCGAAAGGGTTGTTACAGAGAGTCAACAGCAATCCGAGAAGGTAAACACCAATCCTACAGTGAGTCGATAGGATCTTACACAACTCAACACAAGGATCCGAAAGAAAGTCGACAGGATCAACCCGATTATTATATATATATATATATATATATATATATATATATAACATTGTGAAATAATTTGAAATACTCGTATTTGAAAAGTTTGGACAGTATTACTCTCAATCCTCATTGTCGAGCTTCAAACAAAGAGTTCGAATCACTGGACGGCGTAACCAGCATAGAATAAAGTAAAACTATTGCAACTCAATGATTGTTGGGAAGAATGAAAATTTATTTATAATTAATACAAAAATTCAGGTAAAGAATTATTTCAAAAGAGAGAGATAGAGTTTTAGGTCTAAAGACGCGAGCACGCGGCGACGACGACAACGACTTGAGAACAAAGAGAGGGGCGGGGGGGGCGGAAGTTGCATCATGGGCGTGACATCACCGCCACATGGGTGGTGGCTGGCTCGCGCCGCGTGGGGGGCGTCTTCTTCCACGGATTTCTTTCGTTTTGAAGGCTCCCATCTCAATATCTCCAAATAAAATGAATATAAAAACACACACAAAAATGGCAGTGGATCTGCAACATACTCCCACTAATAATTATGGAGTAATTATTCTTCAGGATTCACTATGATCAATATCTGTCAGGCGGCATGACGATTCTTCCTGATCTTGTGATAACAGGTGAATCTTTCCCTCGGATTCTCTGTTGCGATATACTTGGTGTGTCAAGATTTATCTTCTTCTCTTTCTCTAGATCACGTCCTTTTCCGAATTCTTCTTTAGAATGGTTTTCGCTGGATTGAAGAAAGAACAATCGTTGAACCGGCCGCAAAAAATGTCCACGTTTAGTTTTTATCATATCGACTCTAACGATGCCATCTTTTCCCGGGTAGGTCTTCTCAATAACTCCGTTTGGCCATTCTGTTCGCTTTTTGTTATCAACCTCCATGAGTACAGCATCGCCTTCTTTAACTGATTTTGTCTTGTTTCTAGTATTTTGTCGCAGAAATCCTAAGTACTCTTTTCTAAATCTTTGTCGAATTTTCTCGCATAACTTTTGTACTTTTCCATGACTTTCTTTGAGAAACTTAGAGTCGACAATGTCCGCTTCATGTACAAATAAGCATGATGCGTTGTCACACATGAATTTGGCAGGTGTTATAGGTACCAAGCCAGATTCTTCACTGATCGCAGTCAAAGGTATCGAATTCATTGCTGACTCCACTTCACATATCACATTCTGTAGTTCTTCATATGGGACTTTTTTATCTCCCAATACTTTTCGGATCAGTTGCTACATGAGAACCACAAGGCGTTCCCACCATCCCCTCCAAAATGCTGCTGTTGGAGGGTTGAAATTCCACTCAATACGTTGTACAGTGGCATAACGTAGGACATCATTCCAATTAACTTTATTGAATAAGTTATTGCATCCGACAAAATTGAGGCCGTTGTCAGAGTACACAATGCTCGGTCTACCACGTCTTGAGACAAATCTTCGAAAAGTGTCAAGAAATCCTTCAGTAGACACTGTTTTTATGAGCTCCAAATGTACAGCTCGGTACACAGCACAGGTGTACAACACTACCCATATTTTCTTTCCGCCGGTCTCAGTCAAAGGTCCAGCTAGATCCACACCGATCACTCCAAATGCTGGTGTTGATCCAATCCTGGTTGCTGGAATCGGAATGCTCTCAGTCTGGACTCTCTTGAAATTGTAACGACGACACGTAGCACATGCAGAGATGATACCTCTTATGGTTCTCTTGCCCTTTAGAAACTAAGAACGACATCTCACCAGTTGTTGAGTTGTTTGAATCCTAACTTGGGATATCATCTCGTGCTATTTTCGAATCAAAATCTTGACTACTTTGTTTCCACCCGGAAGAACTATTGGGCATCTTTTATCATAGTCGTCTTCTCCAAAATACAGTTGACTCTTGATTCGATATAGCACATACGTTTATTCGCTTGTCATCTCTCCCAAAATTTATCAGTTGGATATGCCGTAATACTACCTTTTCGGCTTCTTCGATTTCTTCTACAGAGATTTCTTTTGACATCTTATCATGTTGTCCAGGTCGCGATTGATCTGAGACGGTCTTCTTTTTAAAACGCAGTAAATAAGCGATAATCCGTACTATACGATGATAATCTCCATACCTCTCAAGTTTGTCCATGAAATTATCTTTCGTGATGTTGACAGCGTAGTTTACCGTCTTCTTTAATTCCTTATTGATTTCTTCTTCGTAAAAAATCGGGTCAAATTGATTCCAGCTTGCTTCTTCACTCCAGAGAAAAGAGGGTCCATCCCTCCATTTATGCTCTATCAATTTCTTTACACTGCTCCCATGTGATGAAAGGTCAGCTGGATTGTTTGCCCCTGACACATGATGCCAATTTTCTTTCTTCGAAATAGAACAGATTTCATTGACTCTGTTCCTGACAAATGTTGCCCACGGTTTCTCATTTTGGATCCAACGAAGTGCAGTTGAGGAGTCCGTCCAAAACAAAATATTTGTCTCTGGTATTGCAATCGATTCCGATATAATCTTCATGACTTGCTTAGTCAATCTGGATCCAATGAGGCATGCAATTAATTCTAATATCGGAATAGTAAGTTTCTTTTTGGGTCCTACTCTTGCCTTTGATGCGACGAGTTGTCACAAAACACATCCAGTGATGCCTGTTCAAACCCATCTTTCATCACCCACCTTGGAATCCTGACAGACAAAAATTCGGGAATTTGACTCTTCCATTCCACGAACTTCTTCGCAATGTCCTCTGGGACCGGCTGATCCCGTTTCAACTCATACTTCCAAAATTGTTGTAGGATGATCTTCGGCACTATGGTGAATGGAGAAAACAATCCGAGAGGGTCAAACACCGCATGGGCCTCCGATAACATAATTCCCTTGGTCAATTTATGAGTCTGATTTTCTATTTCGGTATCATTCTCTCGATCCAATGACTTGTATTTCGGAGTCACCATTAGCTCATCTGAAATTGTCAAAGTGTCATCAGCCGTGTCCCATTTCATACCTAGCACAGAAATATTCTCACTGTTAACTATGCCGGGGCCTCCCATCTGCCACTCTCTTAGATTTAATCCTGCTGGGCTGAGTAGGTCAATAGACTGCTGTTGAAATACTTGCGCCACTTCTAACGAAGTAACACTATTGACGCAGTTGTCCATTTTCATACATTTTAGCAATGGGATTACATATCTTTCATTTCCATATTGCTCCAAATGTAACTTCAATGTAGCAGCTAGGAGGAAAGGACTTGATGTTACTCCGAACACCATTCCCTTGTGTTGATAAATCCGAAGATTCTCTTGCTTGCCGTCCTCCCACCATAGAAATCTCAAAAATTGTCTGTCTTCTTTTGTCACTGATATTTGGAGGAAGGCCTTTTCTATGTCTGCTACTACGCCAATTTTATAGAGTCGAAATTTTAGCATGATATCTGGAATGAGCTCCAATAAGTTGGGTCCCTTCGCCAAACAATCATTCAGAGACCATCCACCCTTTGTCTTACAGGAAGCATCAAAACCAGTCGTACTGGTGTCGTGCTGCTACCAGATTTCACTACTGCTCAGTGTGGTAGAAAGTATTCTAATGTATCATCTTGATCTGACTGGATTATTTCAATGATCCACATTTCCTCCCATTCTTCAAATATCTTGTTGTAATGGTGATAAAAGCCTCTTTTCTTTAGATCCTCTGTCATATTCTGAAGTCTTTTGTTGGCATGGCTTTTATTTTCTTCCAGCTTCTGGGCTAGTTCTATCCATGGAAGGTGCACCTCGTATCTACCAGATTCCAATCGCATCGTTTCAGTGCGAAACTTATCCATAATAGCCTGATCTGTCTCTTTCTTTGACTCTACTTGCCCGTCATCCATGACTCCAATATTTTCCAGAGACTATAAATTGGAAATCTTTATTTCTTGTGTCATTAAAGATGTGATCAGCATACTGTTATGAACCTGGTTAGGATTTTTATCTGGGAATTTTCCTTCCGTTTTGCTTTGAACTACCCAACCTAGCAATGTTTCTCGAGCAAAAAGATCATCCGATAATCTTATCATATTGGCTGTAGCTAATTTTGGTTTAATGTCTGCAACGAGGAGAAGCTCTACCACATCGCTTTCGGCTTTAAATGCTGAGAGCTGTATCTTATTTGATGCAAGTTCGCGGGCCCATGAACCAAATGTAGGCTTTCTTATACATCTGGCTATTTGATTAGTGGCCGATGCCGGACATGAAATGCATCTATCGTTCTCAATACTTGATAGAGTCAGGCAGTAGATCCAATGCCGATCAGTATACCTGATCCCGCCAAATATTTCATGATCAAGCTCTTCTTCTCCCATATGATAGGAACACCCAAATCCTTTACAATGTGTTCCAAAATGTACGATTGGGATGATCCACCATCAATTACTGCCTGTATCACTTTTCTACCTTTAGGACCCCAAACTTTCATCAATAATGTCTCAAGGCATGCTTTGGCACTTACACAATTGGACATCTCGTTCACCATAGCTACATCACTCGGAATTGAAGTTGGCGTTGAATTCTGTGGTCGTTGTGGACTCTTTCTTTCAGATTCAGCATGATCTGCACCTCTACACATGATGGCATAATGCCCATCCCTCTTGCAGAAATCACATCACACTTTATTTTTGCATTGCCTGCTTCTGTGGCCTGGAAGCAGATATTTGAAACATCTTTTTTAGCTCTTGATTTTCTCATTTTTTCTGGTCCATGCCCATTTTCATTTCTTCTCGACAGTCTTGACTTGGATGACCATTGTCGCAAAAAAATGCATTTAAATTTCTCACGCATTGTTGGTGAGATGTCGGAATATATAAATCCAGAGGTTCTAGCAATATCACCCTTGCATTGAAACTTTTTTCTTCGTCTCTATCTTCCCTGGTGTAGGCTGAGCTAAGGAATCTGAATGCTTATTGTAGGCCATTTCTCTATCCTTAGTCTGATTGACCTCACGAAGAAGAAATTTCTTCAAGCTTTCTAGGTCTTCCGGTTCGCTGCTACGCTGCCATGAGATGAGGACATCCTCCGGTAGACATGATTCAACTACAGGATACAATATATCGGCACACTTGTCCGTAGTTACACCAAGCATACTTAAATGCCTAATTTGAGAGTTCAACTTTGTCACAAGATCTTCAAAGTTGACCTTTCTCTCTTGTGCACTTCGATGACCTACCACAATAGATCTCGAACGTAGACCTTGATTAGCATGTTATATATCTCGCCCAAATCTTTCTTTAAGATCTTTGATAACCGAAGCATAATTCTTTCCTTAGACAGGATAACTTAAAACAAGTTGCTGAGCTTCGGAATATTCCAACATACAGTCTACTAGATATTGGCACTTATCTGAGTCTGAGAGATCCTCGTCGTTGTGGATGTCTTCAAACCTCGACCAGAAGGTGATCCATTCCCATACATCACCTCCAAACTCTGTCCTCCAAAGTCTGTCGTACCTCAGACGCTTATAATATTCTTTGTCCTGTTCTGCTTCAGTCACTTCTTCATCCAACCTGGCCTCGGTTACTTTCTCATCCCATTCATGAATATCTCGCCATAAATCTTCAAGCTGTATTGCTGAGGCCCTCAAGTCTGTCTTGTCCAATTCTTCTACAGGCTTCTTCAGGGCTGTTCCAACACTGTTGATGAGGTTTGTGATTTGGCGCCACGAACAGGCAGGCCTTCTTCCTTTTTTGAGGCGATTCATTTTGAATTACAAAATATGCTGTTGCACCATCCTGTCGCGGACGCCAAAAAATGTCGAGCTTTAAACAAAAAGTTCGAAACACTGGACTGCGTAACCTGCATAGAATAAAGTAAAACTATTGCAACTCAATGATTGTTGGGAAAAATGAAAATATTTTTGTAATTAATACAAAAATTATAGGTAAAGAATTATTTCAAAAGAGAGAGATAGAGTTTTAGGTCTCAAGACGCGAGCACGCGACGACGACAACAACTTGAGAACAAAGAGAGGTGCGTGCGCGGGGGGGGGGGCGTAAGTTGCATCATGGGCGTGACATCACCGCCACATGGGTGGCTGGCTTTTTTACGTTTTGAAGGCACCCATCTCAATATCTCCAAATTTTCACAAATTCATACTTCTCATGAATATCGTGGTCTGGTATTACATATGTAGAAAACGGCTCTTTCATGAACCGAAACAACAGTTGAACGACTACGCTTACTTTTTAAAACTATTTTTAAAGGCGTAAGATTCTTTTTGATATTAAACAATTTCGACTGCCCTTACTGCAATGGAAAAATTAATGAGAGGGCCTGGCTCATCAGTGGTGAACCCTCTCAGCGGTTTCGCCAGTTTAATCTACCATACCGCTGTTATATTGCATTTTTGGAACTTCCTTTTATAGTGATACTGTTGGTAGACTCTTTGAATGGGTATTTTAGAAGAACTATGGACATAAGCTTTGAGGACAGTAGAATTACATACATTTATAAATATATAATATGCTTCGAGCAATCGCTCTACCGCAAATATCAAATTGTTTCTTTTATTAGAACATTTATAATATGATGTACTTGCGCGCGCCATCTGTTCTAATAAAAGAAACAATTTGATATTTGCGGAAGAGCGATTGCTCGAAGCATATTACATAGAGATTAATTTGGCGAAACCGCTGAGAGGGTTCACTACTGATGAGCCAAGCCCTCTCATTCAATAACTCATAACATTGCAGTAAGGTCTGTAGAGATAATATTTGATGATATTTAAAAGAAACACATTGCCAGTAAATTTATTTGTGTAAAATTTTAACGATAGAGGGCAATAAAATTTAATTTACTAATATATATTGGTTATGAAAACATATTTTGCGGAAGAGCTTTGCTCGATGCAATACCGTGAAATTATATGTATGTACCTCTACAGACCTATAAGCTTTTGTCCATAGTTCACTAAACACCCCTAAGCTGCCTTCCATAGAAAATGCAGGGTATATAACAAAACCAGTCCAATACAATAGTAGAGCGGTCTAGAGATTAATTTGGCGAAACCGCTGAGAGGATTCACTACTGATGAGCCAAGCCCTCTCATTCAATAACTCATAACATTGCAGTAAGGTCTGTAGAGATAATATTTGATGATATTTAAAAGAAACACATTGCCAGTAAATTTATTTGTGTAAAATTTTAACGATAGAGGGCAATAAAATTTAATTTACATATTATATATTTATAAATGTATGTAATTCTACTGTCCTCAAAGCTTATGTCCATAGTTCTAAAATACCCATTATCAATTCAAAATAATTACCAAATAAATAATGGATGAGTATCATTTTAAAATAGGAATGGAATATCTAAAACGAATTTGAATCACTCTTTGCGTCTCATAACTAAAGTTTACACATATGTCATAAAAACAAATGAGATTTTCTGCTTGACTTTGGTATCCATGAGTATATTACGATATTGTTCTGCAGTCGTGACAATAATTAAAAATAATTAGTTATCAAAAATAGCTTTAATTGAGCTAAAGAATAATATAAAAACATAATTAAAGAAAAGTACTGCCTGGCTTAAGGCGTAAGAATGAAAACTTATTAACCTAATGTACAAAAGGTTTGAGCCCGCCATCGGGTAACAACAATGAGTTTTTGTAGGGGAAGCGTGACCTCTGGTGGTATATATAAATAGAATATTCGAATTTCTGAAAATATGATTTTAAATAAAATAATAGTTTTATATAACATATACTACTCTGATCAAAAGGTTTAGACACTTTGCTCATAAGTTAAAAAAAACTTTATTAATCTACCAAATTCAAATTGTCCCCTTCAAGGTAATCCCCGTTTGCCGCGATGCACTTCAGCCACCTTTTTTTCCAGTCGGCAAAACACCTCTGGTAGTCTCTTTTCGGGATCGCCTTCATGGCCTTTTTCGATTCCACTTTGATGTCTTCTATGCTTTGAAAAATATATAAATGCGTTAAAAAAAAACTCAAATTATGTTTAAAAACTTGAATTTGTAAAGTTTTATAATCTATATATGACGACAGATGGAAAAATAGCTAAATAGTAATATTCCAAATGATTGCTGATGGTTGAATATTCAAAGATATAATGACCAATAACAATAATATATATATATAATAATGTTGGCTTGGATGGTATATAATGGCTGCTGCGTGTGGTGGATGATCGGCGGTGGTGGAACGGAATTGGGGAAGTCAACATGGCCGCCGTGTTTGTTTTTCTTCGCTCGAGCTTCTTTCGAGCGAAAGGTGCTCACCTTTGAGGAGCTCGTGAGCCTCGCAGACCCGTACCCGATGTCGTTTCGCACGGCTTCTAGTTGCGGGAAGAAGTGTTCCGCGGATAGGTGCCATAGGTGGGACATAGGTACGTGGAGCCGTTACTTCTTGTAGGGCCTCGGTCAGTCAGTCTATAAAGGTGTCCACGCTGGGCCGGATGTAAGTGGCGGGCACCTCAGAAGCGTCCACGTAGTGTTCCTCGTCTTCGTCCATAGTCCTTTGTCCACTGTCCGCCATCATAATCCTGTCGACTTATACGGGTCTACTGTCGTAAACCTGGGTAAGCCAACAAGTGAGTTGAAATCAGTCGGGGTTGAGTGGCAAGGCGTGTAGAGTGGGAAGTCCGCACGGGACAGTAAGGACAAAGTTTGGGATCAAAATACGCACTTCCAGAACGTCTCAAGCCGCACCAGGACCAGGGGAAAGTTGAGGATTAACAGAGGAAATCTCGGGGTCCTGCATGAAGCCGCGGGGGCAGAGAGGAGCCAAAAGGGCGGCCACGAGGGCCGCCGTGAGATGACCATGGACCTAGTACTGAGCGGGCCTGTCCGAAATATCCACTGTAACCTAACTGTCTACATCCGGACAAACGTTCATTTTTTGTCCCTCTCTGGAGCCCCCGGGTGTTGATACTCATTGGTCAGTCTTATATGGGTCATCCTCCCCTCCCCTTGGGTCCGGTGGCAAACTGGTGTCACTTTGAGACAACTATAAAAGACGTCATACTTTCTTACTTACATATCTTTGTTTAAATTACGACATATATATAACATATTTTTCTTATACAAGTAATTCAAAAAGATTCAATAAGCCATATATCTTTTATATTTCAATATTCAGCATCAAAATAAGAATATATTCAATAAATTTCATTCAGATATAAAAACATTTTTTTTTCAATTTTATCCCCCTTACCCGCTCTAAAATACGAATAAACTATCTTAAATGTTGCCGCTATCTTAAATGTTGATGGTCAATGCCTTTCATCTATAAATAATCATTGCACGCTAAAAGGCTAATGATATCAACTTTCTTCTCCTTTTATGGTCAGGTGACAACCAACAGTCAACCAGAGAAAATCAATATGTTGTCATGTGAACCTAACCAGCCAATTAAAACGCAAATAAAACAGACACCATATATTTATAGATAAAAAAACATTAAAGCATATATTATAGGTGCTTATTTGAATCGAAATTATATTCTCTTCTTCCCGTTTTAATATATATATATCATATATTTTAAAACTGTATAATAATGACACTTTTAGTATATGCCACATATCTCACAATTAGTTAGAGCCGATGCCTTAAAATATCTTACCTTCTATTAAAATGTATAGTTTGTATTTGCTACCACCCCCATATTTTGTATATATGCTATATCTTTATTAATATAACCTGTACACCCCCTTATTTGAATTTAAATTAAAAATGGTGACGTCTAAATAAAAATCCAAAGAGCGGTCAGCTAGGGACAGCTGGGGACAGAGGGGGGGGGGGGGGAATGCCAACGCCCATGTGGGGCCGGCCCCCAGGGACTCTTTATAGACGACCCTTGAAAACAGGACAGATTTTGGCAGGGGGGTCAGCAGCAGATGTTCTAGGGAATGTTTCTCAGCAGTTCGCTTCAGCCTGTCTGTCTCACACACTATCTCTCTCCATGTCTCGGTGAGAAGCATCCAAGTTTGTGTCATAACCTCTACCTATGTCCCGTGGGCTGTCCCCCATCCCTCTTTGTGCTAACATCTAGCGCTGCCTCTGCTTCTTGTTGTCCGCGTGTGGGAAAATCATCAACACTCGCCTCACGTACACGACTGCAAGTTCATCCATACGTCGGCACATTGCAACAATATTACAGAAAGTCGACAAGATAACTGAGGACAGCGGCATGCAGAGGATGACATAGGCACCGGTGGTCAACGGCGCATTCGTATGGATGCTCCTCTACTTGTCCTCTACCTTGACGATCCAGTGGACCATCTCAAAGACGCCATGCGAGGACTAGCTGTACCTCGCATCGAGCAGGTCATCATCGCCCCCATCTCCTGCGCCACGACCATCTTCCTTCATCGGCTCGAACAGGCAGACAAGATCCATCGAAGAATCCTGGCATTGCCCCGCCAACCAGCACCGACGATGTCCCACGGCAATCACCGCAAAAAGTGATCACCTAGCCCCATTCAAGACATCCGTCTGGTAGGAGAATTTTCTCTACAGAACTATTTAATGTAAAACTATTTCCGTTTTATTTTTCCGCACTGAATTAACTATTCATTCGATACCATTTTTATATCAATGACATTATTATTATAAATCCATCAAGTTCATTATTTTACCTGCCTATTACTATTTCAATTAATACAATTTTAGATGTGTATGAAACATTTTAACCATAATAATATTATTCATTATTATTATTTTGTGTTACATTTAACCATTCATTAGCAATGCCGTCAGCCATCAATAACTAATTATTTCTTTTTCTTCAAATCGTATTTTTCATCATCTCTAGCCTTACACACATATTATAACTTTAACCATCTTTCTCATCATTTTAAAACTTTTAATATATTGACAACGTCAGTAATATTTTTTTAATTGTTAAGATATTTTTGAATTTATATATTTTATCTATTTCGTTTTTCTAATTAATTCGTTGACGTCTCCTAACCTCTCCTGCCCATACCTTCTCATGCATTGCCACAAGGGCTTCCTGTTCGCCAAACATTTATTTTTTTTTCATTGATTAATCCAACTGAGAAATCCTTCCTCGCTATATCATTCCCAATAATGAGTTCAGGATACCCAGCTAGATTATATTTCTTATCACTTGGCTCATCATTACCAATCAGCTTTTTTTTTTAATTACCATTCAAATCGGGTGAAATCATCATTGGCAACAGAACAACCCTTGCAACTACCTTCCCTTTCTTCATTCCCCAATCTCATATATTCCTCTCAAGAGATTCTTGCTCGCTAGATATTTTTTTAAATAATCCAACTGGAAACATCCTTCCTCGCTATATCGTTCCCAATAGTGAGCTCAGAATACCCAGCTAGATTCGTTTTTTTTTTTCTTCTTTCTTTTTATTACCCGGTTCATCATTTTTATCATTTTATCATTTTTTTCATCATACAAGCCGGGTACCATCATTATTGGCAGCAGTACATCTCTTCCGTTTACCTTTCCCTTTCC
Organism: Cordylochernes scorpioides; assembly: GCA_030710605.1. Classification (NCBI taxonomy): domain Eukaryota; kingdom Metazoa; phylum Arthropoda; class Arachnida; order Pseudoscorpiones; family Chernetidae; genus Cordylochernes; species Cordylochernes scorpioides. Next base: position 28,428,012 of record CP092885.1, read on the forward strand.
ACATTCTTCAACCTACCTACCTCTCCCTGCTAGTCTTAACTAATTTTGCAGACGGAATATCTTGAACGTTCTGTTAATGAAAACAGTACCTCACAACACAAGTTCGTACTGCATTGCAAATCTCATTAAGCTATTTCTTTGCAGGAACATACTCAGACAGCCCATATACCCTCATCAACCCTCTGCGTCAACTTATAATCTTAGTTCAACTTTATAGCTTTATGCTTTTCTTTCAGTTATTTTTTTATTCAATAGGTTCTCAATTTTTTTTTCTATAAGTAAATTATTTTACGGCATTTCTAATTTATTTTGCATATTTTCTCAATTTTATCATTTATTCTTATGTATTTTTCTTTCATCATATTCTATATCTTTTTGAGACGTCATCATTATATTATTCTCCTATTTTATACTCCTATATTTATAATAATTTTAACTAATTTATACTCAAATTATTTCTTTCGATTTTATAATAGGTTTGTTAGGTCATCATTCATGTTATTTCATTTCCCTCAAACAAACCTTCATCACCGGGGGTACATTCTATCATATATTTTAAAAGTGTATAATAATGACACTTTTATTATATGCCACATATCTCCCAATTAGTTAGAGCCGATGCCTTAAAATATCTCACCTTCTATTAAAATGTATAGTTTCTATTTGCTACCACCCCCATATTTTGTATATTTGCTATATCTTTATTAATATAACCTGTACACCCTTATTTGTATTTAAACTAAAAATGGTGACGTCTAAATAAAAATCCAAAGAGCGGTCAGCTGGGGACAGAGGGGAGGGGGGGGGGGGGGAAATGCCAACGCCCATGTGGGGCCGGCCCCCAGGGACTCTTTATAGACGACCCTTGAAAACAGGAGCAGATGTTCTAGGGGATGTTTCTCAGCAGTTCGCTTCAGCCTGTCTGTCTCACACACTCTCTCTCTCCATGTCTCGGTAAGAAGCATCCAAGTTTGTGTCATGGCCTCTACCTCTGTCCCGTGGGCTGTCCCCGATCCCTCTTTGTGCTAACATCTAGCCCTGCCTCTGCTTCTTGTTGTCCGCGTGTGGGAAGATCATCAACACTCGCCTCACGTACACGACTGTTAGTTCATCCATACGTCGGCACATTGCAACAATATTATATATATTAAAAATAAAGAAGGCATCTCCTGACCACGAGCACATGTGCTTTTTAGATGGCAGAGCGCCATCTAGTGGAGCAAAAATAAACTAAACGTTTATTTAGCTTGCTCCGTGATATTTGGCCAACCCAATTTCTTGATAAATCAAGAAAAGTCATCCACGAACGCGTTTCGCGCTGTTGGCGCTCGTCAGCGTGGAGAAGGCTGTAACCACTGCGACCAAAAGACCAAGAAACCAAAGACGGCTAATATTATAATCAGATATAAAGACCGCTATAAATAAAATGGAGCGAGTTGTATCTATATGGGGGTTTATTATGATGATTTAAAACCATTCTCTCTATTCCTATTTTGTGAAATTACTAATAATGAGCCAACCAAGAATCACATAAATGATTGAAGAAGAAGGAAAATACCAAAATTTTATTTTCTTTAGAAATACCCAGTTTAAACTTGGGAGCGATATTGCTGAAATCTTATTATAGCCTGTTGTACAGATGTTGACCCAATTTAGAGAGATTTGTTTAACAATATACAAGCTCATCTCTAATGCTTGAATCACAGTCAGTCTTGGATCTTTTATTAATTGCAATTTTCAGTGATACTCATTTAAAAGTTCTAATTAAAATATAAATAAAATGAAAAGGATGTATCTGGATCTGTGAAAGAAATACATTTTAAATATTTCGTGGAATTGTTACCTATTTATCAAATTATTGTTTATAAAACTCAAAAGTAATCAATAAAATATTGTATATCACGTGGAAACAACTTTGTCCTTGGTCAACATTTGAAAAGAGTTGAAAATTTAATCAGATAAATAGAATAAAATATTAGTAAGAGTTCGAAGATGCATCAACCTAAATTGACAAATGGTCTCGTGAATGGTAAAATTGTTGAATACCTCTGTTTGAATTTTCAGAATAATTATCTATATTTCTGTATATGTTATATAAACTATGTATAAAATTTTTATATAATTGATTTTTTCGTAAGAAAAGAAGGCACCAACAAGTAAAGAAAACTCTAATTTAGAAAAAAGTGTGTTATTAATTTAGTGAAAATCGATAAATTCAGAATTTTAATGGGTTGTTGGTGTAATTTTTTAGAGGAAAATAATTAAAAAAGTCGGCCGGTTGATAAAGCACGGTAGTTAATTCCAAGGCAAGCTGACAAAAAGGCAAACTTAATTATTCTTAATTTGGCTGACTGAACTCCTTTCTTTTTTAGGGTTTCAAGTATATGGAATATTCCACGTTATAAATATCATCATAATTTTAAATTTATATTTTATAAAAGCAAAATCATCAAAACTAAAAAGAGAAGTGTCATTGATTTTCTACCATACCTGAAGGTAATTTAAGAATAGGGTTTAAAATTAGAGTTATTATGTTTTAAATAGAAGTCAAAATCAGAGCAGGTTAACAATTGAATTATAGTTATTTAATTATAAATTAAAATATATATATGTATATAGTATATTTTAATCTGTATAAAAATGACATTTTTAGTATATGTCACATATCTTCTAATTAGTTATAGCCGATACCTTAAAAGATTATACCCTTCTTTCAAAATGTACACCGTTTCTATTTGCTACCACCCCCATATTTTGTATATATGCTATATCTATATTAATAATACCTGTAAACCCCCTATTTGTATGTAAAACTAAATATGTTGACGTCAAAATAAAGATCCAAAGAGCGGTCAGCTAGTGACAGCTGGGGAGAGAGGAGGAAAATGCCAAAGCCCATGTGGGGGCCCCAGGGACTCTTTATAGACGACCCCCCCTGTAAACAGGACAATTATTTGGCAGGGGGTCGGCAGATGGTTCTAGGGTTGGTTTCTCGGCAGTTCACTTCAGTCTGTCTCTCCATGTCTCGGTGATAAGCATCCAAGTTTGTGTCATGGCCTCTAGCTCTGTCCCGTGCGCTGTCCCTGATCACTCTTTGTGCTAACATCTAGCCCTGCCTCTGCTTCTTGTTGTCCGCGTGTGGGAAGAACATCAACACTCGACTCACGTACATGACTGCCAGTTCATCCATTCGTCGGCACATTTGCAACAATATTACATATAAGATCAAAAAACTTGCGCACAAAATTAAATCCAAAAGACAAAAACCTCTCGCAATCAGTATCTTTTATTATTACAAATAACGGACGCTAGCCTTCGAACAATTAGTTCTTCAACGGGCGTTTTTACCTTTTACCTAAAAACGCCCGTTGAAGAACTAATTGTTCGAAAGCTAGCGTCCGTTATTTGTAATAATAAAAGATACTGATTGCGAGAGGTTTTTGTCTTTTGGATTTAATATTACATATATATATATATATATATATGTGTGATGAGGTCTGGTAGCCTCTTGTAGAATCCTGTTGACTATAAATGTGATGAGGTTCTGTTGACTCTCGCTATACTGTTTTGACCGAGAGGAACAGTCAGGATGGGGAGTTTTCCAGTACCTCTCTGCACCTTGTAAGACCTTTAACAGTTCTCACAGAGTACAGGCAGTCGTGGTCGAGGCAGAGTGGAAAGCTTGGGAATGTCCATACAAAAAACGAAGACACAGTTGCACTAAGAAAGTTCCGTGAACAGATACAAGTTGAGCTAGGAGCGAAAGATGGAGATAGAAGAGTTCTTACTGGTCTAAATGGTCGATGTGATGGACCGTGGTACAACCGACGCGGGCTCACGCTGATGGTGAAGTGACTGTCAAGTGACTATTTTTTGACTGAGACGGGGGCCTTATATATCTTTTCCGGGAAAAGAAGTATTGCATTTCAGCAGATGCACACAAGGGTGGATCAGGGGTGAAATTGAACACTGGCGCCGTGGCAGTTTCCATCTTAAGACCTTGTTGTTTTGGGACTGCTACATCTATCTCGATTTTAGACGTTTTTGATTTCTATCTCTTGCTTCAGCTCAACCTTTAATCTATTACAGAGTTTTGTTTATTTATCCTCAGTTTGTGCAAACTACATTACATATGATGATGTAATGACACATGTCAATAATGCGTATAATCATTTACAGATGTGTTTCTCTTATACAACATTAAAATCTTGTTATAGGTTATATACAATATTACCATAGATGGGCCCCGGGAGTGAAAGGGTTTATCCGGGTTTAAGCGGGTAAAGCCTCTCTAACACAGGTAAGTAATTAAATTTTCTTTTGATTTATTTAAACTTTGAGGGTTAAAAAGGGCTATAGCAAGATGATTTGTTTGGATATATAAAAGTGAAATAAATATTACATTTTTGTTTGATTTAAAAAAATGATGTTTAAAATAAAATGATGATATAGAAATTCACATTCTAAGAGAATATTGGCGGGCGTTGGAAAGGGTTAGTAGTTGAAGAATATGCAATTTTAACTATTACACATGCAACCAAATAATCAGATCCAGGAGCAAAGCGAGGATAAAGACTTGAGCGTCTTCCTAGGCAATGTTTCACTTGCCATCCTATATAAGGGTTGCAGTGCTTTGTCACAATTTCAGGGTTATTGGGTTGAAAAGTTGTTGAAGAAAAGTTCTTCATTAATGTGATTAAGAAAGGAGTGAAATAGAGCCATGCGATAAGTAGAATTGTTGTAGCGACAGTAGATGTTCTGACTTGACTCGAAATCAAAGGTTGATTGTGGTCCGCTAGAGCTGAAAAAAAATTGAAAGTTGAAAAAAGTGAACGCTTTGTGCATGCGTTGGTGATGTGCTCTGCGGATGATTGAAATAAATTATCGAAGCGTTTTCAGGCCACAAGTTGGGATTTTTAAATATGGGGAACTGTGTTCAAAGAATTTGTTAAAATTACGAAATAAAAAAAAAAAGATTGCCAAACAGTGCTTTCGTTTTTCTACATTGAAGTGAAGCAATGGCTGAAATAGATAGTGATGAAAAGTATAGGGAAGTGGTTAGAGAATATGATTGTTGAAAATGATTGTTGTAGATGCCCGATAGTTGATGATAAACATTGTCATATAATAAAGTTATTCATAAAAATAAAATATAGGGAATAAAAATATAGAAATATAATTGCAGGTAAAAAGGTGTAAGTGGACAGAATCAAGCATGTAATATATAAAAGATATAATAATTAAGAAAATAAAAATAATTTTTGAAACAATTAAATGTTTTGCAATACCAAAATAATATCATGAAAAATAAAATAAATTTGAATAGTTTTTTTTTTTTTTCAAATAATGTTGGATTAAAAATTTGTTTATATAATTGAAAGGTAAAAAATAAAAATAATTATTCAAGATTTTATGCAAAAAAATAGAATATAATTAAAGGTTATTAATGATTTGTGGATAAATGTTGGGTAGTGGAAAATTGAACAATATTCTCGTTTATCCAAAAAGGTGATACGTAGATAATTATACCTATTTTCCATTATAAAATCTATATCAGACTTAACCTAGTTGTTTTAATACGTGATATCAATTAACATGTAAAATGTTTAATGTATGTTGTATGTGTTCTGATTAAGGTGTTGGTGAGATTTGTAAGAAAACCTAAATGGTTAGTGTGAAACATGTGTTTAAAGAAATGACAATCATGAAGATAGCGGTCATTAACATCTGCCTTGAGCGGGGACATGTAACTGAAATAGATTCGACTTGGGGGAGTGACGCCTAAATGGCGTCCACCTTCTGTCTTTCTCGGTATCGTCGGTGGTTCTATTTCTGGTATGGTAACTTGTGCGGGGTGTTTGTTATTTTTGTCATTTATTTGGAACTGATTTTTTCTTTTGTTGAGGTTGGCAATTTTCTTGCCTATTTAAAAATATAGTTCTCTCAATGTTCGTAGTTGTTGTGTTTCGACGTTGTTGCGAACTCAATAAAAATGTTATTCGGTGATGTCAGATTAGATGTGTGGTGAAAGTGCGACTTTCGACGAGGACACGCTTTGGGGTGAGATGTGTCACAGGCATGAAGGCGTCTTTGGCCTGAAAAGTGAAAAGGTTTTGTGGTGTGGCGCTGTGACACGAAGTGAAAAATTGTGAATGAAAAGGTGTCACATGAAGTCGTTGTTTGGTACAAAATCTAACCTGTTTCACCATGAATAACAAATTTACTAGTCATGGGTGGTGGTTGTACGAACATGTATCGAGAAGATTTTATATTGTTAGTGGATGTGGCACGTTTAGTGCGAAATTTTGTTATTTATTGTGGCGAGATTATGGAGCTCGTGGGGCTCGAAATGAGATTTGTTTGTTAAGTCGCGCACTAATAATTGTTGCCAATTGGAGAAAGTGATGTGAGGGTGTTGTAGATTTTGTGGAGAGAGATTTGTTGATGATTAAATTTACATGTAAAAGGAAAAGACGAAGGAATGTATTTATCCTCGAATATTAACGATTGTAATCGTTTTGGAAGGCTGTGACTTAATTTAGCTACTGGCGTGGTAGTTGATGGGATTTTTATTTTTATCTTGTTTTGGGAAAGAACAGTTATTTTTCCTAGTTGTGATTTTGAAGATATTGTCTCTCAGGAAAGAAATCACAAAATATTTCTGAAATTAAAAAAATGCGTTTCACCTATGTTGATTTATATTTAAAATTTGAATATATTTTTTAAATCGTTGATTATGGTAGCGTGAAAATGATCCTTGTTAAAAGGGCAACGTCGTGAGAAGTGACAAATAATTTGGATTTGGGCGTTTACATAAATTGGTAAATATGACAATTATTTTTGAAAATGTTTAAGTATTTGATTGAGAAATTGGTATATTGGTATAAAGATAAAATCTTGAGAAAACACAAATAAGTTTAGAATTATGATATGTGAGTAATTTTTAAAAGTAATAATGATTTTTTTTCAAGTTGTAGATATGGATAATGCTATTTTTGGTAAATTTAGGAAAGACATGTAAGATTAGTAAATTAGTAAAAATACGTAATGGGAGATTTAAAAAAAAAAATTAAAATAATGAATTAAAATTTATAATTTGATTAAAAAAAAGTAAATTTGATAAATGAGATGTTGAAAGTTTTAAAAATTGAATAAAAAATGATATAAAAAGGTAAAAATTGATTTTAAAATTCTTAAAGTGAAAATATAAATGCAAAAATTATGGGGAATCAAATTGTGAACTTGAGGATAAAGTTAAGGTAGGTTTTTAAAAACTTACAGTTGTGTGATGAAAGTTCAGTCAGGAGACTTGGTCTTCAGTTGTCCTGCTGACGTGGAAAGCTCCATGTAGGGCTTGTAGAAACTTGTAACTTCTCCAAAGTTGCGGCTTGTCGCCTTGAGCATTGCCTCGATGTCAGGCCGAAGGTGGAGATTTTCTCACCGGATTTGCGTTATTCTGCTCCTCGATTTCCATGACTCGCGGGAATTTCGACTGTGTCGTTAGGGTGGTCAGACAGCTTGCTCCCGGAGTTGGCGATCTATTAGCGGGTCTGCGGAGGTCCCTTGGGGCGGCGTTTTCTCCTTAAATATATCTTGTTGGGGGAGAGATTGCTTGGTCGTTTCATTGGAATGGCGGGTTTGCTCCTCCATCTTTGCTCTTTCTCGCTTCCTATCTAAACAGTCTTCTTACCTCTTTGTTGTGTCATCCTTCGTTGGTCATCCTGTCGACTAGAAATGTGATGTAGTCCTGGTAGCCTCTTGTAGAATCCTGTCGACTATAAATGTGATGAGGTCCTGTTGACTCTCGCTATACTGTGTTGACCGAGAGGAACAGTCAGGATGGGGAGTTTTCCAGTACCTCTCTGCACCTTGTAAGACCTTTAACAGTTCTCACAGAGTACAGGCAGTCGTGATCGAGGCAGAGTGGAAAGCTTGGGAATGTCCATACAAAAATCGAAGACACAGTTGCATTAAGAAAGTTCCGTGAACAGATACAAGTTGAGCTAGGAGCGAAAGATGGAGATAGAAGAGTTCTTACTGGTCTACATGGTCGATGAGATGGACCGTGGTACAACCGACGCGGGCTCACGCTGATGGTGAAGTGACTGTCAAGTGACTATTTTTTGACTGAGACGGGGGCCTTATATATATTTTCCGAGAAAAGAAGTATTGCATTTCAGCAGATGCACACGAGGGTGGATCATGGCGCTGTGGCAGTTTCCATCTTTAGACCTTGTTGTTTTGGGACTGCTACATCTATCTCGATTTTAGACGTTTTTGATTTCTATCTCTTGCTTTAGCTCAACTCTTAATCTATTACAAAGTTTTTTTTTATTATCCTCAGTTTGTACAAAGTACATCACATATGATGATATAATGACACGTGTCAATAATGCGTATAATCATTTACAGATGTGTTTCTATTATACAACATTAAAATCTTGTTATAAGTTATATACAATATGGGGTTGTTGGCTTAAATTACCATATATATAGTGTGCACTCTGTTGTTTTTACATTTATAATATAGAATAATCTATACACAGAAAGAGACGAAGATTGATATCGGAATTCAAGCTCTCCAATTTGTAACTGTTATTTTATTGTTTTTTTTTTTCCTCTTATCGTTTTCAGGAAAGTATTTACAAAATGAAGCTAATATATCAGAATAACTTTAAAATTTTCAATAACATATAGATTTTATTTTATTTTCAAGAACTTCCTTAGAATTGGACGAAAGGAATTTCGAATTTCCATATAAAATGTACAATATTCACCGAAATTTATAGTTTATGAAGGTAACATAATAGAATATTAATTTGTAACATGTGGGTAGAGAGTACTAAACAGATAGTACCTGGATATTTTTTATAGAAGCGCTATATGTGTAAATTCAGACAAAACTACGGGGAATGTGGGTGAAAATATTGAATGTAAATTCAAGAAAGTGTGCATAGAGGGCTTAAGAAATTCATGAAGAAATATGGGCCGTGAATATAGAGGGTATATAAGTGCAGGAAAGTGTACGACCGGGGTGTATAGCGCATTTAAGTGAATGCAGGAAGGAATGCGTCCAGGGTGTATAGAAGGCATATGAAAATGCAAGAAAGTGTACGTCTAGGGTGTATAGAGGATATATGCAAATTCAGGAAAGAGTACGTCCAGGCTGTATAGAGGATATATGTAAATACAAGAAATACCAGGGTGTATAGAGGATATATGTAAATGCAAGAAAGACCAGGGTGTTTAGAGGATATATGTAAATACAAGAAATACCAGGGTGTATAGAGGATATATGTAAATGCAAGAAAGACCAGGGTGTTTAGAGGATATATGTAAATACAAGAAAGACCAGAGTGTATAGAGGATATATGTAAATACAAGTAAGACCAAGCTGTATAGAAGATATATGTAAATAAAAGCAAGACCCGTGTGTCCTGAAGTCTGGCCGCCCCACCATCGACCCCGGTTGCCGAGGTAACCGCCGTGGACTTTAAATAAGATGAGACGTGTAATTTATTTGAGACCTGTTGGCCTTCTGTGCTGGTCAGCTGTGGTGTTTTGTGTTGGTTTTCTGTTGGAGAGCTTAGTTCTATGTTGTTGGTTTTTGTTTTTGTGCTGAAAAAATATATAATATATGTGTTTGTGTATCGGGGCAGGTGCGTCCAGTAGTGCTCGGCGGTCACTTATGGTTTTTTGGTTGCCTATGGTTCTTTAAATGTGAATTGTAACCTTGTGATAATTGTTTAAGACAACTAGGATCATGCTGTAGTATTATTGATTAATTGTCGTCCTTCAATTCTATGTGTGTTATTAGAACAAGTTTGAATAAATAATTTCGAGCAACTGGAATTATTTCATATAGAACAAAGAATTTTCTTCGATGTCCTCATAAATGTATTGTTGAAAGGCATTACTGAGACGATGTAGCTCAAAAATGGTTTCCTAACAATGCACAACCACTCCAAATATATACTTGTTCTAAACAATATGGCAACACATTTATTGACGATACTCTTTGAAGGAAATGTAAACTATATCTTCCAGTATATATATTCAAATTAAACATAAGAGAGTAACAAGCTCGCTAAAAACCTGGGCTCAGCCACCCTGCTGAATATACCCTGTAACGGCTCCTAATCCAGAAGTACAATATGTCTGTACTCCATGTTAGGAGCGGCTGCACATGGCGTCTGTTTCTCATGTCAGAGGAGGACATTTTATATTGGAGCTTAGTCGGCCTGCCACTGAGTAGTGCTCCCAGTCTTAATGACAAAGGCGGACGTATTCGACTTCGCTCAGTTCAACAGGCTTGATACCCTAATATGATTGATTGGAAATAAGAAATAAAAAGAAAATAAAATAGGTGCGTAAACAATTAGCATTGGGGCTTTTCATAAATAAAACACAACAAGAATTAAATTTTGGTATATATATAATTATCTTATATATAGACAGATAATTATATAAAATATATAAAAACATATATACAGTTCAATCTGAGGTCTAACTATGAATATATTGATTTATCCATTTTTAAAATGGATATTCCAAATAATTTATTCATTTTACCCTTAAATGTCTTTGTGAATACAATGTAAACATTACGATTTTGCGATTAGAATTATTCTGAAAAATGTATTTTAAAGGTAAGAAAATCCTATACAAATATCTAGATAGAAAGTCGCGTGTATACTTGTCAATAATGCTTCCGTAATACCAATCATCGGCAATGTAAAAATATCAACCTATATACACATTTAGCCACAGTTTACCCACGCAAGCCATGGTTCTAATAATTAAGATTACAATGATTTCGTGAAATTCTAAGAAAATATTACAAAATTAGCTTAATCTCTGATATTTGCTAGCTAGCGAAGTGATTATTGTTGAATAATATACCTTAAGGCTTAAACAATGGCAATTTATCTATACTCCAGGTAGCTCTACAGTATACAAGGTGCGTTCATTGATTTCCAGGACTGCTCTGTATCTTTGAAAAAATAAAATAAATAAAAAAACGAATTTAATATTTTTCAAAATATACCCCTCCTGCCTCAATACACCTGTTCCATCTTTTTTCCAATTGTCGAAGCAGGAGATAAAATCACTTTTTGAGAGATTCCTCAAGGTTGACTTCGATTCAGCTTGTATCATATCAACGTTGTCAAATTTCCTTCCTTTTATCTTCATTTCCAATTTAGGATAGAGGAAAAATTCATTGGGGGCTAAGTCGGGGGAATAGGGTGAATGAGGGATCTGTATGGTTAAATGCTTGGCCACGAACTGCAAAACAACATGGGCTGTGTGCGGCCGCGCATTATCGACGTGAAGTATCCAGTCATTGTTTTGCCATCTTTCAGGTCTTTTAAGGCGCACTGCCTCCCTTAAGCGCCTCATTATCCCCAAATAAACCTCTTGATTATTTGTACGTCCGAAAGGAATAAATTCATGGTGAACCAAACCATTAATATAAAAAAATGTAAAAAGCAATGTCTTGACTTTGGATTTTGTAAATCTTGCCTTTTTGGGTTTCGGTTCCCCTCTTTCAATCCATTGGCTGGATTGACGTTTGGTTTCCGGGTCTTACTGATACATCCATGTCTCATCCACAGTAATGATTTTTTGCATCCATTCTGGATCAGTCCGAGTCATTTCAACCATGTTTTTGCAGACATCCATTCTAACCTCCTTTTGTTCCTCTGTTAGAATCCGGGGAACAAATTTTGAAGACGTCCGGATCATGTCCAAATCTTTTGTTACTATTTGATGACACAGTCCTACAGATAGTCCAGTCTCTGAAAATAAGTCTTTAATATAAATTATTCTGTTAGATTTAATTAATTCCTTTATTTTGAGCTCGTTTTCCTCGCAACGTAATGATCTTGGAGGCCCAGTATGTTGATCATCGTTTACTTTTTCCCGACCTTTTAGGAAGCGTGAAAACCATTCAAAAGTTCTTGAACGGGATAAAGCTGCATCGCCAAAAGCTTCTTTAATCAATTCATACGTCTCAGTAGCACTTTTTTTTCAATTTAAAACAAAACTTAATGCAGATTCTCTGCTCTTCGAAAATGGCCATTTTAAAATTAGAAATGCGAACCTTACAAGGAAGTTGTTTTGTTCTAATTTTAGATCGGCGCGTGCGCCACGAGACTCGTGCTTTCAGTCAGGTGTGGTCGAATGTCCAATATTTAACTCTCTATAAAAAAATTTTCTTTAGCTTTTTTATTTATTTTATTTTTAAGCAGTCCTGGAAATTAATGAACGCACCTTGTATACTGTTTTTACGGGTATGTATCTAATATATAAATTTTCGACTGGAAGTTTCTCAGAATTAGATCACCACATTCTGATTCCTAGGCTAATAAACTAAATTAAGCCGATATTTTTGTTCGTATATTTATATCTCATATACATATCATCCGTTTTATGACTCGATAGGCACTAAATTGAGAACATAATAACTGTATTTTAAGCAAGTCAAGAAATCATTAGCAGAGATAAACGAAATTGTGGATATATGTGAATGTGGTACACCATAGCTGTGCAGGTCAGTAATTATGACAAACCATATTCTAAGATGATGAATATTCAGTAAGTAATCTCTTCTTGTACATCTCAGGGATGAGGCTCTTCGATTGAAGCCAAGTCGATATATCACAGGCTCTTTAACCAATACATTGGTTAGCATATCCCCGTAGGCTCTTGGAATCCGGTAGTTAGTGACCTTTGAGATTCTTTTGATTTGGAGTCATCTAAGATGTGGTTACTTGGATAAAATTTACGTTTATTTATGTTCAAAATGCAATGTATATTTATTCTTTTTTTTTTTTTACTGACGATCATATTTTAATTTTGGATGTTTTTAATTATAAAATTTGTGTTATATTTATTTACTTTATAATATTCATATATACTCTAATCAATTGATTATGAAATAATATTCTGATTATGCATTTTATATTTTAAATAATATTTTAAAGGTATTGAGGTGAGGGGTAATTTGCTAATAATTACAAGTAAATAAAGAAATACAACTGAAACATTTAGAAGGTTTTGCCCTTGTTCTCAGAATTTCTTCTTTTTTGAATTACACAGATGTTTTCAAAGAAACCAATCCATTTTGGAAAATTTCTCTTCTTAATATTTGAATGAAGTTTGCAAAATATGAAAATAATATTTAAAATTTGAGATTATGTAATAGCACTTTAATGAAAAGCGCTTTAAATGTTTTATTTGAAATAATTAAATTTTGAATGATGTATTTTTTAAGATTCACCTACCATATTTTAAAAGGAATCGGTATGAAAACATATTTTATGCAGTTATTTTAATTTTAGGTGAATAAAATAGTATACTTGATACATACCTTTTTTAAAAATTAAAAAAAAAATCGAATTTATTAACAAATACACACACAATAGGAACTATGATTCATTTTATATTCACAAACCATTACCTCATCTTCCAGTAGACTATAACACAGTAATAGATTTAAAATATAATATTTACTTGTTAAACAAAAAATATATATATTTTTTTTTACTCAATAGAGAATTTTATTTTTCAATTGAAAATCTTTTCAATCTGTATAAAAGTTTAATTAATATTTTTCATAAGGTTGAAACGAAAGTTTCATGTAGTATTTCTTCCAAGTTAACATACATCTTTATACTCAAATAACTTTAAAACCTTTAATCAAAGTTTAAAAATCTTTCTCATTAATGTGTAAAAAACGGTCTATAGGAAATATAAATGACTCTCATTCAGAATGTCCAGCCCGGTATTGCCCAAGTGGAGGGTTGGCTACAAATATTGTGATGTTTCTAACAAATGTTAATATGTATTATCATTATTATTCTTTATAGCTGTTGTTGCAATAATTGGAATTGATTAATGCATTCTCGATAAGGTAATATACATGATAATTTTCTGAATCCTATATATATATATATATCGTATATTTTAAACTGTATAATAATGACACTTTTAGTATATGTTACATATCTTCCAATTGGTTAGAGCCGATACCTTATAAGATCCTAGCCTTCTATTAAAATGTACACCGTTTCTATTTGCTACCACCCCCATATTTTGTATACATGCTATACCTTTATTAATAATACCTGTAAACCCCTATTTGTATTTAAACTAAAATTGGTGACGTCAAACTGAAAATCCAAAGAATGGTCAGCTGGGGACAGCTGGGGATAGAGGAGGAATATTCCAACGCCCAGACAGATGGGGCCCCCTCCCTCCAGGGATTTATATAGACGACCCCTGTGAACAGGACAGGTTTTGGCAGGGGGTCAGGAGATGTTCTAGGATGTGGCCAGCGACAGACGGCTTCTGTCTCTATCACACACTCTCTCTCTCCATGTCTCGGTGATAAGCATCCAAGTTGGTGTCATGGCCTCTACCTCTGTCCCGTGGGCTGTCCCCAATCACTCTCGGTGCTAACATTTAGCCCTGCCTCTGCTTCTTGTTGTCCGCGTGTGGGAAGAACATCAACACTCGCCTCACGTACACTACTGCCAGCTTATCCATACATCGACATTTGCAACAATATTACATATATATGTATGTGTAAAAAATAATAATATATATAAAAAAGGTCAGGGGTTGATATTAAAAAAAGGCATATCCTGGCCTCGTTCACATGAACATTTCTAGATGGCAGAGCGCCATTTAGTTGACAAAAATAACCTAACGTTTATTTAACTTGTTCCGTGATATTTGGCCAACCCAATTTCTCTATAAATAAAGAAAGGTCAATCACGAACGATTTTCGGCAGCGTGGTGCAGACCCTCGTCAGCGTGGTGCAGACTAGCCTTTATTAATTAGTAGTATATACGAGGGCCATCCAATAAATAAGTTTCCTATTTTTTAACAAATAAACAACATTATTTACAATTATGCAGTTATTTTACTTTCATTATACAACTCATAGACTACTTCTCTACATATTCACCATTTCTGTCCAAACATTTTTGGTACCGTTGTAGCAATATTTTGATACCACTGTTGTACCAAGCCGTGTCCTGTCTTCGTAGCAAATGGTTCACCTCCGCCTGCACTTCGTAATCATTCGCAAAGGACTTGCCTCCAAGGTGCAACTTGAGTGCTGGAAAAAGATGGAAGTCGCTTGGGGCAAGATCTGGACAATAAGGTGGAGGTGTGAAAATTTCCCATTTGAAGTTTTCCAGGAACGCTTGGGTCGTTCGAGTTGCGTGAGGGCGAGCATTTCATGGACGAGTAACACTTTCCGAGACAAAAGTCCAGGACGTTTCCGTTTTATTGCAGCTCTGAGTTTAGTAAGGACTTCGCTGTACCTCGTAGCGTTAACCGTAGTGTTTGGGGGCAGGTAGTCAACCAATAAAACACCATTACAATCCCAAAAGACGATAGCCATAACTTTGCCTGCAGAAATTGTGACCTTCGCCTTTTTGGTGCACTTTCCTCAGGCTTCTTCCACACCATGCTTTGTCGTTTTGTTTCTGGAGTTGAATGATGCACCCAGCTTTCATCTCCAGTGACAATACGGGAAAACAGTGGATCTCCATCTCTTCGATGCATTTCCAGAAAAGCTCGGGCTGCCTCCATCCGTTGATTCCTTTCAGACACTCAATTATTTATACTACTGAATCTCAGCCGGAGTAGTTAAATATTGAGTAGTATAACTGTTGACTTTGCTTAGTATTATTAATGAAACTGATTCCAATAATTATTAATTGAACATTATATTTTATTGATTAACAAGAGAGATAACAAAATATAAAAAGGAAACTTATATTGAAACAAAGGAACTCTTTTTTCTTGTTTTTTTTTAGCGCCTATTTACCCGTGAGCTTACACACACTCTGTGGTAACAAATAATTAAAATATGTACAACACACGCTCCCCTGTGTGTAAGCCCTAATCAGCAAGTCCAAGGCTATCTGCACATTTCCGTAGTTTGTCCTTAGGTAGACTCTTCGTTAGTATATCCGCCTCCATGTCTTCACTTTTGGTGTATGCCAGCTTGATTCCATTTTGAATTTCCATTTTCACAAAATAATACTTTCGGTTTATGTGCTTTGTTCGTGAAGTAATCTTGTCAGATTGTATCCAGTTTATTGCAGCCTGGCTGTCACTTTTCAAGGTAATTGGGAAAGTTAAATTTTCACAAAGTTCTTCTAGTAATCCCTTTAACCATAATACTTCTGAAATGCCTTCACATATTGAAATAAGTTCTGCTTCACATGTAGACAAGGCTACTAAATTTTGCTTCTACTTCTCCAGTTTATTAAGTTGTTGCCAAGTTTGACTGTATAGCATGAATAGGATTTTGCGTCTCGGGGTGTGCACAAGCTCGCATCAGTACTTATTGTGATATTGTTGTCTTTTGACTTATATGCCAACATGTTATCTCTTGTTCCCTTCAGATATCTATAAATCCTTTTAACTCTAGTTAAGTGTATTTCTCTTGGATCATTACTATACTGTGATAAATTGCTGACGTTGAAGGATATGTCCGGTCGACTACCCTTAGAAAGGTACATTAGTGATCCAATCATTTCCTGGTATACAGTTTTATCTACTGGCTTAGAGTCCAAATATTCATCCAAATTTTGATTTTGATCTCCAGGTGTCTGCACACTGTTGCATTCTTCCAGTCCAAATCTGTGAAGAATTGTATCAATATAATGAGTCTGAGATAGATAAAATCCATCTTCTTCCCTTTTTATTTCAATTCCAATATATGGTTCGCTATCTTTCTTTTCTGTTAGAGTAACATATTTTTCTATTTCTGAGGCTAGGTTGTCATTAATTTCCTTACTAGTTCCAGCAATGATACATATAGACCCAGTATTGCATACTCTTCTCCTCTCTGGAGTTTATAGACACATGGATCACATTTGGTTCCAATCATTCCCAACTGGTATAAAATTTCATTGATCTTTTTGTTCCAACATTTTCCTGATTGTGGTAGACCATACAGGCTTTTTTCCAATTTACACACTTTGTTTTCTTCTCCTTTTTGTATAAAACCATCTGGTTGTCTCATGTATACTGTCTCTTTTAACTCACCATAGAGATAAGCTGTCTTCACATCATAAGTCTTTATGGTTATATTCTGTTGTGTTGCAAGAGCTACTATTGTTCGCAAGCTTTCCTTTTTGAGTACAGGTGAAAAAGATTCCTTATAGACCACACCATATCTTTGATTGCATCCAACAGCAACCAGTCTGGCCTTTCGTTTATATATGCCGTCACTTGGTGTTTTCTTCGTACTGTAGACCCATTTACTATTGATGACTTTCATACCATTTTCCCTTGGTACTAGTGTCCATACTTTATGTTTCTCTATCTCACTGAGCTCATCTTCCATTGCTTTGTGCCATTCATTTCTTTCTCCACTATCCATTGCTTCTTTAAAGTTCTCCGGAATATAATGATCAATTTCCATAATTAAGTTTGCATCATTCCTATCCTTTATTCTTTGTGAGCGTCGAACTCCTTCTTCAATCAATTTCCTTTCTTGTTCTTCAAGTCTTGCTTTGTGCCGTTCTTCTAAGATGCTCTTTGTTTCTCCTTTCTTTCTTCCTCCTTTTACACATCTTTCCTGTATCGGTTCAGTTTGTGATGAGTCATTTTCACAGTCACCACCTAGTTTTACTGAAGTATCCTCCTGAGACTTCATTTCACTCTCTGCGACAGGATTGTCTTCTTTCAAGATAAGAAAGTCTTCAACTATTTCTTCACAATTTCCTTTATAGATCGAATTATCACAATTAGTATCTTCCTGAATATAATTTGCATAATCAATTCCTCTCTTATCTTCACTAAATTTTACTGATCTGACTTTATGAATTCTCTTTGTCATTATATCATATATTCTGTAAGCTTTTCTTTTAATGGAATAACCAATAAATATTCCCTTTCTACCCTTTGGTGAAAACTCGTTTCTTCTTGGTTTACTCTCAAGCCAATGTGTCAAACATCCAAATATTCGAATGTGTTTGACCGATGGTTTCCTGCCATTCCATCTCTGCATAGTTGTATTTTGCTTGATAGACCTGTGGGGTGTACAATTCTTAATGTATGCAGCTGTAGCAATTGCCTCTGCCCAAAACATCATGGGTAATTTTGAGTCAATTAGTAAGGTTCTCGCTGTATCTATAAGAGTCCTATTCACTCTCTCTGCGACTCCATTACTTTGTGGTGAGTATGTGGTGGTAAGTTGGTGATGGATCCCACTTCTCTTGAAAAGTCCTTCAAATCTAGAGTTACAAAATTCAGTTCCATTGTCCGTTCTTACATCTTTTATTCTAAGACTTAATTCGTTTTCAGCTCTTGCTTTAAATTCTTCAAATCTTTCAAAGGTCTCATCTTTAGATCTCAGGAAATATACAAAGATTCTTCTTCTGTAATCATCTACTATAACAAGGAAATACTTAGATCCTCCTAAAGATTGACATGGCATTGGTCCACATAAATCCATATGAATCAACTGCAGGGGCTTAACTGTATAATTTTCTGTAATATTATATGGCTTCTGCACCAGTTTTCCCATTATGCATGCTTCGCACTCTGGTAACCTTTCGAATTTTAGATCCAATCCTCTTACAATATGTCCTTGAATCATTTTTTTCATGTATTCTTCATTTATATGATTTAATCTTTTATGCCATAAACTTATATTGCTATTTTTATTTGATAAATGTGTATTTATAACCATGACATTTTCATTTTTTGCTATTGGTACATTTCTTTGTTTTATTTCCATCATACACATTCTATCTTTAATATATGCTCAGCAACTAAATCATTCCCTTCATTATAAATTTTTGCTCCATCCTTATTGAAAATAACTGAATTTCCCTTGTTGACTAATTTGTATACTGACAAGAAATTATTCCTTAAACTTGGTACATGTAAGATATCTTTGATGTGAATATTTTCTTGGCCTTCACTTGTGCATGTAGTAAGTCTCATATCTCCTTTGGCTATGGCTTGGGTAGTTTTGCCCTTCTCAGCTAGGTTGATTTCACTTTCATAATCTACCACATTTTCCATCAAAGTTAGGTTTGGGGTTAAATGTGCGGTGCATCCTGAATCTATACACCATATTTGTCTATCATTTCTCTCATCTGGTGAATCTTCAAATTCTTTTACATATGTTTCAAATGATTGCTCATTAATTCCACTTTTCATAGTATCCACTAGGTTATTTGAATGTTCCCTACTGTATTTGTGATTTCTATCACCAGGAGTCCATTTCTTTTGGTATCCTTGTTTCTGTTTATCTAGAAACCAGCAATCATTAGCTAGATGTCCCTTTTTATTACAAACAAAACATCTTTTTGGCTGAAATTGTTGGACTTTTCTATTTTTAATTCTGTATGCTTGTTCATGCCCATTCTCAACTGATTGATTTAATCTCATATTTCTTCTTGACTCCTCTTCTCTTAGAGTTTGTTGAATCTCTTCAATTGTTGCCTCTCTCTTAGATCGTAAGACAATAGCAATATTTTCATACCTTGGATGTATGCCTCTGACAATATGAAATGAAAGTTCTCTTGAGGAAAATTGATGCCCTAATGATGAACTTCTAGCAGCAATATTTTTTGCCCTTGTTATATATTCATCTACAGTTTCATTATCTTTCATTCTAATGTTCTTTAATTCTAAGCCTATATCAATAATTTTATCTTCCAAATTGCCTCTGTATGTTTTTCTCAGTGAGTCCCATACTTTCTTAGCATTTGTTTCTCCTATGAACATTCCAGCTTGTTCATTTGTCAACGTAGTGATGATTATCCCAAAAGCTTCATCATTTTTATCACTTCAAATCTCCCAAGAACTTTTGTCTTCCATATCAGGTTCTGGATCTGAAATTACACATTTAAATAATTTTCTTCCTCTCAGAACTGCGCCGATTTTCAACGCCCATATTTGATAATTATTTCCTGTTAATGGTTCAATTTTTGTTTGGGATAAAAAATTATATTCAGCCATTTTCGTCTTTTGAGCTAATATAAACAAACCAATATATAATTTAAAACCAATATATATTTTGAATTTATTTAAATATTGGGTAGCTTTTAAACATACAATATATAGATATAATTTAACTTAATCTATATAAATACCTTTAATCTTCTTATAAGTGCTTCAGTTTACCGATCAGAATAAACTTCTTGCTTAATCTTCAGATTAAATATTTTCGTTTTTGAGCTTTATATCAATAAACCACGCTCTGCTACCAATTGTTGACTTTGCTTAGTATTATTAATGAAACTGATTCCAATAATTATTAATTAAACATTATATTTTATTGATTAACAAGAGAGATAACAAAATATAAAAAGGAAACTTATATTGAAACAAAGGAACTCTTTTTTCTTGTTTTTTTAGCGCCTATTTACCCGTGAGCTTACACACACTCTGTGGTAACAAATAATTAAAATATGTACAACAATAACAACAACAAAAAGCTTTATTAAGACATTTTAGCCTTTACGGATTCTCCATGCACAGAAATGTAGGGTACATGCAAGAATAACAGTAATAACAACAAAAGTCCTTTTTATGACCCTTTGGTCTTATACAACTTCTCAGGATAACATACAGGAATAACAGCAATAGTTACAATAATCAGCAATGTTATTTACAATGTGTCAAGGGGGAGAGTAGCAAGAAAGGGCTTTCTGGGGAACTAGAGCATTATCATGGGTAGATGTTATTATATCTCTTGAGGAAAGATTATGCGACAATGAAGTTGGGATATCCATCAGGTTAAGAAAGTCTCCAAAGTGGTTGGTGCGAATGTTCAGTTCACCATATAAAATTATCTCCAGTCTATTGTGCATCTTGATAGTAATATAAATATTCCCTAGTTGGAGTTCGTTAGGAGGTAGATACGTAAAAGTTATACAAGTCAGTTTAGGTTTATTTTTAGTAACTGAAATACAAATAGTTTTCACTTCAACATTTTCCAGTATGTGTTTATTTTTGTAATATATACCTACAATGATGTCTTCAGAGCTTCTTCCCTGACCCGAGTTTTTCTGGCAAGTGGTTGGTAAACCTGGAAATCCTCGATCTCGAGTTTTAGAACAAATTGGCACTAAGTTTCCGTTATAGCAAATATTTCAAACTGCTTTATATAAGCAATGATAGGGAAAACTGAATTTATTCTAAAGAAACCGTTGATATTCCAATACATAATATTTGCACAATTGTGACCAGGTTTTAATAGTTGTTCGATCAAGTAGCTTAGTTTTCCATTCCTATTAGCTATATATGGTTGATGATGATATTTTCTTGACTGTGAAAAGAGATATCATGTGATCCTTCCAGTTCATTTCTGTTTGTTTGCTATATCTCAGTTCCTTTTGAACTCATGATCTTATCATTTATCACTTGGTAAACAACACTTCCAACAATCAACTTGCTATCTCAAAGTTTAGATGAGATTCCTTTAGCCAAAAGTTCTTTTCTCTTATTAATCAACAATCGACGCTGTTCTCTTACTTTTAAGGCGTAATCCTAATTTATGTAAATCCTTAAATTCTTAAGCTTGAATGCATTCCTAAATAATTTCATTCAGTCTTCATATTTGGGTATTTCCACCAGTAGGGGAGCACTCGGCCTTTTAGACAATCGGTGACATATAAGGATGTTAATATTTTCGGAGATTTGCATATTATCCGAAATTATCTGTTTTATTTTTGCGAGAGATTCATCGCTTGTTTTTCATTTTCTTTCTTTTCGACTCAGTAAAAAATTAAATTACTTTCTCTCATTCTCATCTCCGTGAATTCTATTCTTTTCTCAATTTTTTGGATCCTTTCAGAATTCTTCGAGATAGATTTTACTGTGTTTTACATAGTATTCTCCAGTTGTTGTATGCCTCGATTTAATTTCTCAACTCCTGAATCTATAGAAAGTAACCTTGTCTCTTTCTACCCCCAGTCATCCATTTTATTTGAGAGTGCACCAATCAATTGTCGAATATCACCTTCCATACATGACTCGAGCGATGTTTGCCTAGTGAGCCTAGGTCCCGGGTTTTGCTCTATGCAAGATACCAGTAATAAAATCAAAATTATACATCTAAGATTTGGTCTTCTGTACTGAATCTGAATCTTGAATTTCATATTCTTAGCATAACCCAGATCCATTGCCAAACTATATTTTGCATAATTTTCACACGAATCAAAAATTTCATAGCTAAAAGTTGAGTGAAGCTTGTTTAGATGTAAATTTAAATAAATTATGATAAGAATGACAATTGGCCTCATATTAAGAGGATATATATTTACCAATATCACTTAATCAAAACAAACATAGCTCTATTTTATAAAGTACGGCGAAAAATAATAAAAAATAAATTACCTAGCAGGGGCTGTCGTTTCACACAACCTTTCCGTTTGGCCACCTGGCGGAGAATCCCTATTGAGTAGTATAATAATATAAATAAAGCTTCCAGGGCTAAGTTTCTTGTGCCAACCTTTTATTTTCGAGTTTTTGGACTTGTCAGTCCTTCAACAGGAGTATCATATTAACAAATGAATGATAAATACTGTCGCGTATATCAGACTGAAAACACCTACAACCACCGCAAATAGATGGCGCTTTCGCCTATTTCCGGTCTGCAACTAGTGTGAGAATCGCCGACTTCTATGGTCCTGTTTCCTGGGACTAATGATGGTGAATATTCATTTATATTGGCTTTAGGATGTAAATAACTGTGAATATACGTTAATTTATATTCGAGTTCTTATGTAATGTGGATTAAATATGACAATAAAAGAGGAGTGTTGTCAAACTTTTTGGTGATTGTCAGTATGTTTCTCTCAACCATCACTGTTGCTACTCTTTTAGTAAGTCTCACGTGTCCAGAGGGAAAGGGGATTCACCTGAGTAGTGGTTCTTAGAGAGTCTTTGGGCTGTCTGCACGGTAGCGCTGCAGAGGTAGAACAACGGAGCTAGAGTAGGTGATCCACGACGGAGGAAGCGGCGTCTTCGCGAAGCACCGGAGGGGACACGCGCGACAATACTATTTATTTTGAGTAATTGAATATAAAATATTTAAATACGTATATTCGTTAATGTTGATTTCTCTCTGGGTCCTTGATATCGGTATTGAAGAGGTATCATACTATACATATAATGACGATAATAGAATATATATTTTTTTATTGAAGAATATCTGGTGCGTTATCCCATTTGAATTTTTTTAATAAATGTATGACGCCCTGAGATCCTATTATAAACTTGGTTTATGTAATTAAATCTTGCAGTTAAACATTTTTAATATTCATTTGAACGATTTGCAAATATTCACCTAAGAAATAGAAATATAAATGTCGCCGTCTACTCATTTTTGTTCTCTTATCTACACTTCCTTATACTTATTATATATAGACTCTATTTGTTGAATATATTGTCGAATATTTTGGATAAACGTGCGGAAGGAATTAACAAATACACGTATAAATATTTACATTTTATTTACTAGACGAATGACCCGGGCAACGCCCGGGTTTACCCGATCAAATGTTTTATTCAAACACTATTCGTTACAATTATAAATTTGGCGCCGTGGATGTCACTCTTGTGAAACTCCCGCTCCAAACTTTACAGTCAGTCATACACATGTGTAAATCTTCAAATCGAGCGAGCGTCTATAAATATCTCGATTTAGATCAAGTATTCTAATTATTAAGCGAACTATTATTAATAAAATTTTGAGAAGATATCGATTTTAAACGTATTTATAACCTTGATAGAGGGCGCTGTTCGTGAGCTAAGTAGAATAATTTGAATATATTTTTAATATTTAATTTAAAATAGCCTATCGTTTTCCTCGTACTTTTTTTTTACCTATGTATGGAAATCTTGGTACTGTAAAAAAAACTTTGCTTCAATAATATAAAAAAAAAAACACCCAGGCTAAGTTTCGAACTAAGGTTGTGGAAATACGAAGCCGCACACCTAACCATTAAGCTACGTTTGGCATCATGAATATTCGCATGCAAAGCTATTTCAGGCATTACATATTTCTAAAGACCTTTTTGAAATAGGTTTTTGAAACATGGAAATTATAATACTTCAAATAAATAGAAATAGAGTGAACATAAATAAAACATACCAAATATTTCGAATTAGAGCAGTTATTTTAAACGGCGAATTAGATCAGTTATATATAAAAATGAAAATATATAAATAAATAAAACCTACCAAATATTTCAAAGTAGAGCAGTTATTATATAAATATTTATATTATATGTGTTATTAAGCGAACTATTATTAGTTATTTTAAACGGCGAATTAGATCAGTAATATCTAAACATGAAAATATATAAATAAATAAAACCTAGCATATATATAAAATTAGAGCAGTTATTATATAAATACGAGGGGCATCCAATAAATAAGTTTCCCTATTTTTTTTCGGCGAACGAAACGTTGTAAAAATTAGTTAGTAGGTAAGAAATGGTCACTAGGATGCGTTGGAAGCTGGTGACTT
This sequence comes from Cordylochernes scorpioides, assembly GCA_030710605.1. Taxonomy (NCBI): domain Eukaryota; kingdom Metazoa; phylum Arthropoda; class Arachnida; order Pseudoscorpiones; family Chernetidae; genus Cordylochernes; species Cordylochernes scorpioides. The sequence continues at coordinate 28,452,536 of CP092885.1, forward strand.
TTCAAAATCACTCTACTCGTACGCGCAAGTCCGTAGCGCTTCAGTTTCCATGGAGCTACCACTGGTGAACGTGTCCACTTGCGAACTCCGTTCTGTAATTCGTTTTTTCACAGCGAAAAATGAAACTGCGGTCAATATTCATCGCAATTTAGTGTCAGTGTATGGTGAAGGATGTATGAGCATCCAAATGGTTCGCCGATGGCGTTCATGGTTCTTGGAAGGACGGCAAAACGTGCATGATGACGAGCGAAGCGACAGGCCCGTTACTGCTACGGACAATGCAGCCGTGGCTGCTGTTCGGAATGTGGTGGAAGCAAATCGCCGCGTCACCATTGACAAAAAAATGATTCGACTGCCTCCTGGAATCGAAATTGGATGCTCTTCGATTGGAACAATCATGTCAGATGTTTTGAATTTGAATTGAAAACAGGCGGAGGCGAACCACTGGCTACGAAGACAGGACACGGCTTGGTACAACAGTGGAATCAAAAAATCGCTACAACGGTACCAAAAATGTTTGGACAGAAATGGTGATTATGTAGAGAAGTAGTCTATGAGTTGTATAATGAAAATAAAATAACTGCATAATTGTAAATAAAGTTGTTTATTTGTTACAAAATAGGGAAACTTATTTATTGGATGCCCCTCGTATTTATATTATATGTGTTATTAAGCGAACTATTATTAATAAAATATTGAGAAGATTTAGATTTTAAACGTATTTATAACCTTTAGTACTTGATAGAGGGCGCTGTTCGTGAGCTAAGTAGAATAATTTGAATATATAGTTTTAATAATTGATTTATATATTTTTTTAAATAGCCTATCGTCTTCCCCGTTATTTTTTACCTATGTATGGAAATTTTGGTTTGAATTAGTGAACTACTGCGAATTTGTATACCGGACATACATACAAACATTCATTTTTATATATATAGATATATAAATATTAAAGTTGTATTGTGCCAATAGTAATTTCGATTCATTGATATATTAATAATTATTTTCATCTACTTGGTCTGATAGTTACCTAAATTTGGCATATTTGACAGTGACCCAGACCTAATTGTATGAATAATGTAAACATTCCACCTATATAGATCAAATATAACTGAAATGGCTAACAAATATACATCTCAGAAATATACCTTTATGTATATAAGAAGATTATTAATTATTTAAACAGTTTAAATGTATAAATATTTCCATATAATACTGTTTTTTATATAGTATATATGATATATGTAGTGTGGATATTTTTATTCTTAAAAAAGCTGAATACAAATATCTAGGCAAACATGTACAGCGAAAATCCCTTGAACGTGACCTTTCATAATAGTTTTTTTTTTTCGAAAATCTCTATTTCTCAGCCCCTCTATATCTATTTTTTTTTGGAGTTAACACATCTCCTAAATGTATCCCTTGTTATCATTAAAGAAACACAATTTTTATGAAGATAAATATTCAGTACCACAAAAAAAACTTTTATTAAGACGTCGTATAGAGACTTGTGCCGAGGTCCCATGAGTAAAAGGCGAACACAATGGTAAGCATATCAATAAATAAATAAGTAATCAGCTATACCCTCGTCTTGGAGGTGAGTAATAACAACCTCCGAGTGTCTTCTGGTCATTTTTCCTTTCGTTTTATCGTAATGGTAACAAAACACTGACACTGAGGATATATATATTGTTTCATTCAAACGATCTCCCAAGATATCGGGTATTACAAACCCTTCTACTGGAGTATACATCGATATGATGGGTAGGATTTGTAATACCCAAAAACTTGAGAAATGGTTTGAATATAAAACAAGAAATGTATCCTCAGTAGCAGTGCTTTGTTACAATTTATATTTCAGACGATTATATCATTCGATTTATCGATATTTTCAACTTAAATTCTGAACTGGTCGAACAAGTAATCAAAGTTCTCATCGGCTTATGAATCCGAAAAAAAGGATTGTAAAATATTTGCGTGTTGCACTGATAAACATAGGATACTACTAATGGTTATATTTGAGACGTAAATAGAATTTAAAAACAACACATTTGTTAATAGAGCCAGATAAAAAATTGCCGCTTTACCTATTGATTATTCTAATCGACCTAAATGTTTTATAGCTTTCGAAGTTCTACTATTAATTAAGCACTCTAGCAAAATGATCCAATTTTGCTCGGCATCTGCCCGAGGGAATATTCGGCTGCATAATTATTTTGACAGAAACAAAAATCAATTATACTATTAATAGTAGTAAGGATATCTGTGTGATTTATTAGAATATTAGTATCATAGTTGTCTGCATCACAAAATATCTAATATTGTCCGTTTTTTGGAACATTTCCATATTCTGAAGTAAGACCTATGACAGTAACTTCGGCCATACAATGCTCCATAATTCCTCGTAAATTTCATTCCAGATAATCCAAAGAGAAACTCTAAGAGCAGTATACAAATCTACATAACAATTTCATTCAAATAAATTTCTTATTTTTAAAAATAAAAGTGATGTGCGTTTGGGTCTTTTGTAAGAATAATGTATATTGAGATGGATTTTTGTTCTAATAATGTTTTCAGGATAATTGCACAGCAGACGACACGCTTGGTGGGGAACAAATTATTGTTCTATCCAACAATTAATCATTGTTTACGGCTGGGTAGGCGTTTGGAATTAATAGGACTCAATATATGTAAATCAGAAACTCAGGTTTGGAGTTTATATCAATGAATTTTTATATTTCAAAATTTTCGATTATATTGTTGAAATAAATAATAGTAAATCTATTATTATTGTATGTTGTGGTTTAATATTCGACGTAATTTTAAGGTTATGATAAAAGATAAAAATCTCAAAATAAATTGAAGAATAATTTTAGAGTTAATAATAAATATAACTCGCACAGATAAATATTTTTCAAACAATATATATAATAAATTTAGCCATTGAAATATATGAATAATATATTATCAAACTCTTAATTTAATTATTGAATATGAAATCGGTAATCTAAAATATTTTCCTTGATAAAGTTAAAGAAATATAATTCGTGATTCAAATTATTAAATGGAATGTCGGTGAATTTAATTGAGAAATCCATATGTGAAAAACCAATAGAATATTTTAATTAGAAATATATTACCTCTATTTATTGAAGACTTATTAAAATATTGAAGACTTATTAGGATTATGTATTTATTATAAAAGCAGAAAGAGTTTTTCCAAATTTCAACGGGGGAGATTTGATTGAATAAAATTAAAAATAGAAAAGCCAAAAGTTAGTTATATTAAATTCATTTAAAAAATCGTCGCGATAGCATAAAAACTTGAGGCGCCAACTTTTAATTTCCAAATCGTAATTGACAAAGCCATTTTGATTAATTAAGAAGAAATATATTTTTTCTGGAGCCGAGGGTTTAAAAAGAGTGTTAATTAAATACTAATTATTACCTAATTTGCATAATAATTATATTAATGGGTAGCAGGGGCATCAATACATTTATTGGATTTTATGATAACCCCATTAGAGAACAATTTGATCTCCCGCCAGAAATGGCGGACATTTTGGATTTAAAAAGTCGTCTGACATTTAGCCAAGTAACAAATATTATTTCTCTTTCAAAAGTTTTTTATTTCTTTACTTTACATTTTAAATGTTTTTAAACTATCTCCATTTTGAAATATTCAAATAAATAATTTTATTTTTCAAAATTTTATTGTGTGCTCATTTTGAAATAGGTGCCAAGTTAATATATATTTATTTTAAAATGCTAAAATAATTTTAAAGCTAACATTGTAGTTTTATCTAAGATATAAAATAGAAACAACTTATTGTTTCAAAATAATATATTAAAACACATATATTAAATTTAGAACATTTATTATGAAATTGTGTTTAAATTATAAAATATATTTATTATCAACGACAATTTTGAAATAATTTTTACTCTATTTATTTAGCTTTGTGTTTATATATTATTAACTACTCTCACAAAACACATTTATTCAATTGTACTTTACAATATTATATGTTTATTTAAAAAGGCATATATTGGATCAAAATATAATTTATTATTATTGATCCAATATGTGCCTTTTTAATTAAAGATTTATTTATGGATTGCTATATTTTAAAAATATTATATGTATTATTAGAAATACATTTAAAAATTTCAAACTTATGTAAAAGAAACTCTCTCTCTCTCTCTCCAGCAATAAAATATTATTTGTTTATTTAATTTTTAATAATTATATTAAAAAACCAAATCATTTAGAAATTTTATATATTTAGATGATCAAAAACTATATATATATTTTCATAGGTTTATATATTATTGTTACTATTCACTTTGACTTTAATATCAAAATATAGATTCATATGAAAATATATTATAGCTACAATGCACTATGATCCTAATATCAAAATATAGCTTTTTACGAAAATATATTATAGCTACAATTTACTATGACTTTAATATCAAAATATAGTCTCATTCGAGAATATATTATGTACTCAAATTAACACGATAAGCTCTACGATCTATCGACTTCAACCAAGGCTTAGCCAGCGGACATTACAACGATTCTTCAGTTTATGTATAAGTGAGAGTAGAGAAATCCTGGTAGTTCAAGAGTCCTCCGTCGTTTATATCTTCAGGTCAAACTCTCATCGATGATAGTTACAAAAGTGGTTTTGACTGTTCTCATTAGATATCGTTTGAATATGTAGAGTATTGACGTAAATTGAGTTTAAATAAGTATTAATTTACCAGTTAATAATTTTCTTAATTATAACAAATTCTTTTGAGTTAACTGCAGCTTCTTAACAAATTGATTTTTATTTAAAAAATCATTACCAACAACATAATTATAATTAATTTCCATATATGGAAAGAAGTTCTGCTTTAATTTAGAAATATGTCTCCCAAGGTTGGAAGATATTGCTTCAGGTATTCGACTATTTTAAAACTTTCATTTATCGTCAGTTTATTCTCGCTAATAGACCGATATTATGGACTTTGTTTCTGTTGTTTTGGACATTGTTCTGTCCCGTTGGAAGGGCAGGCAAACAAAGGAGGATTGCTGGAGATGACTCTGTGAAGTGTTGTCACCTGTACTTGTGACACACTCGACACACGGATATATTGCCAAAGTCTAGCGCTTTGTCTGATATAATTAACTATCGACCTATCATAGCAACTCTACAATGTCAGATTAACGAATTCATTCGATATTTCGTTTGAGAAAAATGAAGAGATTAAACTTGAACGAAAATATATGAATTTAAGATTTTAGAAACAATATCCACAATATTACTCTGTTATTTTTGGCCATAATCTCCTTTTTGTGTGTATTTTATTTATGGATGCGAAAGATATTAGAAGAATACTGAAATATCATCTTCTATACAATAAGCAGATCATGGGTTATTTATTCAATAAATTGGACGAGTTTTAAAGATCTGAAAATAAACCGACTTCGGGAATTCTATATACAGTTACGAGCGTCATTCTTCATCAGTCGTCTCTGTCACCGTTTGCTTTTTTTTTTGGAATGGCGCCCTTCTATTGGTTGGCTACGGTCACGCCACCTTTGCCCCCCCCCACTCGCCATTTCGTCTTTGTAACTATTGTGTTGGAGCGGGTCGCTCCCTAAATAAATGCATATATTAGATAATAACCAAATGGAATCCTCTCTTTCTTTTTCCCAGTAAAAGACGAATACGGAAGCCAAAAGTACATAGACAGATAAAGCACATAGGCTATAGTTATTAACTAACATACGCAATTATTTAAGGCGCCAATTTATAATTGTAACAAATAGTATTTGAATAAAAACATTCAATCGTGTAAAACACGGGCGTTGCCCGGGTCATTCGGCTAGTATTACTATAGAATTGAGATGTACCATATATTAATTGTAATAGATAATCATTACCAAATTACAAAACTATTCTAGACGCGTAATATTCTTTTTAAAATAAAACAATTTCTACTGCCCTTACTGCAATGTAAAAATTAAAGGGAGGGCCTGGCTCATCAGTGGTGAACCCTCCCAGCGGTTTCGCCAGTTTAATCTACCAGTTTAATTTAGATATATGTCTCCCAAGGTTGGAAGATATTGCTTCAGGTATTCGATATTTGTTTCTGTTGTGTTGGACATTGTTCTGTCCCGTTGGAAGGGCAGGCAAACAAAGGAGGATTGCTGGAGATGACTCTATGGTAGATTAAACTGGCGAAGCCGCTGAGAGGGTTCACCACTGATGAGCCAGGCCCTCCCTTTAATTTTTCCATTGCAGTAAGGGCAGTAGAAATTGTTTTATTTTAAAAAGAATATTACGCGTCTAGAATAGTTTTGTAATTTGATAACAGATGGCGCGCTAGTGCATCGTAAGATAACCATTACATTTATTTGAAAGATAAAGGATTCTGGTGATAATATATTGTTAAATCATGTTTAATACGCCCCTATATCTATGATATCTAAAATATTTTAAATTTATTTCAAAAAGAGTATGTACTATAGTATCATTCATTTTTATATTACCATTCCTTTTGTGACGTTGTTATAGTTTAAATCTTGATTATTTATTTGAGAGAGAGAGGAGTCACGGACAAGAAGACTGAAGATCATCAACTCCGAGGAAATCAACAAATAAACATAGCAACTTTTAAAGGTAATTTATTTATTATTCACTTTTATTATTTACCTCTCAATGGAGGAATCTCCAATCTCCATTCTGTCACCCCGGAAGCCCTGAACTGGCTGAAGGCCTTGCCTCTCAGACTTTAATGACCGATATGTCCTCACTTCTTTTTTCTAGATTTAATTCATTCTGTCTCCTCTCTAATTGTAAATACGCTGCTGTATCACCTCATAAGCATAAATAAATAAATTATTTACCTTGATTATGGAAACCAGCTTGGGAAACGTTTATAACACCAAGAAGGAGGGAATCCAGGTGGAAGACCCTACAAAGTTGCAACCTCATGAAATAATATAAAGCAAACATTCCTACCCATTAGCTAAGTATTTTTTCGCGTGAAATGTACAAGAGCAGCAATCGGAAGAAAAAAATTCAGTTATCAGCCATCTTTAAATGTTCTTTGAAAGATGTCGCGTTTTACCTTTTGAATATTGTGTGAAGGTTTATATTAACTTCCACCACAATTTCATACTAGATTACCATATATATATTCTAAATAAAATGATACCGTTTATATAGTACGAGTTCTTCTTTCACAAATCTCCCACTATCCTCATTTACTGATAGGAAAAGAGTAGAAGCGCAGCTTGGCTGATCAGTGGTCCACGCTCCCAGCATTTGACCAGTGTAATCAACCATTCCACTATGATATTTCATGTTACTACTATTTTACCTTTGCGAAAAAAAGAAAAGAAAAATACTCCGAAAGTCCAATCTTCCAATTATATTGAATACAAATAAATAACATACCGAATAATACTAAATTTTATATAATATAAATACCTCAACTTAGAATTATAATTAAATTGGGTGAAGCGGGCTATCCTGCCTATAAAGGTTACTCTCTAATCAAAATAGACGTTTAAACTGTGCACCATTTATTGACTGTCTCCTCATACTAGCAGACTAGTGTCGGTGACAAAGGGTTTTTAATCTTTGGCAAATTAAGAAAATCTCACATGGAAACCATTGTTTCTGGTTAATGGCCTTCGTCAGCCCAGGGGGAGCTTTGATCGACGAGGGTCATTAGCCATATGGTCTTCAGATTGACATTTTTCAATTCACCAACAATGGAGTTGCGGATTTGTCACCGATTTGAGTCCGCTAGTACGCGGAGACCCTTTGATAGATGGCGCTTAGTTTTAGCGTCTATTTTAACAGCAGAGGCAGCCTTTATATATATATATTATATATATAATTCAATTTCTGTTCTCTGCTTCGCGATAAACTCAAAAACTACTGAACCAATTTGGCACCAAATTTTGCATGTCGCTTTTTATAAATCTGAGGAAATATTTCGGCTACTTTTTGATTAGTAGTTTTGGCTATTTATTATTTTTTTCATTCGAAAAACCTTTTTACGCGGAGTAAATACGAGGCGAAGTAACAACACCAGGCCAATTGAGCGACCAATCAGCATTCAGATTTTTTTTTCAAGTTGCTTGCTTACTTTTTTTGAAATATTTTTTATACGAGTGTTAATTTTTTACAAAAGTATTAAAAAAACTTCACTAAATTAGTGTTACTGTAAGTAAATAATGGCTTTCGTATTTTTCATTAATTTTTGCTCTGGCCTTTATTTTTTTTATCCTTTTAAAAAATCGTTTAAAATGCAGTCGCAGTCCTTATCAAACACATATGTTTGCCTAATTTACATGTGCTCTTTATTTTCTTACAGAAAAATATTTAAATGCCAGTATTCTGGGTTAAATTTTTCGCTAAACCTATTTTTTCTTTTTCTTACTGAGAAGATGGGCATCACAGTCAAGATCCATCACAGTCACTAACTCAACTCAGGCAATTTCAAGGGTTAATGCGCTGGGGTGGGTACCTCGGGGGTTGGGTGGAAAAGCTGCCATCTATATTTAAACTATATTGATTTAAAAACAACTAAATGAATCGCAAAAATAATTGAAGCAAATACCTAAACACTAATATGATACAGTTTTTGCCATCACACACACTTTTTGCCTGTGGTTTATGTGTTACTTCTGAATTTGTATTATATGCCACTTCTACTATTTATTAATGACTTTCAGTATAAAGGAAATTTCACTCAGGGGAATTCTCGGGCGATACGGGGTCATTCGTCTAGTATATATATATATATATATATATATATATATATATATAAAAATAAATAGTTGTATAGTTTTATAGTTAAGTATTTTATTAAAATTATCTTCATAAATTTGATTATTTAATTTCAAATTATAAAATTTGTAAAATGTTATTATTTAGTATAGATAGAGAGAAAAAAAATCCTTTACTTCTAAACATCATCTAGTTAATTATATATTTATAATTAATAACAATAAAATTTAACAACGTAACGTCTTTTGTATCGGCTTTTACACGTCATTTAGACATACTCTAATCCTATATATAGAATAATAGAAGTGAGAATATATATGATAGTTAGAAAAAAGAGAGAAAGACAGAACCATGCACTTTTAATCAAACTAATAATAAGAAAACAAAAAGTTTTGTAAAGAAGGTAGATAAGGTTGTTAGTATATATATATATATTTTTATAATTTTATATTTTATCCTTTTTTTTTTTTTAAATGATTTTTTAAATTTTTTTATTTTAAAATATGAATATAAATAGTTGTATTTAGTAATATATCTATATTATTAATTAACTTTTGTTATAAGTTTGGTTATTATGTTTTGAAACCCTAATGGTAGACCAGACATATACAAAAAAAATTTAAATTTGGAGTAATTATTGAAAAAAGAGATCTGCTGAACCGGGACTTCTCAAATAGAAATTCAGCGGCGTTTCATCCCTTCTCTATTACGTCATAGATCTCTTTTCAACCGTATTTTATGTGTTAATATAAAGTTAATTCAGTGAAATATTTATATGAACAGATATAACAAATTCCATTAACAAGTTCCAACCGTGACCTACCTTGCCCGCGGCGTCTTCAACTGTAAACATCTATTTCTGGATGACACATGTTGTGGTAGGTCACGGTTGGAACTTGTTAATGGAATTTGTTATATCTGTTCATATAAATATTTCACTGAATTAACTTTATATTAACACATAAAATACGGTTGAAAAGAGATCTATGACGTAATAGAGAAGGGATGAAACGCCGCTGAATTTCTATTTGAGAAGTCCCGGTTCAGCAGATCTCTTTTTTCAATAATTACTCCAAATTTATTTTTTTTTTTTGTATATGTCTGGTCTACCATTAGGGTTTCAAAACATAATAACCAAACTTATAACAAAAGTTAATTAATAATATAGATATATTACTAAATACAACTATTTATATTCATATTTTAAAATAAAAAAATTTAAAAAATCATTAAAAAAAAAAAAAAGGATAAAATATAAAATTATAAATATATATATATATATACTAACAACCTTATCTACCTTCTTTACAAAACTTTTTGTTTTCTTATTATTAGTTTGATTAAAAGTGCATGGTTCTGTCTTTCTCTCTTTTTTCTAACTATCATATATATTCTCACTTCTATTATTCTATATATAGGATTAGAGTATGTCTAAATGACGTGTAAAAGCCGATACAAAAGACGTTACGTTGTTAAATTTTATTGTTATTAATTATAAATATATAATTAACTAGATGATGTTTAGAAGTAAAGGATTTTTTTTTCTCTCTATCTATACTAAATAATAACATTTTACAAATTTTATAATTTGAAATTAAATAATCAAATTTATGAAGATAATTTTAATAAAATACTTAACTATAAAACTATACAACTATTTATTTTTATAACTAATTTAGATTTAGCTTGCTAATCTAACCAAATCTACTTGATATGATTTATCATTCTTATCAGTTTGCTCATTAAGCTTTAAATGTAGAATCATTGTTATATTTTTATTATATAGTTTTTAGACTATATATATATATATATATATATATATAGAATATACTTTCATTGAGCAACTGCTCTTCTGCAAATCCTACACAAAAGAAAAGTTCTAGGAATTAAAATATATCCAAGTACAAAAAATGATACCGTATATTTATACTATTTATGATTTGGTCTTTTACAAATAAACACTTCATGTAAATGAGGGCCTGTCTCACGGTTGCAAAGACACTGCGTAACGTTTTATTGTAAAATAATAATAAAAAAAACTGTGCTATATATGACAGCATTTCTTGTAAAATAGATGGTGCACTTTCATCATTAACACTTTCTTTCTTAAACTCCATTTTCATAAATTTTTCATTGCAGCAAAGGCAATAGGAGGTTTGCTTTATTTTAAAAAGAAAAAACAATGCCTAATAGTTTGATATATACAAATAGATGGCGCTTTATTGTCTTATGTTTTATCTATTAATTACTGGTCTTGTATGAATGGTTTGCGGAAGAGAATTGCTGGATGTAAAATTGTTCATGTAATTCTACTGTCCTCAAACTTGTGTATGTCCATAGTTCCGTTAATTACTATAGCTAAGACTCAACCCCTCTACTTGAGTATCGAGGAGTATAGATATACACTGCGTGATATTGAAAATGGAACACCAAGAAATAATGGCCAGAAAATTATGCAAATTTCAGGGTAGACGCGCATAACCGAGTTATGTAAAATGCGCAGCTCTCGTGCGCACATGGAGTAAGATATAAGGGAAGGAACTTGCAGAAAGGACAGTATTCGTGTCGTTATTTCATCAAGGAAAATCATTGTAGAAATTTTGTTCTTGTGTCAAAAGACACGTGTAATAACAGAGAATGCCAGGTCATCGTAAACGGAGGCAGTTCAAGCAGACAGACGCTTTTACGAGGGGCATGGTGATCGGACTGAAAAGGGCAGGTTGGTCCATACGTCAAATCGCAGCTGATACACACCTTGGTGCGTCCACGGTGCGCCGACTGTGGAGAAGATGGTTGGAACAAGGAAATGTGGCAATTTATAGTAATGTCGGTGCAACCAGAGTGACGTCAGCACGTGTGGATCGGCGTATCCTTCGACAAGCAGTGGCGGCCCCACAAGCCACTTGTACCGCCATCCTGCAACATGTGCAAGACACCCTAGATCATTCCATCTCGACCAGAACCATTTCCCGTCGATTGGTTGCTAATGGCTTGCACTCATGCCGTCCGCTAAGAAGACTGCCATTGACCCCACCGAATAGGCGCCAACGTTTGGAATGGTGCCGGGCTAGATCGACGTGGATGACGGAATGGCACAGGGTCGTGTTCTCAGATGAGTCGCGTTTCTGCTTGTCCAGTGATAGTCGCCGTGTACGCGTGTGGCGTCGACGTGGAGAAAGGTCCAATCCGGCAGCAATTGTGGAACGCCCCACCGTGCGACAACGTGGAATCATGGTTTGGGGCGCAATCGCGTATGATTCCAGGTCACCTTTACTTCGTATTCAGGGCACTATGACGGCCCAACGATACGTTGATGATGTGCTGCGACCGGTGACACTCCCCTACCTTCAGGGGGTACCCAATGCCCTTTATCAGCAGGATGACGCCCGACCGCACACTGCTCGCATTAGCCAACAAGCTCTGCAAGATGTACAGATGCTTCCCTGACCACCGTACTCTCCTGATCTCTCACCAATCGAGCACGTCTGGGACATCATTGGACGCCGTTTGCATGCCTTGCCACAGCCGCGTTCAGAAGACGAACTGTGGCAAATGGTTGAGAGGGAATGGAGAGCCATCCCTCAGGACGCCATCCGTACTCTGATTGACTCTCTACCTAGACGTGTTGCTGCGTGCATCGCCGTCCGCGGTGGTCCTACTTGCTACTAAGCCGACGCCGTTCTCGCTCTGTATTATGACTAGCATTTTGAAATAAAGATCACTTATTGTTCGTCCCTGTCTCTCTCTGTCTGCCGAGTTTCATCACTTTCTGGCCACTATTTCTTGGTGTTCCATTTTCAATGTCACGCAGTGTATAATCGGATTCATCCAAAACATTAGAAGTACACTAAAAAGCGGCCCGGTAGATTAAACTAACGAAGCCGGGTACACCACTAATAAGCCAGGGCTTCTCAATAGTTTTTCATTTCAGTAAGATTAGTATGAGAGAGATGTTTTATAAATGAATGTTTTTAAAATAATTTTTACTAGTATGAAGTTTGTTTTACTTGAAAAAGAAAAATACATGCTTAAAATTTAAATTTTGTTTATATAGATGGCATGTTATTTCCTTATTTTTAATTTTTAAGAAGGATTTCAGAATTACAGAAATTTTTGGAACTATTAGAATAATAAGAACACATAGTCATATCTACCAATAGTTATTTTAACTCCTGAAGTTTCAGTCATTCTCCTGTCATTCCTCAGAAGAGGGTGATAGGAAGTCACTGAAACATCGAGAGCTGAAATAAACTATTGGTTCATGTGGCTGTGTTTTTCTCCGAATCAACTTCCAACCAACACATGATATTCAGAATTAACAGCACATATCTTCCCAATTCTACATACTATTAATTATTTGATATCTTATTTTGATAGGTGTTGGTACACCTTCCAAGGGAAACACCGGTCTAGCGTTTGTCGTCTATTTGTAAATCCTCTGGCGCCTTAACATATGATTACACTTCAGAAGATCCCACGTCGCGACAACATATACATCTTAATCTATGAATGTATCTCGGTGTCTTATGTCTCTGATTGGTTCTCTACTGTCACATGACCTCAGCCATATATTCAACGTTGAGGTTAGTAAAGCGATCATGTTACCTTATCTTAGTGATATTCTTCACATCTCTCTCTCTCTCTCTCTCTCTCTCTCTCTCTCTCTCGGGATTAAATAAATGACATCGGATACGAATCTTGAAGTTCCTTCTTTTTTTTTCAGATTACCGACTAGATATTTTTATGTTTGCAACTTTGTTATTTTTAAAACCCAGTTATTTTATAAATAGAATATTGATATCAAACTTTTTTCTCAAAAATAATTTTTATACTTTAAGGATATCGGAAAATTGTGCCGATTTCTTAAAATATGGAATTTTCCGTCTGAAACATTGAAAGTTTAATATTTACAGTAGTATAAATACCCAAATACTATATTAATACGTATATTGTAAGTTAGAAATAGGACTAAACTTATATCGGAGTTGTTTCATTTCCCTTTAAAAATTTGAATCCAACACATCGTTTCCTTTATTTGGGAAGTATTTGAATTTTACACTCTCATTAGCAACCTCATTAATTTTATTCATTTTTATTAGGTACACTCATTTTTCTAACTAATGAAGGGGAAAATAATAATAGCAGAGCCTGACTTATCAGTAGGAAACATTCGTAGTGGTTTGGCTAATTTGATCAACCAGACTGCTTCAAACATTGTATGGTCTATTTTCCCTATACAGTCGGTATTTAACTTATAAAGTTTATATTCAGCAAGAACTATTTGTATTTACTTACACAGTCTGTATTTCTCTTACATATCCAGTATTTTTCATATATATATATATATATATATATATATATATATATATATATATATATATATATATATATATATATATATATATGAAAAAAGAAAAAGGCATCTCCTTATCGTGCAACTGAAAGTTGCTGATGGCTGAGCGCCATCTATCGGAATAAATATCAACTATTTTCGTTGATTTTTTTATTCCATAATTGGCCAAATACCCATTCTTGATTAATCAAGAAAAGCTAACCACGGACGCGTTTCGGGCTGTTGGCCCTCATCAGCGTGGTGCAAGCTGTACCTCAAAGACCAAAAAAAAAATTGGTCATTAAGGCATCCTGAAAAATCATGAAACGGGTAGTTAAGGCCAGAATTGCGTGAGGACTCTACACAATGTGAAAAAATAGTACAAATGTAACATTGTACTGGGATAAGGTGCATAAATCATGAAAAAAGAAAAAGGCATCTCCTTATCGTGCAACTGAAAGTTGCTGATGGCTGAGCGCCATCTATCGGAATAAATATCAACTATTTTTGTTGATTTTTTTATTCCATAATTGGCCAAATACCCATTCTTGATTAATCAAGAAAAGCTAACCACGGACGCGTTTCGGGCTGTTGGCCCTCATCAGCGTGGTGCAAGCTGTACCTCAAAGACCAAAAAAAAAAAAATTGGTCATTAAGGCATCCTGAAAAATCATGAAACGGGTAGTTAAGGCCAGAATTGCGTGAGGACTCTACACAATGTGAAAAAATAGTACAAATGTAACATTGTACTGGGATAAGGTGCATAAATCATGAAAAAAGAAAAAGGCATCTCCTTATCGTGCAACTGAAAGTTGCTGATGGCTGAGCGCCATCTATCGGAATAAATATCAACTATTTTCGTTGATTTTTTTATTCCATAATTGGCCAAATACCCATTCTTGATTAATCAAGAAAAGCTAACCACGGACGAAACGCGTCCGTGGTTAGCTTTTCTTGATTAATCAAGAATGGGTATTTGGCCAATTATGGAATAAAAAAATCAACGAAAATAGTTGATATTTATTCCGATAGATGGCGCTCAGCCATCAGCAACTTTCAGTTGCACGATAAGGAGATGCCTTTTTCTTTTTTCATGATTTATGCACCTTATCCCAGTACAATGTTACATTTGTACTATTTTTTCACATTGTGTAGAGTCCTCACGCAATTCTGGCCTTAACTACCCGTTTCATGATTTTTCAGGATGCCTTAATGACCAATTTTTTTTTGGTCTTTGAGGTACAGCTTGCACCACGCTGATGAGGGCCAACAGCCCGAAACGCGTCCGTGGTTAGCTTTTCTTGATTAATCAAGAATGGGTATTTGGCCAATTATGGAATAAAAAAATCAACGAAAATAGTTGATATTTATTCCGATAGATGGCGCTCAGCCATCAGCAACTTTCAGTTGCACGATAAGGAGATGCCTTTTTCTTTTTTCATGATTTATGCACCTTATCCCAGTACAATGTTACATTTGTACTATTTTTTCACATATATATATATATATATATATACAGGGTGTACCAGGTAGATTGGGACTAACTTTGACAGTCCATAAAACAAAAACTACTTGAGATTAAAAACTTGTTTTTTTTTCATTACGTAGCCATATTCTTGTAAAATGCAACAGTACATGTGTGCGCAGTGTAGTGATGAAGAGTAACCGAGAATTTGAAAATCGAGCTGCCATCATCGTTGCTCTGCGCGCCGGAAGGAGCCCCAAAGAGATAGTGGATTTTCTTAAGTTGCCCAAAACCACTATTTATCGTGTCAAGAAGCAGTTTGATGAGGCCGACAGTAACAAAGAGGGGATAGCTACAAGGAAAAAGCACTCGCGTCGATCGGACAGGGTAAGAGGCGAAGAATTTGTCAAAAATGTCAAGGAGAAGATTGATGGAAACCCTGGGAAGAGCATGAGGGCCATAGCCAAGGAAATGGACGTTGGCTCTATGACAATTGTCAGAACTATCCATGAGGACCTTGGTCTCAAGTCTTATGCCCTTCGGAAAGGTCAGTTGCTGACTGAGAATATGAAGAATAACAGAAAAGGAAAGGCTGCTGCCCTCCTCAACAACCTGAAACACGACTCTTTTGGCATGCTAAGGTTCTTCTCTGACGAAAAGAACTTTGACGTGGATCAAAAGGTAAATCCCAGGAATGATCGCTGGATCTGTAAAGACCCCTCAGAGATACCTGTCGTGATGCACACGAAATTTCCTGCCTCCGTAATGGTCCTTGGCGTTATCAGCAGTGAAGGTGATGTCATGCCTCCCCATTTCTTTGAGAAGGGCCTTAGGATGAACGCTGACACCTACATCAATGTTCTGGAGACCGTTGTGAAGCCTTGGATGGACATGGTGGCCGCAGGAAGGAAGTATGTCTTCCAACAGGACTCAGCTCCAGCCCATAAGGCAAAAAAGACACAATCGTGGCTGACACTTAACGTCCCTAGTCACTGGGGTCCTGATATTTGGCCCCATAATTCTCCAGATTGCAATCCCCTCGACTACTATGTATGGGGCGTTGTTGAGAGAGATGTCAACAAAGCTCCTCATACCACCATCCAGTCTGTCAAGAAAGCAGTTCACACGGTGATGACCCAAATGGACAAGGTCATCGTCGCCAAGGCCTGTGCTTCATTCCGCACTCGCCTCGAGACTGTTGTAGCTAATAATGGAAACTACATTGAATAAATAAAA
Source organism: Cordylochernes scorpioides (assembly GCA_030710605.1). Taxonomy (NCBI): domain Eukaryota; kingdom Metazoa; phylum Arthropoda; class Arachnida; order Pseudoscorpiones; family Chernetidae; genus Cordylochernes; species Cordylochernes scorpioides. The sequence continues at coordinate 28,469,367 of CP092885.1, forward strand.
ACTATATCCTTTTATCTACTACTGTGTCAAATTTCATTCGGATATTTTAATTTTTACTTGCAAAAAAATTCAGTTAAAATACCATTGTTGAAATTCCCAATTTACCTGGTACACCCTGTACATGCAGTATTCAACTTATAAGTCTGTATATTTAGTCGAAAGAGTCTATAATTTCTTTATATTTTTTATTCATCTTATTAATTATTTATTTTGCCGTTATTAATTCTGCATTTATCCTATACAGTCTTCATTTTATTGAAAAGTCTGTATTTTGCTTATAATGTCTGTATTTTTCTGTAGTCTGTATTCACCTTTTTACGGACTACCATTTGCTTGAGAAGTCGGTATTTTGCTTATACAGAGTCTGTTTTTTAAGATAATTAATTAAGAAAACGGTGTCAAGATTAACTATATATTTATAAATGCATTTATAGTTGCATATTCTGGACATATTTTCGGACTTTCGAGCATAGCTCTTCAACTTTACAGATCAACAAAATAATAAACTGTTAAGGCGAACTATCCCATTGCACGTTGATAAACTAAAAAATCCTTACACGAGAGTAAATATCTTGAAGGTTGATTCACTAAGGAAGTGTTGGAGACCTAACTATCTGAGGAGATCCACTCGCGCTGCCATTTGTTCCAAACCATTAAGAAGACAAACGACCTCGCCATAAAGATGATCTTAAATGTTTAGAGAACTCAGGACATTTTATACCGGAGGTTCTTGATGGCTCGGACCACCTCGACCTGTCCTTCCAGCCGTCCTATTGGCCCAGATCTGACCCCCTGGTAGCCACCAGGTCTGGAAGCACTCTATATTTAATACAAGTCAAATGACCAGGGCAACCCCCGGGTAGTATTTACAAGTATATACAAGTATTTAATTTAACTGCGTTAAAACTAATTATACAAGTATAGCAAGTTATTTACATATTCAAACTGAGAAAAACTTTAAAGTTCTTTTGAGTGTTGTTTTTATCTTTAACAGTAGTGTGAACTATCGTGCCTTTGGCGGTCTTCCAACTAACCTATCGGTGGAATCCAGTTCAGGACTAAAATATTGTCTGGCAAGATTCCTTAATGAATAAATATTGTGTAATTAAGTATTTATCTCTTATCATTGGTGCTGTTGTGCTGCTACCACACACTTATAACCTTGTCAGCTAATTTTATTAACATAGCTTGGTTCGTTGGGAATATATAAATGATGGCAAGACCCTCTGTCTGATTGAGGAAATTTGAACAAAAAACTATTTATACCTGGTATTAGCTGAGGTGGGTTTGGCAATCTTCAGATGTCTTGGAAGGAAATATTTATTGCTATAGCCTCTGTTCATGGAAGAAGGGTGAGAGCAAGACTGTTTAATGAAAATATTTCAGAAAGTTTTTGATGTCTCTCTTCTATTGTGCTGACATTCATAGCGTTTTCCACATTTACATCATTGATTTAGCATCTAATAAACTTCAATAGATTTAGTAAAGATTGAATACACATCTTAATAATTTATACAAATGGTAAAACTAGACTGTTTATAGTAATTAAAATTTAGGAATAATATAAATATATGTGAATGTATATTTAGTACAAGGTAACTTCTCTCTTGCAATGACATTCGCTTCATAATAATTTCATGTAGATGTTATATTTTTATCAGAAACTTAAAGGTCGACGCTGAATGATTTTCAGAATCATCATTCTAAGACGTCAAATTGTATTGTATTTAACAAGAGTAGAGAGAGAGAAAGATACGTTCGTGGAACCGGAATAAAAGAGCAAACTATATATCATAATCACCAAATTAACTTTTTCTTGTTTCTACGATATAATAACCATAGACTAGAGCTTCTTAATAAATGTATACTCTTGGTTCTCTTCGAGAGTTACCCTTATTAACCGTCGTGTGAATTAACGAACATTTTATTTTCACTAGGATGTCATCCAGGGTGGCGGTCGTCAATCTGAAGCTTCTCTCATGGGTATCTTGCTTCCTTATTATTATTATTATTTTAAGCTTCAACGCTTATTCGTTTTAAACCTATCAGTGTCGACTTTGAGAAAATGGTGTTGAGACGTTGTTATAAGTGACCTTTCTTTTCGTGGGTAAAGTCTGGCTATCACCTCAATGTGGTGTCCCCTGATTAATCAACCAACGACAGCAGCTATTTTTATCCACCAAGGATACTTATGAATATTTTTTCTGTATACTCACATATCGATCAGACAATAATACGTTTCCCGCGGACCCCTCTAAATGGTCAACAGTGGATGACAAATATTATTGGGAGGAAGAAAAACATCCTACCTGAACTCTAAGAGATCAGCGCCTGGTGGGGTCGAACGGAACTCTCACATCCTGCACAGAGAAGGTCACGCGAACCTGGAGTTAATCAACACAATTTACATAGCTAATTAATAAGAGCATCTCCGAGGGCTAAGAAACCGATTCAAGAACCCGAGACAGTCCGTTAGTCCCGGTAATATTGAGGGTTTTATGGTCTGATTCTATTTGAGTCGGGGTTGTGATTATAAAACTGTGAGATCGCTAGATAACGAAAGACTAGTCCCAAGATCATGGCAATAATAAGTAGGTAATACCTGTTTACCTCTTTGGAATATTAACCAGAAAATAAAATATCATTTATATAAAAAGTTTTGTTACAAACTATTTAAACTTTTTGTATAAATGAAATATTATTTCTGGTTGTTTGCATGCTTGTTCCTCATACGTTTCCATTGCATCAGACCCATTTGCCCCTCTGACACTATGACACCATATAGAATTATATTTATATAGAAATCAAAGTTCTGTGTGTGATTTCGTACTGCTAATTAGTCGGTTTAAGGCCGATTCAATAATATGGAGTCGTAAAATGATTATTATAGCAATTTATTAATGAATTCATACCTTTGCACAGTACACACAGATAATAATAATGATAATACACCTTTGTTAGAACATATTGACTGGGTAAGTATTAACTTAAGCAGAGCCTAGGGATTATGGGTTATTAGACCAGTATAATAAGAGGAGAATACTTCCATAACTGACTACCTATTTGAGCGACTTTGTGATATTATAAATGATTTAGGCTGATATAATCCAACCTTCAACGATAACCCAACGCCAGAAGTTATCTCGTGACAAAGCTCTGTTTTTTTTTCTAGAATTAAATGTTCATAGAAAACTGAATTCGATCAAGATAAGTAGAAATGTTAATAAAGGCCTAGTGAACATATCCTCAAAAAGGCGACAAATTCATTCTATATTAAATAGGGAAGATTTGAAATTAAATAAATATAAACACATATTTACCCAATAGCCTTTATTACTTTTTTTCTGGCTTCCCGCAGTTTGCAAGCACACAGAAGAACAGCACAAAGTCTTCGAACTGATGGAATTCAAAGTTTTTTAGATTAGATTATATTTCTGTAATAGAGGTGTTTTTTTATTTTTTGTTTGTTTGCCGCCCGTTAATTCTGCTTAATCGATTTTCATATTGTGATATCATTTACTTAGATTTGGTTCAGTATTTATTGGTGTTATCTATTTTGTCCAAGTCATTATTAAAAACGACACTGCCACCTAGAAAGGTTGTCGCTCACCAGATGTATGGCACATGAGAGGTTTTAAGAGTGCAGTTGTTTAATAAATTCCCTCTAATCACGATTTTTCATTTTCTTCTTTTCATAAAGTAAATGCCTATTTACATATACTCTATTTATCTATAAAATCTTAATATTAGAATTTTTATACATCAATGTGACACTCAGTAACTTATTCCTATTGCTTGCCCAGTTCCACTATGGTCTCCAGAAATTGGTCCATTGTTGATCCTCTGTGTCTTCGAGGGTTCTTCCATCTCTATTCTCAGAATCTAGGGCTCTGAAAATTCCATCACTTTTTGAATAAGCTCTTTATCTTTCATTAATTCAGAAAAAGACCTTCCTTTATGAACATTACTGTGTTTCAAACGATTATTCAATATTTATTATCGAATCTTTACCAAATAAAAAATGCCCTAGGTATAGACAATATAAAGAATAAAGCTATAATGCCGCTACCAAAACATTCTATTATTTCATTGAATAAACTTTCAATTCATAACTGCAGTAACACATTTATTCGACCAATGGAAGTTCCAGGTCCATATATCTCATGAAAAAATAATACTAAATAGACAAAGAAATATATTAAACGAAAATAACTCTATCTGATCAAGATCAAACAGTTTGGTTTATAGAGCCAAAAACTATACTTCACACGAATTGGTTGAAGGATCAATGGTCCTCGATGACTGGAGGTGTCTTCTATGATATTTCCAAGGCATTTGACAGAGTGTGGCATGAAGCTCTCCTTTACAAGAAGACCCAAAATATTTACCCGTAGACATTAAATAAAACAATAATGTGCTCTTCCTAAAAATAGAAAGTTCAGAGTTAAAGTCGAGAGAGAGGAGAGAGGTCCTACATTCTTTTTGACATATATATTGATGATTTTATTTTTTCCGAAGGAACTACACTACATCTCTTTGATGATGACACCGCCATTCTAGCTTCCGCCTATATATAGCACAAAAACAATCAACAATGAACTGCAAGAGACCTGTCCATACGCAGAGATATGGTGCAAAACTTGGCGAATATAAATGATATCTCAAAATACTAATACAATTCTTTTCTCGCGTCTAATAGAGAAAACTATTGAGGTCAACAAAGAAATACGTTCCACCAATGGCACCATCAAGTGGAGGATCAAAGTAAGATATCTAAGAGTAACATGCATCATAACGGGTTGGCGTTTCTTAATTTATAAAAAAAAAATTGTCGACCGAATATTATGGAAAAAACCTAAATCAACGTTATTCCTTTATATAGATGGCGCACTGCCAACTAAAATTATTTTTTTAGGGAACTCAGCATATGCCATAATTATTTTTGAATAGGTATATGTATTGGATCAAAAAATAATTTAATTACCAATATTCAGTTGCTTGAACGCAAACCTTTTCGAGGTATGAAAACGTATTAATGTAAACAACAAACTCAGCGCTACATAGTCCGCCCCTGTATTATTACAGTTTGGTTTTTGTCTGAATTTTCCTAAATTGGTTATGTTGCTCTCTTTTTTCATCACTAGTAAAGTATTTTAATTAGGTGTTAAACAGTGTCGTCGTTCTGATGCACAATTAAAAGGAGATGTGCCTCTTTTTCTATGTAAATATATATTAAAAATGAATTAAAATATCTAGCGGAATAGAAAACAACTAAACATTGATTTAACCTGTTCTTTGATATTTGGCCAACCCAATCTATATATATAAAATTGAATGTCTGTGTGTGTGTCTGTGTGTGTGTGTGTGTCTTCTATGGATTCAAAAACCATACATCCAATCGCCGTGAAATTTTGGGATATTATTAGGTGTATCCCCGGAAAGGTTTACGAAAAAAAATATCTTGAATATCCTTAGAGTTATTTGCAGATTTGTAGCTTTAACTCGCAAGCAGCGCCGCCATTGAGACAGAGATAGGCTTAGGTTTGCTGCTCCTGATGACCTTGGGTCTGCCCCACCCCGTGAGAGAATGGATTCGCCCGGCCGCCCACCGACCAATCAGGGCAGAGTTGGTGACACAGCTATGCCAAGTAGACAAGAAAAAAAGCCTCGCGGGAGCTTGCCCAAGATGACCTCCGGGAACTTCGTCCATCTTCCATAAATGACCATGAATTTATTCAACCTTATCGAGTATTTTTCAAGGAACCGGGAAAAAATGTTCACTTGATAAAACGATGATTTTGTAATGTAGAAAATTAGAAAAGACAAAATTCAGAATGACACGGCACACAGGGACCGGGCAAAAATAATCACTTTATCGAGAGATTCAAATTTACGAGTTTCAAATTATCAAAATATATCTATTTCTTTTTATAAGTTTATAGAGAATTGTTTTAACAAATGTTCGTTAGACAAACCTTTACTCGGGTACCGATTAATATCGATTTTATTCAACTTATCGAGTATCTTTCAAGGGACCGGGAAGAAATGTTCACTTTATCGAGAGATTCGTTAGACAAACCTTTACTCGGGTAAAACACGGGCGAAGCCGGGTACATCCGCTAGTTTCTTGATAAATTAATAAAAGTCATCCACCAACGCGTTTCGCGCTGTTGGCGCTCGTCAGTGTGGAGCAGGCTGTACCACTGCCACCAAAAATATTTGTATATATATTATATTTATATATATATATATATGTAATATTATAAAGAATATTGTCTAATAAATAATTATGTACCATGTTGGATATAATGTATTCTGTATGGATTCAAATAAAGATGGCAGTCAAAGGACGTGGAGATGGAAGAAGTAGAAGAGAAAAGAACGACAGATCCAAGTCGTGTATCTAGGTCACTTAGAACAAAGAGGCCCTCATATTCCAGAGTTGAATGTCCTGAGAGATTGGGATGTTAGGCAAAGCTCCTTCCCGACCAACCATCATGGCCGACAGAGACAGGGACCAATCAAAGGTCAAGCAGGGTCCCACATGACCCAAGCCGGGGGGAGGGGCAACCGCAGTTCGGTCGGTGTAACGTGTGTGTCAAGACGTGTGTGTGCATCTTCTAAAAGTAGTGCCTCGAGGTCCAAGATGTGAGTCATCTCAATCCAATTTAATCGCGAAAATCCTTCCATCTCCTCTCCCGAGCCGCCAATGATTAATATTCCGAGGTGTTTTGTGATTCATTAATCGATATAGTGTGCCGATTTTTCATCCACCGCCATCGATAACGACTGCCCAAACATACAAAACCCCATCCACTCCCGAGGATTCTCAGGACAAAGCACTTTATCACAGTGAAGTCGACAAGCATTTTTTTTTATATTATAGAGAGTCGACAGGATGGACGAGAAAAACGAAACGCAAGACGCGGAGGAAGACACCGCAGAGGGAGAAAACAACCCCGCCGTAAGTACTCCCAAAATAGAACCACCTCCTCCGTCGGCAGAGTTGCCGGCCGTCTTGGCACGCCTCGCGGCGTGTTTATCTGCCCTTCAGACCACCAGCGACCGCGTGACCCATCGGACGGAGATAGAAGTCCAGAGCTTCGACGGGACCTACCCAGCCGCCCAGTTCTTTCGGACATATGACCAGAAAACAGACTGGGATGGTCTCACCAACACGGAAAAAGTGCTCCGCCTACCCCGTTACCTGAACAACAAACCGCTAGAACACTTCAGGAGGCTTCGGATGGAGACCCAACATTACATCCAGGTGAGACAGACCTTCCTGGATCTCTATCCGGAGACCAATGAGGCCACGTATGCCCAATACTTCTCCATGAAGCTGGCCGGACAGCCCAACCTGGAAGAATACTATCGGAATAAGACCGCGCTGGGTCTACAACTGGGCCTCCCACAAGAGGTCATCTTGGAGACGCTCACCGAGGGGCTGCCACCCTCCGACCAGCGCCTCGTCCGCATTGTGCTGCCAGAGAACCTAGGTGCATGGTTCCGGCTGGTGCAGCGGATCCGCGGCAGCGGCGCACCATCTCCAAGGCACCCAGACGAGCACGCACCACCCCTACTGGGCCCCTACGCACCGGTGCGACCTAGTCCAAGAACAGTGCCAACCAGGTCGACCCCGCCAACAGACTGCCGTTTTTGTGGTGGACTACACTGGCACTCTGAGTGTCGTCTCAGACAAGCCCCGCAGTTGCCCCGTGCCTCCGGAGACGCACGAGCAGCGCGCTCCGCGCAACTAGCGGAACAACGGCCGCGACCCAGCCCCATCACCCAGCGTCACGCGCACAAGCCACTGGGATAACCAAGGGAGCCCCAGACCAGCAGCCAGCAGGTAGGCCTACTGACCAGGCCTTTCGTCAATCTGACAATTAGACTGCCAAGCTCCCATGGACTGTCCCTACCATTCCTGATAGACACGGGTGCGTCCGTTAACCTAGTGTCATGTGCCATATATAAAAATTTAAAGAATAATTTCCCTGACCTAAATTTAATAACTAAAAAAATAATAAATTTACAGACAATAGATGGCCACGTGCCAACAATAGGCCAGATTACCTTCCCCCTATCCATTCATGCCATAACCCAAAACGAAGTATTCCACGTGGTGGACGCCCCTCTACCATTTGGAATACTTGGTATTAATACCCTCCGTAAATTCAAATTAAAAATCGATTTTGCACATGGCACTATGTACCAACTCGACGCACCTTTGTCGCCCCTGACCTACCACTTTGCTGTGTTGCCCGAAAGGTGCACATATTGGGAATGCCAGGCGGACCTATGCAAGGCCCACACTATTTTTCCGCCTTCCGCCAACAATACCCAATATGCGCATTTTTCGGACAACACGTCCACAACCCAGGGACTCACCCAACCACCGCACCATGTCCAATCAAAGAACTTTTTTAGAGCCAACTGCTCTTATTATAGGGTCAAGGTACCAGAACAACCACCCAATGCCAACCTCTCACACCCCACCAAGGTCCAAACGGACCACCTTCACCATACACCCAAACATCCCCATTCCACACACCATTCCATGTACCACACACACCACCCATCATCACCAGAACACCTCCCAGGGATCCCCATAGACAATCAACCGCAGCCACCGTATCCACCTCAATTCCCGGCGCTATTGCGCCAATACCAACACGTGTTCTCCCGGAACAAATTCGCGGTCCCATGCCTAAAGGTTCCCCCAGTAAGAATCGCCACCAACTCCGACAAAGTCGTCACCATCCGCCCATATAGGGTACCGATATGCGACCAACGGGAAATACGCAGTCAGATCCGACAGATGTTGGATAATGACATCATTGAGCCGTCCTACTCCCCTTTCTCTAGCCCGGTCACCCTAGTGACCAAGCGAGACAAGACCAAAAGGTTTTGTATCGACTATAGGAAGGTGAACGAGGTCATAAGCTCCGATGTCCATCCACTCCCGAGGATCGAAGATATACTGGACCGTCTCGCGCGGGCCAAGTATTTCTCGACTGCCGACGTCTCCTCCGCATATTGGCAAGTGCCGATACACCCTGATTCTCGACCACTGTTGGCCTTCGCCACGATGGACGGGTTGTATCAGCCCACCCGATTGCCTTTCGGACTTAAGACCAGTCCACAGATCTATGAAAGGGCAATCAATCAGGTCCTGCAGGGGCACGGACTTGATTGTGTGGCGCACTATTTTGACGACTTTGTCATATATTCGGAGACACTGGAGGAACACCAAGAACACCTGCGCAGGTTTTTCGCGTTCTGCGACGCGGAGAACTTGCAACTCAACCTCACCAAATGCGAGTTTTTTAGGCAGACCATCGAATTTCTGGGGTACACAATCACCGCTGGTACCACCACCCCACTTATCCGCAATACCGACGTAATCCACGCTATCCCACCCCCGAACAATCGCAAAACGCTGCAATCCTTCTTAGGCGCCGTGAACGTCTATAATAAGTTCATCCCGGACTATGCCCGTTTGCGGACCCCACTCAACAACCTTCTCAAGAAGGATGTGACGTGGGACTGGGATGACAAATGCCAAAAGGCGTTCACCAGCCTGAAGGAAAGCCTCACACAACACCCCGTATTGCACCTCTACAAGGATGAACTACCATGCCAGGTATATTGCGATGCATCAACACTTGGCATTGCAGGCGTCCTCAAACAAGTCCACTCCGCTGGGAAGGCCTACCCAGTCCAATATTTCAGCCGCGCTCTGCGTGTACACGAGCGGAACTACACCATCTCCGAACTAGAATGCCTCGCCATTGTCGAGAGCGTGGAGAAGTTCCGTGTGTATCTAATGGGCAGAAAATTCACCATATTTTCTGACCATCACGCACTGCAGTGGCTGAAGACGATCAAAAACCCGTCAGGCAGAATATTCCGATGGAGTTTGAGGTTATCGTGTTACGAATACGAAGTCCGCTACATAAAAGGATCACTACAACATGAAGCGGACCTCCTATCCCGTAACCCGTTTTGTGGATTCTTAGACGCCACCATCATTAAGAACCACCAACTCACTCCTTCGGGAGAATCTAAACTGACCATTGATCGAAACGGACTGCAAACCCTAAAGCGTAGAGGTGTAACCAAAATTGTCGTCCCTGACGCCCTCGTTCCCGACCTACTAACAAAGGTGCACAGTCGGTACAACCACCCGGGCATATCCCAGATGACCAGGCTCATCTCTCCCCAGTACTACTGGAAGGGGATGTCAGAAGACATCTCCAAAACCACCAAAGCCTGCGCCATCTGTCAGTCAACAAAACCCCCTCGAGGTCCCACGTTTGGGGAACTAGGACAACTTCCTGTGGCCACTCAGCCTTTTGATCTGGTCGCCCTCGACACCATAGCTGGACTTGCCAAATATGGTAACGCCAAAGCTTACCTCCACGTTGTGGTGGATCACTTTTCGCGCTACACGTGGACCTTCCCCTCAAAATCTACCAGCCTCACCACCTATCAACAGGTGATAAAGCGAGTGTTCCAGGACGGCTCTCCGAAACGCCTACTCACGGATAGAGCGCCTGCGTTCACCTCACCAAAGTTCAGGAAGTTCCTGATTAACAGGAACATCCATCCCCTGCTCACCACCAGTAACAACCCCCAAGCTAATGGTCTATGCGAGCGCCTGAACGCTACCTTAACAGGCAAACTAAGGTTACTCCATTTGGAAAACCCCAAAGCCGCATGGACTAAGCTGGCGAAGCGCGTTACTGTGGTGTATAACAACACGCCCCACTCAGTTACCGGGTTCCCACCTGGCTACCTGATGTTCGGCGTTCTACCTCCCGAGCTCACTGAGCATGTAAACCCCTACCCAGTTTTAACCACAGCCCGACGGATAGCCCATGAACGTACCCAGGCCAAGCACCTCAAGGACAAACATGCCTACGACCAACAACATAAGACACCCCATTTCGAACCCGGAGATCTCGTGTTGGTAAAAGTTTACCATCACCCCAACACAGGCAAACTGGCTCCGTATTTCACGGGTCCCTACGAGATCTTAGAGATCATCTCTCCCAACGTGGTGAGAATAAACCGACCCAACCAACCTCTAAATCGGAATACCGACACAGTCCATGTAAATAAATTACAGTACTATAACGAAAATATTCGTTATATCGCACCTCCCACTCTGATACCACACCCTGCTAAACCCCAATCTAGGACGCTACCACCACTGTTCGAGCACCTCACCCCAGACCTCTTTACAGTTGAGCGCTTTGCTCCTACAATAGGCAATTGTACCACTACCACCCCTGTTGACCCACAATGTAACATTATCGCCCAACGCGATATTCCCCAACCTGCAATATCCCGTCCAACCCATATAACCAAAGTTAAAACCCCAATCCCTACAGTTAGGGCTGATCCCAAACCAATTCCCTTACAGGCAAGGTTTTTTCGTAACGTGAAAACCTTCCCCTTGTTCCACCTCCTATACCTCATCAACCTTTTCATCCTACCCACTGTACTATTACCCATGGCCACCCTACTGTATGTCAGTGTCTATACACTGCAGCCCAACCGTCTCTTCCAACTACAGGAAGCCCTATTCGAAATAACCATCGCCGTAGTGGAACTAATCCATCGAACCATAGGAATAATTCTCCCGGAGTTATGGACCATCCTTGTCCACAGTCATGCCTTGGTCGCTCTAATAGGTGAAATCATAGGAGAGATGTTCCAAACCCTCTTTAGAGCGCGCCAAGTCGAATAGCGATCTCCCCACCTTTACAAACACTCGTCGATCACCCCGCTGTCAGCTGGCGTCCACTTTACAGAAACCTTCCGCCGCGCCGACGTCACGTCCTTTCCGATCACGTGACCGACGTCACATCCTCCCTGCGGAATGTAAACAAACCCGCCGTCACTTTTCGCGTGTCACCACACTTAAAGTTACTTTCTGGAACATACACTCACACACACTCGCATACATTCACGCACCTATATAGTTTTGGCAACCTTATGACCTACGACCCTATAATAAACAAAGATTGGACATTGTTATGTAAAAAAAATATTCTTCTTTTGTGTATATTTTTGTTAACCAATTTTAAAGGACTTGTACACAACCAGCACTTTTATTTTTTTTTTATTTTTATTTTTTTTATTCCCACCATCCATGTCTATCACCCTTTCAATTTCTTAATCACCTCAAGTTTATTTTTTCCTTTTATTGTTTAAACCTTGTTTTGTCCTAACTGAATGAACAACTGACCTGACGCAATACTTCTCATGTATCAGCCTTCAGTTATCATACAGGAGCTTTGATTTCTTTTTTTTATGTTTTGTTTATATTTTTTCACCGCCCCAAAGGCTAATCAGATTTCTTTTTTCTTTTTTTTTTCCCTCCATCACCAAAATTTATTGTCTATAGTTTTCTTTTTATTTCTGTTAATGTCTTATATGTTTTGTTTGGATTGCACCTCATAGAGTTTCCCTTGCTGTGGGTTTCCACACAGCAAGATTGAACACCTATGCAGGCAAGATTTTTTTTTCCTCCAAAAAATTATCATATTTTTTCCTAGTTTAGCAAGCACCCCTATCTACTCAAATTTCTTTTTTTTACTTATTTCCATCATTTACTTTCTCCCCAATTGTATCTAACCACTCACTATTTTAAAAAAATTTTATTTTTTTTCTTTCCCAAAAAATTATTTTTCTTTTTTTCAGAATTTAATACAGATCCCTTTTAAAATTCTTATTCATAGGGGGCGCATCTGTAATATTATAAAGAATATTGTCTAATAAATAATTATGTACCATGTTGGATATAATGTATTCTGTATGGATTCAAATAAAGATGGCAGTCAAAGGACGTGGAGATGGAAGAAGTAGAAGAGAAAAGAACGACAGATCCAAGTCGTGTATCTAGGTCACTTAGAACAAAGAGGCCCTCATATTCCAGAGTTGAATGTCCTGAGAGATTGGGATGTTAGGCAAAGCTCCTTCCCGACCAACCATCATGGCCGACAGAGACAGGGACCAATCAAAGGTCAAGCAGGGTCCCACATGACCCAAGCCGGGGGGAGGGGCAACCGCAGTTCGGTCGGTGTAACGTGTGTGTCAAGACGTGTGTGTGCATCTTCTAAAAGTAGTGCCTCGAGGTCCAAGATGTGAGTCATCTCAATCCAATTTAATCGCGAAAATCCTTCCATCTCCTCTCCCGAGCCGCCAATGATTAATATTCCGAGGTGTTTTGTGATTCATTAATCGATATAGTGTGCCGATTTTTCATCCACCGCCATCGATAACGACTGCCCAAACATACAAAACCCCATCCACTCCCGAGGATTCTCAGGACAAAGCACTTTATCACAGTGAAGTCGACAAGCATTTTTTTTTATATTATATATATACATATATATATGGCATAAATAGTCCAATATATGTGGTAAATGTGTAAATAAAATATAATATTAACTACAATTCCCTCCACAATACCATTAAGTATAGGCTCAGCACAACAATGGGCTCTCTACCCCGGGTGAGGAAAGAATGGATTCTCTCCAGGATTTATATCTCTTTGTATTTCTTTTTTTGTTGTTCTAATATTTCACTGGAAATCCAATAAATATATACATTTCTGATATTCAACACAATTTACTGTAGCCTTTTTTAACGGTATATTTATATATATCGTTTCACACACATAATCCAATATTTTAAATTGGGTTTGTTTTTCTATACCACACGAATTCAATTATTTAGAGAAAATATTCATTTCCCATTTTAAAAATATGATATTTTGAATTATTCATATTAACGAGTGCTAACAAAATAGCATTAATAACCTTTTGCCTTCTCTCTGCCGCGATATGAATTTAAAACATTATTTAACGATAATATTTGAAATATAACATTAGATGTATTTCTATTCAGCCTTTATCCTGCAGTGACTAAAAATTAAAAGATCAGTGGTAATGCCATCTATTGGCCGTGTAAGGAAACAATATATGGCCGAATGTCTCCAACTATACTTCCTCAATTATATTTTAAAATGTGAGATGGCTTAATTTTGCGTATTTTTAGATTAACACACAATTTTTCCACTCCTCTCTTACTATAATAATAATAATCAAATTCACGCTTTGAAAATATCAGATTTCTAACTTCAGGTTCAAGTAATGAAGCAATTTTAGTGCGTGTTTTTAGTTTACAACTTTTATTCAAGGGAATTCACCACTTCAATTAACCATAGGCCTATGCCATTGCATGCATCTAATATTAAATTCTGCTTATATACCCGATACTTGAGCAAACTTCTTGGTTGTCTCGTATTTAAGGACTTCATGGACATTAGCTCAGAGGACTGTATATATTTATTTAAATGTATTTATCTATATATTGAATGCATATAATGATTTTCCCAAAGCATAAAGGACAGTGGTAAGCATTTTATTTGTGAAAGAAAATTTCGTGCTAAAATGGTTCGATATTTAAAATGTAGATGGCGCGTTTTAATACCATATAATCAATTAATATTTATCAATTTTGCCGACTGATCTAACGAGAGCTATCATTTAGAAGCCATGGTCTCCAGTTCTGCTCTTCTCAGTTTGCCGAAGATGGTGTTGTGGCTTTATCACCCACCCCAGTCCACTGGTTTACGTGGACGACTAGTTTTGGTGCCTACTTTGACAGGAGAGGTGGCCTGTATTATATACAATAATTTATCGGTATAGAAAATGAGCCTAATAATGTTTTTTTTTATCAGAAACTCATGAACATTAGCAATATAGCGTGGTGTATACAGACAACGCCACGTAGGCTAACAACCAGAACCCGTGCAGGTTGGGATTGTCTTGATTTCTAATTTAAAGATTATTGTACCAAAATACAAATTGAATAATCAACTTCTAGTTTTTAAAATATTTATTCCGATAGATGGTCCTGATCAACATCACCGTTCAGTTTCATGTTACAATATAACCTAATCAAACAAATTCCACAAGTTTCTGGAGATGAGTTCTCCAGTTATCTTTATTAAGCATAATTCCAAGCTTTCGTGCATCTCTGTCCATCTACAGGAGTACATAAAAATATATAAACGCCGTTAAGATGATAACTGATTGATATAAACATATAAATATTAGGATAGAATACCCATATGCATATTTCTTGATGTTGTAAATAATATATATATACAAATAATTTATTCAGTTAGTTTGTATTTGCTAATTGTCTATGCTTTAATATATATTTTTCTCACAACTTACCATGAAAATGATCCCTCTAGTAAAATAAATCATCTGGGAGCGACCTTATTTGCTAAATACTCTTCATTATTTATATAGATCCTCTAATAAACGACCACCTACAGAAAAGTCCATTCGTGGTCTGGGGCGGTCATATTAGCCCTTACTGTACGATGCCAAAGTACCAATGTTTTATATTGTCTCGGATAAACGAAGTGGAGCTGGTGTTAGGCAATCCTCACACGTGGAGCCTATAAATTTTAAATGGATCTAGACAACATCCCAGTTGACAGGAATACTAATGAGGGAATTACTTGCTAACATTGGCTCATTTGAATGTCTCGCCAGCTTGTCGATGATTTCACCATTGTGGAGCAACTGATCATTGTGACAGATTCCTCTCTGAGAGTTTATTTTTAATACATTATAAATATAATATAATATTTATTTATTTAAAAACTAGAATTTACATAGGATGTGTGTGTTCTCTAAATACTACATGATAAGATACTAAAATTTGATTTTGATTGAATCAAATTTTACATGTACAGAGAAATGGCAATTGATCTAGCAAAAGGGAACTGGAATTTTAACACCCAAGGCATCTCAAACAGAAATTTCTTATCAAAAACAAGGATTGAGTTCTAGAGACTTTTATACTGTAACATCCTTAATATCTTAATTGGAGTCAAAGCGACACTTTAGGATAGCTAATTATGATGATTGGACACCAACCAATTAAGAATCTTCGTAATCACAATAATACCATAACTTTAAAGTTACTTCCCAACTGAGGATGTTAAACTGGACTGATGTAGATAAACGGATTAAAATATATAGATTAAGTGAAACCAATGAATGCGGAAGATGTTCATTAACTTTAATTTAATTACCTTGATTGAATTTATTTACAGGAAGCTACTTTTGTCACCTCCTTTATTCAATTCGCTCGGACCACCGATTACACATTCACCTAGTAGAAATTCCTCACTAACTTCATTTGTAGTGGTATTTAAAAATAACAGTGGAAGCCAAGTGGAATTAGAACAAATTTTCTCATTTGATATTATAGATAAATAAAGTTTGATTAGAACCTTTAACTTTAATCGCAAACATATAAAGTAAATGTAACAAATGAAAACATTAAGAGGCGAATGTTTATTTTTCACAAATATATCAAACTTCTACTTTCCTTACTGCGATGAAAAAATATTGGGAGGGCTTGGCTAATCAGTGGTGAACCCTCCCTGCGGTTAAATCCTCACCACTGATGTGCCAAGCCCTCCTAATATTTTTTCATCACAGTAAAAAAAAGCAGAAGTGTGATTTATTTCTTAAAAAAAAAACATTCATGTCTTAATATTTTCATTTGTTATATATAGGTGGCGCGTTATTGCTCTGTATATAAGGTAAATGTAACAAAAGAGGTATCTCTCTCTTTATAAATGCTTTGAAACATGGCATTTTTGTTTCATTCCAATATCGAACTTACTGATGATGATAAAAATATGGTGCAACACTATAGTTTGGGAATTTACATAAAAAATCCAACTTGATAAATAATGTTTTGTTGAACAATGCATTGTTTCAATGCATACTAAAAGAGAGTGGTGTCTCTTTTGGTGCATCAATACCATTTTTTACATTACTTCATAGTATTTAGAGTAAGTGTGTAAATATTGCGTCAATAGAAATTGGTGCACTCTAATATGTATTTTATCGAAATACATCGTAAGACAAGTTTGAATGAAGGATTAAAAGCTGCTAGAAAACTTTGAAAACCTCAAGTTTCTTTAATATCTCTGTTCGTTCTAAAGGCTCTCTTTTTCCTAGGTTCTACCTAATTAAAGCTACTCTGTATAAGAGCTATTAGCTTGAAAGCTTTCCAAGTAAAGGTACTAAAGAAAGTACCGTTTTCAAATGTTGCATAGAATATTTTAATTAAAGATATTTTAAGATAATGTTCTCCTGATTGTGTACAACTGAATTTTCTCATATTAATATGCTGCATTAGCGCGCCATCTGTTATAAAAATTGTAAACTATTTTCGACGCGGCATAAATTGTTTCAAATTAAAACGAATCATACGCGTCAAAAATGGTTGACATTTCTTATAAATTTTCTAATGGCTTGCGCGACCTGTCGAAATAAATTTCAACTAATCGTTGATTTTAAATTATACCAGAAATAACCAAGTACTTTTCAAAATAAATCAAATTCAACGATTAATTTATATTTATTCCGACAGATGGCGCAAATCATTAGCAATTTCAAGTTACACAATCAGAATAAGGATTTCGCTTAATATAACAAGTTGATCCCAGTACAATTTTACTTTTGTACCTTTTTTTACAATAGAATTTTACCAAACAGTATACAATTTCAAAACCTTTTCACCGTAATTTTTATTTAATTATTGAAAACTGCTTGTTCAGACCTTATTGCAATTAGAAACATATTTGCTTATAAGAGCTTGGTTCATCATTATTAAATCTTTTCAGACGTTTGTCCAGATATATCACCTTATTTTATAATATACTAGCCGAATGACCCGGGCAACGCCCGGGTTTTACCCGATTAAATGTTTTTATTTAAATACTATTCGTAACAATTATAAATTGGCGCCGTGGATGTCACTCTTGTGAAACGTCCCGCTCCAAACTTTGTGTCTGATAAGCGATATTTTTATAGAGATATGATCTGGCTTTGTGTCTTCTGCTTGAATGAATGTTTTTCTGTTAGAATTTTGTCCCTGCATACTAAAAATAAACTCGCTTCACCCGTGGTCTCTGCTTTCTGTATTTTTCCCGATATGATTTTGTATCTGATAATTAAATATGATACAGAAATATTGTCATCATCATTTTTTAACTAAAAAACAACTATTTATGCCCAGAACCTGTCAATTTCAATTTTTCTTGGCTAAAAATCCGATAAATATATCTTCCAGAATTTTTTCTACGTCCTGTTAAAACACGTTTTACATGTACATTAGGTCAACTGATATTATCTCCCATCTTCACCGCTAAAGGCGCTGCTTGCGAGCGAAAGGGCAAATTTGCAACGTAATTTGCGAATAACTCGAAGAATATTCGGGATAGAGACCTGAAATTTTCACTATAAGTTTTTTTCAGATTCTACTCTATATACTGTTAAAATTCAGTCAGATTAGTTACGTATTGTGGACGTGTATAGCCGACATAGGAACAAACACACATACATACATACATATACTGACTTTTATATATATAGGGATAATTGAGGTAAGGACTGCAAAAGTAATTTTGACTCATTAGAGTTTCGGTTCGGAGAAAGAGGTTTACTATTCCAAATAAAAATACATTAATTATTAACCAAATATTATTTTTTTTTTATATTTACAAACATGTATATAAGAATATATATAGATAAGCTGATTAATATTAGAAAATTCAGAAAAATTAATTTTAAAACGCCCGATATGAAAAAGCACAAAAAAATAAAATCAATTATCTTTATTTGTTGATTAAAATCTTGTATTAAAAATTTTGCATCCAATTTATTTAATGGAATAATAAATTAGTAAGTGTTTTTCACTCTAAGCTGCTATTTTCATAATTAATAAGTTTCATAGAAGAGAGATAAAGGCATTGACTGGCAGCACTTTTTTTTTTTTTTGAAGCCGAGAATGGCTCTGCTGGTTTGAAGCCATCGAAAAACTGACAGGAACGTCTTGGCGAAAGATAAAGAATCCTGAGCTCAAATCAACAGATTTTTCCCCTATTGTTGAATGATGAAATACATTAAAGAGTTTGTGCATCTGCACCCTGCAACACCATTCCTCCTTTCCAGCCAGCGAGAACTTATGGACGTTCGTGCATCCAACAACCATTTAATAGGTCACACGTGTTCGCCTTTTTAACGTCAGTTTTTTATGTAGTTGACCAAACAACCCACAAGCAACTAGAGGAGTTATTGTGCGGCCTTGTTGCTCTCCTAACCCTCCTGCTTGGACATAGGTAAATACGCCCTAAGCTCTAAAAACGCACTGTCATCCCATCTCTTTAGCTCCCGTACCAGCTCCAGTACGTTCTAAATTTACCGACGTCTTTGAGGAAAGGCGTAAATACAGATATTTGCCTTCAGGAAACTACAGGTTCATACATGTAAAAAGCAGTTGTTCGACTTTGCAATAAAAATGTGCCAGAGCGTTCAATTTGGATTAATACATTTATTAAGGGCGCGATTCGAATTAGATCACAATTTAATCAATTTTCTAGAGTGAAATATAGAGAACCGTCTTTTATAACGAACCTCAAATAACTCCAAACATTTTTACTACCATTTAGTGAACTCTGGTTATAGTTAACTAAAGGTTTAATGCCCTGAAGTTCGCTATAGTGAGGTTTTGATATATTTTCTAAATTGAAACAAGCACAATATAGAAGAGAGAGATAGATTCGAAATTTAGCATAGATATTCGAACACTAAAAAATATTAATAGAAAATATCTGCTTTTGAGGACAGAATAAAGAATAGCATGGCTAAGGTATCTCTCATATAAATATGACCAAGCCTAGTTACCAAGAATCCTATTTCTCCAAACTAAGAATAGCCGCGGGGTATTAAAGAGGTCAATTTCCGGACCCTCTCCCCAATGGAACGACCAAGAAGCAATTCCAGATTCCCAAGTTACTTTCCTTAGACTGCCTATTTCTTTATTATAGGACCATGTATTGTAACTCTCCGCGGCGGGAGTGTTTCTTAAATTGGCTACCATTACCCATGGTAACTTTGTCTATGGACCTCGCTCTAAATACTTGCCAGAATTTACTTTGTTCTTTAAATATATTTCTTGATACCTAAAGGAAGTTCGAATAGAATCAGTTACTCTCTCTGGTTTGTATATTTTGTTCAATGATCATTTTGATTATTGACCAAACGTTGTGAATATTTATATATTGGATGATTTGCGTAAGTATTGTTGGACTTGTATATACACTGTATGTACTCTTCTTTTCAGTAATCTCTACGGTAATACAATACATGAGAGAAAAAATATAAATAGTTTAAAAATGAAACTATTCATAAATTGATACAATAAAATTTAAAATTAAATGGATTTTCAACCGGCCATCTCGAATAGAGGGTATGGGATCTGACATTAGAATTAAAGGTCTTTAAATAAAGAGATATTTATAAATATTGTTGATATATCTTAGAGTGACATAGAGGTAAATAAAAGGAAATACATAGGAATCAGTATATTCTAAATATTAATTAATGTATGTTTATATTTGCGTGTTGTCCCTTCATCTAGTAAACGTATTGAATATATGAGTGAAAATTGAGTATTATAAAATATTTTTAAAAATATTATTTGCATCATATTTAGTAAAATACTATAAAATATTGTAAAGTGAACTTTTTCAATAATATTATATATATTGTATTATTTAATGTATATTCATTTGAATGATTTATCATATTTTCGTAATGCATTTTAGCGGTGTCGATATAATATTAACAAAATCATTGGAAAAATACAAATTAATTGGTTGGAGAAATAAGATTTTTAAAGAAAATTGTGAAGGGGAGAATTTTGAATGTGAAGAGAATAATAGGAAGATAAATTCGACTGATGGACCGGATAGATGGCGAAATTAAGAATAAAGAAATAGGTTCAATATAAATAGCGAAAATTACATCACTGGAGATCTCACCAAGAGAATCTGAAGAGATAACTACTGTATTATTTTAAATGATGAGAGGCTAATCTGGAATAATTTAGTTTGATTCTTAATAAAGTATTTTGATGTTAATTTGGAAGGCCGAATTTGAACAAGATATTTCACTGTATGTGTCATTTATTTATCTATTCATCTATATCATTTAAAATAAATTACATATGATCAATTTTTTTTCTTTATTTTTTAAATATAAATATTATATATACTATATTATCTTTTACATTTTAATTTTATGTAATTGTATTATTGTTGAAGATGCTTAGAGTTGGAGACACCAATAGTCACAGAGTATATAATAGATGGAGATGGTGAGAGTATCCAAGAAATAAACAAATAACCTTTTGGAATATCGTAAAATACATTATTCGCTAAGCATTGCCACACTATATATCTTTACTAAATATATTGTGACTAGGAAAATATTTACATAATACCTATCTTTGATTTGAACTGGCATAAAAAAATTATATTCATATATCATAACACAATAGGCTATTTGTCTCTTACAAGTTATTTTAATATTATTATTATTATTTTACAATATACCAGGAGTCAAGATAGCAAATGTAAATATCTTCGTTTACTTTTACAGTTATTATTTTTTGAAGTTGTAAATATAAATTTGTAAATAGACTGACCAATCGTTACACTTTTTAGAGAAAAACTTGTAACCTTTTTGAAAAATAAAGTTTATATTTTTACAATATATTTCAATATTCTATCCTAATTACTCGATGAAAGTTCTAGCTAATATATAAGCTTATCATATTAGCTATTGGTTGTGGCGGCGAGGTATCTCGTTATTCCTGGTCTAATATGCCCTCGGGGAGAAGGGCAATATTGGATGTAAATTGTGGTAAAAGATGGCGCTTGGGCCTCTGTGATTATCTTTTAGGAAGTTGGACAAAATGTCTGCTTGTGGGGGACAATCGATTTGACCGATTTAACCATTGTCTCTTAAATCAACTTCATTTCTCTCGATTATTTTAAATGTTAGAAAGTGGCTTGTGGTATGGTGAGGTTTATTGTACTTTTTGACGTAGGAATCGTTCTCCTTCTTGTTATTTTGAAATTCTGAATTATTTTACAGACATGCGCCAGACTAATATAATCAATGAGTGCCAGTAGATAAACGTAGTTCTGACACCTAAGAAAACAAATTCAAACAGATTTCTACATAAGTAGAAATGTAGTGAACCTACAGTATATGCATTCCCAAGCCTCGATCGAAGATGATAATGTTTATACAGTATCATGTGTACCTGGGATTAATTATAACACAGTAATAATACAATATTTCAAATAAATTTCATTGGCAAGTAGAATAAAATAGAATCCTCAAAGTATCAGAAAACAATAGCTTTAATGCATCTCCGACAAGAGCAAATGTACAATTATTGATTGTACAATCAGGATGACAATCCGTCCATCCTTTTCAAATAGCGATGCATTAAAAGCTCACAATATTGCCACCTGAAAAATTAGGGAAGACAAAAACTTCAGGAGGAGATGACAATTTATTTCAGGGAAGGACAAACTATGAATTGTAAACAAAAGATAAGCCACGAGGGAAATTTACAGAGTCGCAAGATATAAACAAAATTGACCACTCTGTTAATAAAAAAAAAATAAAATTAATAAATACTATGTTACAATATATATGAAGATATTTAAAACTACGGTAGGGAAGTTTTAAATGGAGTAAATTCAATCATTAAGTATAGTTCGTAATAATGAATTCTAAGGTAAAAGATGCCAAACTTTGTCAGGAAGAGGTTACCAACATCCATTTGAGACGCCCTTCCAGAATTTCCTCATCAATAATTGAACAAATATCCTGTTCTATTTTAAACCTCCAATAAGTGACAACCTCCATGAGAGGCCAGGAGTATCTATGCTTATAAGCCGCAGTTCTTACAAATGGATGTAATATACAAGTACATACATGGTATTAATTTCAAAAAGCAATGTCATTGACAGTTGAACATACCTTTAGACTCCACCTTTTTATTTATGCACTTACCTAGCGTTAATTGTTCAATTTTGATAATATGGTGAAAATTTATAAATATTTCATAATGTCATATAGTATTCAATATGATTGTCGCGCCATTTTTTCTAAGAAATCAAAACTATTTTTGATGCGTACTTCTTTTTAAAATCGATTTTTTACCGTCTTTATTTTTTTTATTATTACGCTAAGGGCAGTATATAAATGATTTATTTCGAAAAGAAACATACGCGTCAAAAATAGCTTATATTTGTTATAGTATTTAGGTTTTTGATCACAGGTTGTTTAATAGAATAATTCGTTTATTTATAAACTATAGTATTTCATTTATTTTTCAATTTTCTGTGTGTTCCAAGCGGTATACCCCGCGAATGGCAAATATTGAAGTCAACCCTCCCTGACTCCAAGTCCGTATCAACCTGCCAGCGCTGGTAAATGAAAAACTTTAAAAATCTCCGTCAGAGATCCTAATTAAATTGGAAAGATCAATAGGGAATTTCTTTCTCTCTCAAGTTGCTTAATTAAGTTTTGTTGAATCCCTCGCCCATTACCCCTGTAAACTACCTGCTTTAGGAAAATTCTCTTCATTAGAGAATACATCAAATTGAGAAGAAAGAATCTGATAAGGCTCATATAATCGATATTGATGATCGATATCATTGGAATGGTATGGCATCACGCACTGAAAGTTCTATATTTGATCCTTATCGTAGAGCACTATTTATAAATTAGAAATTATTTTGAATGCATATATGTGAAAATAGGCTATACACAGTGCGTGTAGTGTGAACTGATTTAAAATAACGCAAGGAAGTTAAATAAAATGGGAGGAATTACGTTTTTTTTTTCGATTTAAAATCAGGCTTTCGCTCCCGGTCATCGGGTTTCTTTAGAATCCCCCAGCATGCACTGCGTGCGTGTCTTGTTAAAAAGGAATAGAGCCATTTAGCTATATATAAAAACCTATTTTCCTATTTTATTAAAAAAATAAGAGCGTTGCATCTTTATTAATCCCGTTATACTATATGTAAATATATAGTAAAAACAGAATATAAAAACGAATATATTTATTTAAAATAAATGAAGACAAATCATGACAGTTCACATGTGCATTTTCGATGTCAGAGCGCCTTATAATGGAATATAATTTAACTAAATGATGTGCGTTTGAGTTTTTAAAAATATTATTTAGATAATTCATTTCTTGACAAATCTAGAAAAGCTAACCACCTACGAATTTCGGGCTGTGGCGCTCGTCACGTGGTGAAAGCTGTACCTTAACGACCAAATATTTGGTTCAAGAAGCGTCCCGAAAAATCATAAAAGAGGTAGTTATCATCACTTTTTTTTGCTTTAGCTTACTTTTTACATCATTAGCGCAATTACGCAAATTTGGCCTCAAGCACACCCACCTTACTGATAACCTTTTCAACTCCAATATGCTATGTACAAGAAGTAAATATTGTTCTAGTATTCTGATAGTATATAAATTCATACAATAATAATATGATATATGTGGCAGTGTGGTGTCTTGTCCATGGAGCAGATCAGATCGGTCCGTGCACCCTGATGACGTTACCGGCCAACCGAGGTTCCCTTTCCGTAAGGATGTCCTCTTCTGGATTGAATTATGTGATATATAATTATGTAATATTGAGACATACCTGAGAATTCTGCTACACTTTCCGCATATTTATTAGTTTTTTTTTTAATAATCACGTCGTAGATATATATTTCTGTTTATTTTCTCGGCAGTCACATCTGCTCGGTGTCCTCATCAAATATATATTTAGGAAATCTTTTAAATTGAGAAAAAGGCATATATTGTCCGTGCAACTTGGAAGACAACCTGCTCCCAATACAATTTCACTTTTGTAAAATTTCTTAATATCTTTCAGATTCTTTAAACCAAATTCTGACTGTGGTCGCGGTTGGGGAAGGGTTAACATAATCAAGATTTATTTTTATTTATTTCTTTACATTTTTTCTCATCCAAAGGATAAAACGGTCCATTAAGCGTTACTACACTTCTGCCACCTTAGCTAAAACAACGTGGAATAACTGTTAAATTGTTACCAAGTTACACCAATCTGATGAATAAGATCAAAATGCGCGTTTATAAAATGCAAACATCTGGCAGTAATAACATGATTTAGAAACGCCAATTTTCTATATACACAAATAAATATTTTTTTTTATTATTTTAGATTCGTAAAATGAATTTAAAAAAATAATAATATAAATAAAATAAATATTAATAATTATAACAAGACAAATAATGAGTAAAATATGGTTGATTCAAAAAAATAAAAATTGTAAAGACAAAAAGTAAATATAAGAAACATGAATACAAAATTGATTCCTAATTCATTCCATCTTACAATCATAAGCTAAATATATTGAATATATGCGGTTTTAGAGCTCTCAGTTCATGATAAACTCATTAGAATATTCAACCCGCAAAATGCTATTTTCCGAAAGGTTTGTAAGCTTATTGGATAATCCCACGATTATTTAAATCTCGGCAATGTACCGCTTCTCAAATGACATGGCTTCTTTCCAGAGAGAACATATAAATAGGATATGAGTTTATCTCTTTGTTACTCCCTGATTATTGGACAGAATGTACGGAATTATAGACACAGAGGTGAAAGGTAATATAGAAATCATAACTAAGGTGAATAGATGATATAACAAATCTTCTAAATGATCAAAATAACTGTTGACACCTAAGGTACGGCAAAGCCCAATCTGCGAATCAAGCAATTGTTCCAGAACAATGGCGAAATTCTAGTGAAACGGATCAATTCTTCGAATAATTCCAAGCCTCGCTAATTAGGAATTTATTTATTCTCCTCCTCCAAGTTTCACGGAATAAATTTAATGACCCGCTCTGGGATTAATTGTGGAACTTGGGCAAAAACACCCGGGGATTGTTAGCGATAGAAGGATGGCCAGTTCACGGCGCCTCGAGACTCTTTAGCTTATCAGTATCCATTACAGACCATATTGAAGAGCTGAATATGTATAATATATAGATATGCTTATATGATTAGAAAATGTATTCAATGACCTTTCAAATGAGCAATTGAAGGTGACCATCTTTAAAAGCGTTTAGGCTTCCTTTTGAGACTCGAAACATACAGTCTGCACTCTGCTGACGAGGGAAAACAACACAAAACCCATACGTTGTTAACTATTATGGATAATTCAAGAAAGGACAATTGGCCTATATTCAGAAATAAATTCAAATCAGCGTTGAGTCGACATATATTAACCAAAAACAAATAGATGGCGCTTTGCAATCTTTAAATACTGATTTGAGTGGGTAGCAAATGCCTTTTTATCATTTCAAATGATTGATCTTCTTCTCTGTTTCTCCTCTTTACACATATACATATAGGTATAGGATGTAGGAGAAAGGCAAATACAGTTAAATATCACATAAGGAACCGCCTAAAGTTTAAAAATTCATATATCACCTAGAGCTGATCCCTCATTAGATTTTATCAGGTGATGTCTTTTTATTCAACAAATGTGAGGCTCACAGAGTTGGTCTCGCAGTATATAAGTCGAAGGTTATTATCGAAGATATCTAGATATCGGTAATGGTGGGTTTGGAGGATTATCAGGTTTGTGCGAAAACAACTGGATTGAAAAATTCTGTATTGGTCTAATGGAGTTATTCATAGGCATATTACCCGCTGACCCCCAACCCAGTAAAGGGAAGTCAACTTACCAAGGTAAGTAGGGTAATAATGTCTGACTGATAACTGCTTTCACAATATGATAAGTTGGTTTAATTATGTATAGATTTTTATAATATAAAGCGAAAATTCACTGAATAAATATAAAATGTCCATTATCAATTTTTACAACTAGTAAAAACTCGATTTATGATTATAAAAGAAACAGGCTAATATTACTGTCAAGACCAATTAAAAGTAGTATAACGAAGTATTTCTGAGTGAGTTGACTGTAATTCAGCACTAACCTAGAAGCCCCTGTTTTCCCGAGGATTGAATCATTTCCTAGTAAAACTTTCTACAGATTAACAATATCTCGAATTTTCCCACAACAATATTGTAAAATGAATGACAACCTATGGTGAAAGAGGAGTGAACTCCAGCTGCTCCAACTGCCATGTGTGAGGCGCTAAAACAGCATTCCTGTGACATCCACGGCGCCAAGAATCCTTCTGAAGGAGAAGTTGAAGTCAAGTCCCACTTATCGTACCCCTTCTGTTTAGTCGAGATATAATAAAGCGCTGACCTTTTCTGCCTCTTCATGAACTCGCGTTTACATTTTTTGTGGTATTTTAATTAGTCAAAGAACACGAACAGCGTCTAGGTACGACGTTACGATATGTTGAAAAGGGGAATAAAATAATAATCCGAAACAACATCATCTATTCAATTCTTTTCAGGGAAACAACTATAGATTTATTTTTTAAAATCTTGATTAATATAAAAAAATGGGTAACTCATGTTCCTAATACGTACTCTAAGTCGCTAACAGTCCGTAGATCTGCCATATTTTCTAATTAATTATATCTAGAGGATTGAAGAAAGCAGAGAGCCCGATCTACTATAGGTAAAAGGAACCAGCAGTTCAATCTGTTCAGACTCCAGCTCGCAATACATTTACAATCTCAGTTGAATCCCTCTCAAAACTGGATATAGGGCTCTTCAAAGTTGATCTAACCCAGCCAAACTTTTCAAATGGTGGTAAGGCGTTGTCTTGATTTCTATCTTCAGTTGGTTCCCAGTTGTTAAGTTGGGACTTCTCTTTATATTGCGTCTTCAATTCAATCAATATTTCAGTAGGCTATCATGTTTATTACATGACCTATCCAATTCAATTTATGTCTATATAGCATATCAATTAGGCATCTGTTCTCATAGACTAATGATAGCCCCATTTGTTACATTCGCAGTTTATGGTATCTTCAACCAATACATCCAGCAGCACATTCTAAAATCCTGATACAAACTGATTTCCTAGGATGATGTTTTGTCGCCGTATTCTTCCACACTAATTCTTCCGAAGGTCATTTTAGCGCAGCTGTAGATCTCAAGTGTTTGCAGCATTTGCTTTCATTTAGAATAAAATAGGAATCATTATTTCCGGAAGATTAATCCTTCATAATTGAAATAAATACAGTGTAAATAGAAAATGAGATATCTACGAAACCACAAAATTCATAGAATACGGTCCCAAATAAAACATACCAACACCACACCTTTGTCAGAAATACATAGGCTTGCATTTGACTTGTGTTCAAAGGTATAAAATGGAATTTATCAATATTTGACCTATATTTTTGTTCTAAACGAACTTTTATATAAAATCTGTTTCATCCCAGGGGTGAAACTCCGGCCGGGTTTAGTTTTGACAAGTCCCGGCCCATTGATTATGTTCCTATTACCGAAGATTTATTGAAACCTTTGCCGACAAAACTAGATCTTTGCATGACCTACCGAAGACTGAAAAAACAATTCTAATGGGAGGCAGCTCAAGAGAAAGCGTTTGAAGTCCTTAAAACAGCTCTAATATTTGAGCCTGTCTTTGGACACTTTGATGAATCCGCTGATACCCATCTACACACGGATGCAGGCGGACATGGTATTGGAGCTGTTCTTCTACAAATACAAGGTGGAAAGGAGCGGCCTATAACTTATGCATCTAGAAGCTTGACAAAATCTGAAAATAACTATTCCACAAAAGAAAAAAATGCCTTGCTGTAATCTTGTCTATTAACAAATTCCGTCCATATTTGTTTGGTCGACCATTCACGGTTGTCACTGACCATCACTCTCTATGTTGGTTGGTGGGGCAGAAAGATCCTTTTGGCCGTTTGGCAAGATGGGCGCTGAAGTTGCAAGAATTTGACGTGACCGTTATCTACAAGAGCGGACGCAAACATAAGGATGCCGATTGTCTGTCAAGGAGCCCGCTTGAGAACGATCAACCAAGTGCTGTCATGTCACTAACCAACGTCGATATAGAGCAGACTAAAGACCCGGATTTAGCTAAAATAATCGATAATTTAAACTCGGGCTACACCAGAAAGGAATTCAGCATTATCGACGCAATATTATACAAGGAAAACTATAGCACAACTGGAAGACCCTGGCTTATGGTGATTCCTAAACACTTAAGATCGAAAGTTATGGCAGATTTACATGATGTTCCTACAGCTGGGCATTTGGGTTTCGCCCAAACGTATGACAAAGTGAAGAAACGATTCTATTGACCTAGCCTTTATAGAACTGTTCGTCAATATGTAAGCCATTGTCGGGAGTGTCAACGAAGGAAGAAATTACCTCGACGTCCTGCTGAACAACTTGTATCCATATCGCCCGTAGAAAAGCCATTCTATAAGGTCGGGGTTGATCTCCTTGGAAGATTTCCAGTTTCTAAAGATGGAAACCGTTGGATCATTGTGTGCACCGATTATATGACAAGATATGCTAAAACGTAAGCGATCCCAGACGGAGGAGCAATCGAAACAGCTAAGTTCCCGGTTGAAAATGTTATCTTGAAGCATGGAGCTCCTAAAGAAATGATAACCGATCGGGGAAGAAATTTCATTTTTCAAGTAATAAAAGAGATCAATGCTCTGTGCGGATTTGTGCACAGATTTACAACTGCCTACCATCCCCAGACCAACGGTCTGACAGAAAGGTTCAACAAAACTTTGGGAGATATGTTGTCCATGTACACAGGTGTTGAGCAGAAGGACTGGGACCAAGTTTTACCCTACATAAATTTTGCTTACAACACTGCTAAACAGGAGGCGACCGGCTACACTCCGTTCTTTCTTGTCCACGCCCGCGAGGCCGAGACCTACATCGATGCCGTACTACCTTACCCACCAGATGATATCTCTGACGACTACGTTGGAGAACTTGTGACCAGAGCTGAGGAAGCGCGTCAACTCTCCCGATCACGCCTTCTACAATCACAGGCGAAAGACCGTAGACTTTACGACCAAAAACATACTCTAGTCTATTACCAGAAGGATGATCTTGTGTGGGGTGGTACTCCCATCCGAAAAGTAGGACTCTCAGAAAAGCTACTGAAGAGATACTTCGGTCCCTACAAGGTGACCAAGAAGCTTTCAGAAGTTACGTATGAAGTACAGCCCGTGGACCCGTCTCCCCGATCACGGAAAGCCAAGGATATCGTCCATGTCATTCGGATGGACCTGGACCCTGAAGAACAACATTTCATTCTTTTAGGGAACACCAGCCGCTATATATTTCCTTTCAGAACAAGGGCTGAGACAAGCTAATCAGCGGGTCGCTGTTTTCTCTAAAGGGGGAGTAATGTCAAGAAGCTCCATCCAGATGGGACACCTGTCAATCATCCCTGACACCGGGGGGGGGGGGGGGGAGGGGAGGACCACAGGTGTGAGGGGTTCTCGAAATCTTATCTGCAAATGAGGGAAACGGGACCTCTTGGTGGCTGACGACGCTCATCATTATTATATTTACCTTGGGGTAAGTTGTATTATTATCTGACCCTCTCTCTCCCTATAAATACCTCTTGTAAATAATTTTATTGGATAACTAGAAAGTAAATACCCCTTATAATAAATTAATTATCCCCAAATTTTCCATTGCTTTATTTATCTCCGCGACAATATTTTCAATAAAATAAACAAAAATTAATTTTGTTTTCAAGTTATATCGTTATTCCCATTGTACGATTACCCCTCTCCCCCCTCCCTTAAAAAGCATATTATACTTTTAAAACATTTAAGAAACATCTGAGTTTTGATGGAATAAAGCTCCGAGTCGTGCGCCTAAATAGAAATTAATAATTAATTAGTAAAAATACTTTTTTTAAAAAGCTTTTATTCAAATGCACTGAAAAGGAAAAATAAAATATTGTATCTTCTGTCATTGAGTAAATGTATCTGAGTGAAAAAAAAAAGCGGCGGGGAACGATCATCATGAATTATGAACCTAATGTGATTTAATGTGTAGCGATTGATTAGCGATTTTTATAAGTGTTTGCTATATTTTTACCTCTTCTCTAAATATGATCGTCCCCCACCGTTTTTATTTTCACTCAGATACATCTAATTTCTCAATGACAGAAGATACAATATTTTATTTTTCCTTTTTAGTGTAGTCAAATAAACGTTTTTTTTTAATGCATTTTTACGAATTAATTATTTAGTTAGTTTTTAGTGATTAATTTACAAAACTTTGAATCAAAAGTTCACTGGGGATTAGGCCTTGAATAGAAGGGAGGCGGATTGGTCAATGTAAGGAGGGCGAAACATAAGACTTAAATAGAAATATTGAAATTAAATCATTCCTGGCAACTCCGACCACCCAGAAGTCTGGGAATATGTACACTTGCATTGTTCATTTGACTGAGTGAGTGTTAAAAGTTTCATACTTCTATGTGATCTGTAAGTATATTAAAATTAATTAACAAATTTTTTATAAGCAATTTGGAAATTTGTCCATTTCGGGGCCACCCTGACAACCCAGAAGTCTGAAATTTGTCAACTTGCATTGTCATCGGTTCTAAAGTATACCAAATTTCAGATTCCTGCGTGCTCTAGAAGCATTTTAAAATAGATTACAAGATTTGTGAAAAGACAGACAGACGCACGGACAGACAGGGAAGCAAGTTGAATAAAAGCTTTTAATAAACAAAATTAAAATTACAATAAAATGAAATATTCGTAAATTTTTATACTTCCAAGCGTAATTCCGTCTTATATCCAAATACATTTTGATATGCTTCCATTTTGATGAGCATACGTAATTAATAATTAAGGAGAAGAGATATTTTTAATATTAGGTGTTTATTGCAAAAATTGTTTTTTCTTAATTCCAAAATACATTAGCGACGATCATTAAATACTCATTAACGTTCAAATATTATCTTTCGCGCGAATAGTTAATTCATCAGCAAAAACTAATTGAAGAATTAATTGACCTCAATATGCGAAGTGTATTTTTACTTTTTATTTGAGAATTTCGATAGATTGAGGAGGCATTCTGTAATATATACTTCTACTATATTAATATATAGACGTATAGAGGAGAATGATGTATGATGAGAAAATAACAAGTTTATAACGAATATTATTTGGAATATTCAATGGCTATATATAATATGGGAATCTAAAGAGACTCTTAGAGAAAATTTCAACAATAAAAAGTAAAAATAGAAATCTATGAAAAATGTTTTATTTAAATAATTTGATCGATTCACAATTCTGGTTTACAAATTGGTGAGATTAGTGAAATATTGTGAATAAATACATAAAATTTAGATTAATATTTGTTTGTTGGTTTCTCGCGCCCCCCTCCTTCCACATTGCAGAAATGTTATAACACTGCCCTCGTTGGCCTTGTTCCTGATAGCCTCTATGTATTGTCAGTAGTTTTATGGTTTCTGCCGCCCAGGGATGTTAATTTGCCAGTACTGGTGGCTACTCTCACCTAGGAATATCTATTGTATTGCCAGTACTGGTGGCTACTGCTGCCTAGGGATGTTTATTGTATTGCCAGTACTGGTGGCTACTGCTGCCTAGGGATGTTTATTGTATTGCCAGTACTGGTGGCTACTGCTGCCTAGGGATGTTTATTGTATTGCCAGTACTGGTGGCTACTGCTGCCTAGGGATGTGTACTGTATTGACAGTACTGGTGGCTACTGCTGCCTAGGAATGTGTACTGTATTGCCAGTACTGGTGGCTACTGCTGCCTAGGGATGTTTATTGTATTGCCAGTACTGGTGGCTACTGCTGCCTAGGGATGTGTACTGTATTGACAGTACTGGTGGCTACTGCTGCCTAGGAATGTGTACTGTATTGCCAGTACTGGTGGCTACTGCTGCCTAGGGATGTGTACTGTATTATCAGTACTGGTGGCTACTGCTGCCTAGGAATGTTTATTGTATTGCCAGTACTAGTGGCTAATGCTGCCAAGGGATGTGTACAGTATTTCCAGTACTGGTGGCTACTGCTGCCTAGGGATATGTACTGTATTGACAGTACTGGTGGCTACTGCTGCCTAGGGATGTGTACTGTATTATCAATACTGGTGGCTACTGCTGCCTAGGGATGTTTATTGTATTGCCAGTACTAGTGGCTAATGCTGCCAAGGGATGTGTACAGTATTTCCAGTACTAGTGGCTACTGCTGCCAAGGGATGTGTACTGTATTGCCAGTACTCGTGGCTACTGCTGCCTAGGGATGTGTACTGTATTGACAGTACTGGTGGCTATTGCTGCCCGAAAATTTTATATGTATAGATGGCGCGTTATTGCTTTGTGTTAATTTATTCCTAACTGGCCTTGTCTTTATAGTTTGCTGAAGAGCATTGCTCGAAGCAAATATTTGAATGTAATTCTACTGTTATAAGCTTATGTCCATAGTTTACTTGAAAACCATTTCTAAGATTCCATCCTTCAGTGTAGCATATAAAAGCAGAATGATCCAATACAGTATTAGAGCTCTGAGAAGCGGTCTGGTGGATTAAATTAGCGAAACCGCTGGGAGGGTTCACCACTGATGAGCCAAGCCCTCCCAATATATTTTTCATCGCAGTAAGGACAGTAGAAGTTCGTTTTATGTATAAAAGAAACATTCGCGCTTTTAAATCCTTTTATTTTATATGAATATGTTTATTGTCTTGCCAGTACTACTGGTGACTACTGGTGCCTATTTCCTTGCCAGTTCAGACTCGCTCTGTTGTATTTCTCAACAGTGAAACCTCCCGTATGATGTCGTTGACAACTCATAGACTTTCTTGATGAGTTTGATGGACTAAATTCTGGGTTTTTTTTCAATCCTATCTATTAACTCTGGTTGTGGGAAATTTCAGTGATACCTCTTAGCACTGGGTGAAGTTACTACTTAATAAATAGAAAAGTACGAATTTTTCTCAAACCTTCTACTGTTTTTAATACGATGAGAAATAATTGGAGGGATTTGCCATTAGTGGTTTATCACCGACACCAGACTTAATTTTTTCAAAATAAACTCTTCGCCTCACGATTTTGTTTTCCTTTAATATCAAACTCCTCTCAGTTTATTAATCAACCTATTATATAGATTTTTCGTTTTGTAGATCTCTAATACTCTATGAGCACTAATACTGTGCCAATAATGCGGAAATGGAGGCTGGAATCTTAGATATAGTAATTGAGCAAACTATAGACAATCTTTTCGGCCACATAGTTGAAATAAATATAAATATTTACATTGAGTCAAAAAAAAATAATGCCAGTTAAGTAATATTTGCTGAAAAACACTCCTCGATGCAAATATTTAGTTTCAATTCTACTGTCCTGAAAGCTTGTATGTGCATATTTTGGTTACATCCTATAACTTAAGGGAACAGTGTCGCAAACAAAAGCAGATGGGTCCAATTCTGTGTTAGAGTTTTAAAATTTGCGGTATAGTGGATTAAAGTGGCGAAACCGTCGGGGGCAGAGGGGTTCACTTCTGGTGAGCCAACACCTTCCACTATTTTTATGCACCGCAGTAAGTACAGTATCTAGTTTGTTTTATTTGAAAATTAAAAAAAAAATTGATTAGTGGCTTTATTCATGCTTTTTATGGTGCGTTCCCTGCTCATAATTAAAGTTACGGATTCTCCTGCTACCTACCTGAGAGCGGCTGAGTGAGGTAAAGCCAAATCCAAGGAAATGGAGGAAGATCACTTCAAAGCTGAATCATCGATCAAAAGTACCCGCTCATCCGGAATATGTTTTAACAACAACAATTTGATAATTGATTTTAATTAGAATAATAATAAAAATAAAATTTATGGATTTCCAGTTTTATCATAAATTTCTATTACTAAGTTATTCATCTGCAAAAATCGCTCATTTGGTCTATGGGTATTCGGCCCGCACCATTTTCTACTCTCTGCAAATTATCATGGCTGTTTGAATGGAGCTGATGATCTTAGTTCTGCCGGAAAACTGGAAAAATATACTTCAGGATTTACTGGGGCTCCTAGAGGGCCACACACGACTATAAACAAAGATTAATGCACTGAAGCAGGTAGGTGGTGAAGAACTTGTGGCGGCCACACCACGCCTCGGCCCGCGCACACGCCGCTGGATCGTGACACCCGGGACTCTTGACATGCGCGCAGTTCATATAACAAACCTTCCTTGCAGCGGTCTCCATTCCTTTCCTCTCTCAATTTCTGTCGTTAAAAAACTAATTTATTTTTATAAATATTTAGCCACACAGCACCACGTCATAAAAACTTATCGAATAGAAACTAAAAAAATAAATGCAAAACGCGAACCTAAACTAATCTAAATAAAATGAAATCATCAAGCATGATGTGATTAAAACAAAACAGGGCTCTGAATATTTTCTCGAATTTTTCAAAGCACACTAGAAAAATAACCCAGCTAACAAACCGGCATTTAGTCAAGTGCTTTATTTGTTCCTTTTGGGATAATAGGGCTCCGTATTGATTTATATTTAAACCAAAAATAATATATTTAGCAAAATAATATTTCGCTATAACCAATATATATATAATTTTAACTTATAATTAATAAATGTCTCTATATGTGATAATAGCGCAGAAAATATTATTTATATACATACAATATATGTATATTTAATTTTTCCACACACCTAACTCTTTATATAAATGTTTATTCATGAGATATATATTTGAGTTAAAAATTAAAAATGGCTTGAATCATCTATGTATTTTAATGAGTAAAATAATAATTTCGTTATTTCATCAGTATATTCATTGTTCTGTTATTTTTTCAGCAATGTATTTAAAGTGAAGACCGGATAATTGTAAACTAAAACGTTTTAGTTAGCTGAAAAGGGCCTGCCCAAAAACTAATTTAAATCAAATAAAAATAAATATTTGCGATGTTTCATGATTTTTTGTAATTGGTCTTGGAAATGTTGGTATAAACATTAACTTTTACCACCTACTCTTCAAGTTCCCGTCTACCACATTCAAAGGTCCCAAACAGCCACCCTCCTAGGAATAAACATATTTACTCCTGAAGACCTACAGAACATTATCAAGTACAGTACATCTGATAAACTGGATATCCACCATTAGACGTGAAGTCTAAACACGAGCCCGGATAGTTGGCGACTTTAGTACGTGGCTCCATGGTTACCTCATGAGAGAGAGAGAGAGAGAAGTATAATCATTAAAATTTGAAAACCCCAAAGGAAAGAAAGGTGTAACGTCGTTAAATGCCATAATCATGAGCGTCCAATTCTGACCATCAAAACGGTAATACACACGACCAGGAATTGATTGATGTAGTAATGTAATTGTTTATTGGCTATATGCTATTTGCTACATAAGCCTCTACTGGCGAAACCGCTGGGAGGATTCACCACTGATGAGCCAGGCCCTCCCATTAATTTTTCTATCGCAGTAAGGGCAGTAGAAATTGTTTAATTTTTAAAAGAATATTACGCGTCTATAATAGTGTCGAATTTTATTAACCTCTACTGTATACTCAATGAATGAATAGGAAATATATAATATTTTTTATTAGCAAATATAGTTTTTTTATTTATTTATTTTGGGTTCAACTTTTGGTTATCCTGTGTAATTAAGGCAATGTTTCATTCAAACAAAAGGTAAAATATCAGGGATGTGTGGAAAGAAAAACAACCCTTACACAATAAGAAATAATTATTTTCCATTTATTTATCATGTTTGCAACGATATACAAAGAAAATTTACAATTATAAAATTAAAAAAGACAACTTTAAATTAAAGGCAAAAACTATCATTAAATTTCAATCAGTCGCTGAACACCACACGATTCGATTTTCAAATTAAAATATTTAGTAGCTAGCTTGTAATACCAATAGACAATTTATGGAAATTTTTGTTTAGTTCCACAGCTTTTTTGTCTCTTCGCCCAAATGTCTTTTTGATGACAGATGAACCTAGGCGATTTGGAGCTCATTTCGAGGCAAGTTTTCAAGGGAAATAACTAATGCTAATTAATCATGTGGGGTGATTAACAACGCTTCGCTTAATTATGCACCTAATTTTAAAAAGGGAATTTTTTTTGCACGCATCTATAACATCTTCCATTTGTCCCTAATATGCAGGGACTTGGCAATGTTTTCGGAATTTATTAAATTTTTCGCTAGGCATTTAAAAAAAATAATTTTCGACTATAGATTGCAGTTTGGAATCCATTTATTTTACAAAGTTCTCCTTCTATACGAACAAAAGATGAAAAATAAAATTTTCAGTTTTTTTTTTTTTTTTACTTTTGAAATTCTGTTTTTTTATTATGTTTTGTGCCTCTTTCATGAACTGATATATACCTATCAGGGGGTTGGTGGGGTAGAGAGTGATAAACTGTCCATATTTGACAATAGCCATCTGGGATCGAATCCAACATGTGTAGAGTGTTTTTAAATTTATAAATTGTTTATTTAGGAATTTGTTGAAATTTGGTGCACAACGTCGATGCTGGACAACCACGATCCGAAATGGAATCTGACATGGGGCATTATTAATGCTTCAATGTGGCATCCGATTCTTGTACAATTCCTACCGCACTATTTACCTTTATAAATGCAAAAGTTGGATTTCTTTCTAAATGTAGACCTGTAGTGAACCTACAGTAAAGACAGTCTCTAGTTAACTATATCAGGATTTACACAGTCTCTCTCTGTTCAGATTGATTGTTAATTCTCCCTTTTTCATAATTTTATTTGTAAAATCATTGTTATTCTGTTTTTTATTTTTAATTCATTTGACCACGTGCCAAAGTATGTATCAATAGATAGTTTTGTTTAATAAAGTCAGTTCGTTTTTGAAATACGCCCGTATGGCGACGATATGGACATGGTGGATCAAGTGAGCGAATCCACTGTAAAGATAGGCGATCTACGGCCCCGTCGTGGAAGGAAGCGGCGAAAGTGCTATACAAAAGATCACAACCCTTTGGAAATATACATCGCGGCTACAGAGTGTTCACAAGGAGAATTCAAAATATCAGATGAAAGCATCGTAGGCCTTGAAATATGTCCGCCATCGTGTGGAGAACCACTGCCCTGTGCTAGACAGCGAGACCAATCAATGGCGTCGGCACTGATTGAGAGTGGAAAGAAAGCCCGAGTTGAAATGTGGTTCTGCAAACGAGGGTTGGTGCAAATCCTGTCGCTACGCTTCCGGAGAGCTGACGACCTTCATGTGGCCAAAGACGTCAGGGAGATTAAAGGGCCGCCGATCAGCGCCGCTGTAAAATCAGTCCTTTTCGGGACGAAAAGGATTGAAAAGGGGGCAGTGAAGCGGTGCAGCAAAGAAGATGAAGAGAAGATGTGGGAAAGCCAAAAAAAGAAGGTATACAGGGACCCCCTCCACAAGGAAGTGTTGATTGACAGATTCCAGAGGAGGGGGCGGCAGACAGACAGTCAAGCTGGTGTCGTAGTGAAGGAAGGAACCGAGATAGCGTTCGGCCTGAAGGGGGGTTTGTGCGCCGAGAGGACATTGCAGTCTAGTGGAGAAGTCGTCTGGTGATATCGAGATCTGCGGCAAGAAGAAGACGGCGGCGAGTTACCTCCGGGGCTTGTGGTTGATCCGGCAAGGCGGTACCAGGAGAGACTGACATCGGAGCGACCTACAAGGCGATGTAGTCCAAGCTGCACGTGTATAGTGTGGAGCGGAACGCTTTACAAGAGGACATCCACGACGCCAAGAATTCTTCTGACGGGGAGGCTGAAGGCAAGTCCTACTGTTGTATTCTTTCTGTTAAGTGAGCCATAATAAAGCGCTATAAATTTAGCTGCAATCCTTTCGAACTCACTGTGTACCTTTGTGGCATCCTGAGTAGACAAAGTACACGAACACCGTCTGGGTACGATGTAAGTATTAACCGGGACAGAGGATTCAGAGTTGGCCAGACTGTTGAGAGAGGAACTCATATGTCTATTACAAAAGGGGGCATTTGTAATCAAGAAGTGGGCCTCTAATGATCCGACAATTCTGAATCAAATACCTGAGGATGCCCGTATTGAAAAAAATCCGGTTTGATGGCGCAGAAGTGGTGAAAACGCTCGGTTTGGGATGGGATCCAGTGGGGGATTACTTTTTGTACAGCTTCCAGGAGCCTACACAAGGGGATGAAATTACTAAGCGTGGCATGCTATCGCTGGCGGCAAAACTGTACGATCCCATGAGATGGTTGGCACCCGTTATTGTGATATAGGAAATATTTTGATTCAGCGCTTGTGGGTAGCTGGTAAAGATTGGAATGCACCGATAGACGGACCCATAAAAGAACAGTGGAAGAGGTTTCGAGAACAACTGGGATGTCTTCGAACAGTTCGGATACCCCGCTGGTTGGGTTTAATGGGATCCAGGACATTCAGCTGCATGGATTCAGCGATGCCTCAAGAGATGCGTATGCAGCCGCTGTATATATAAGAATTAGTGGGAGCGATGTCATCAGAGCGGAGTTGGTGGCGGCCAAGACGCGTTTGGCACCCGTCCGGCGAATCTCTATTCCACGCCTGGAGTTATGCGCAGCTGTCTTGCTAACTCGCCTAATTACACACATTCTGACGGGGGTGCGACCTGATCTGGGGACTATTGTCTGTTGGACGGATGCGACCATCGTCCTGGCATGGATAAAGATCATCGCTAGAACCTTGTCAACTTTCGTGGGAAATAGGGTATCAGAAATACAGACATGCCGCCAGTTTCAAGAATGGCGTCCTGTTCAAATAATGAAATTCCCGCTGACCTTGCTTCCCGTGGGGTTTTGGGATCGATTATAGGAAGCTCCAGGTTGTGGTGTAAGGGACCTGGCTGGCTTATTTCGTCTAGGGACCAATGGCCCAAAATGCCAACAATCCATGGGCGACCGGAAATACGTACGGCCTTGTCGGTTGGTCTCGCGGATCAAATTCCTTTGTTGGTAGCCTTGGGAGAACGAATTTCCTTGATCACTACCTATAATAGAGTTGTGGCCTGGATCTTCGTTTTATTAGTAATTGCCGGGGCGGGAAAGTTCAGTCACCCTTGAATCCCGCTGAAATTAAGAGAGCCCATGTTGAGATCCTCTTGGCCGTACAACAGCATTATTTTGGGGAAGAACTGAAGTCTTTGAGTCGTCACAAGGTCATTGGTGGGCGCAGCAGAATATTGTCCTTAAACCCTTTCCAGGATGAACAGGGCGTACTCCGAGTTGGCGGGAGATTAAGATGGGCTCCAGGCGTACCTTACCACCAAGTATCTTGCCTTGTTGCCATCTGAGGGACGGCTGAGCCAGCTTATTATATGTGACAGTCCCCAAAGAACTATTCACGGCGGTACGTAGCTGGTACTGTCAAATCTTAGACAGGCGTACTGTATCCTAAGAACCAAAGATCAAATCAAGAAATGTGTTCGAGACTGTGTGATCTGTGATATTTCAGGGACGCCCACCCCTCACTCACCCTTGAGGATAGGGGAGTGGAGAGGCGACTCTGTGTGTCTCGTCCTCGCGTCGGGGTGCCACTGGCTGATCGCCAGTGAAGCTGTAAGCTGGCCATATGCCCTTGGTTGGCTGGCGCGAGGCGCCACATGTCTTGAAACTCTTGGGTCTTCGCTCTGTGTGTGCGCCATTGGGAGCGTCTTTGCCGTGCGCGCCATGAAACACCAAGGGGTGCACACAGTAGTAACACCCTCCCGCATTCGCGTTGGTTCCCTGTGTAAACCTAGGAACCTCAGAGGTCCTTGATTCGTCGGCAGATTCAGGAAGTACTGTGAACAAAGGGTACGAGGGTCAAGGGGGAGGGGTCCTATTGGAGCGTAGGACGGGTTAATCCAAGTCCGAACGGGAGGGCTCGGTCAGCAACCTTGCCATGAACTCTCGGAAACGCCTGTGGGTTGATTGGTCATCCCCATGGAGCCAGACCATAATGGCGAGCGTGAGGGGCAAACAATGGCCGCTCGGTGCATGGAGAATGCATCATTCCTTTGGTACGGTGGCCTAGGTAATGCAGCAAAGGGCATGCTTTCGCATGCCGTTTTATGGACCGAAAGGTCTGGGTGGCCATTGCTTCTAGGATGTGTTATCTGTTGAGGTCCAGAGGTCCTTGATTCGTCGGCAGATTCAGGGAGTACTGGGAACTAAGTGTACGAGGGCCAAAGGGGGGGGAGTCCTATTAGAGCATTGGACGTGTTAAACCAAGTTCGAACGAGAGGGCTCGGACAGCAACCTGGCCATGAACTCTCGGAGACGCCTGTGGGCTGATTGGTCGATCCCATGGAGCCAGACCATAAAGGCGGGCGCGAGGGGCCAAACAATTGGCCGCTCGGTGCATGGAGAATGCATTATTCATTGGTACGGTGGCTAGTGAAAAAGGATCGGCTTATGGACCGAAAGGTCTTGTAGGCCATATTACTCCTTGGATGTGTGATCTGTTGGCCGGCTTGTGGACCGAAAGGTCTGGGAGGACATCGGCTTTTAGGGTGTGTGATCTGTTGCCGTTACAATCGAACCACCCAACATCAAGTCATGAGCGATTTACCAAATGAACGGTTGACCCCGAGAAAACCATTAACGGTCAGTGGGGTGGATTATGCGGGACCCATTCAATTGAAATTATCTGGAGATAGGGGACGAAAAGTCGGAAAAGGATACATCTGCTTGTTCGTTTGTTTCGTTACCCGGGCGGTGCACATAGAATTGGTTACGGATGCCTCGACGCCTACCTTCTTGGCGACCTTTGAAAGATTTGTGGATCGCAGTGGACGTTGCAACAAGGTTTACAGTTACCAAAGTGCCAACTTCGTGGGGACGGCCAAGAAATTGCAGTCGGAATTTTATCTATCTCGACAGCAATTAAAGGAGTTGACTGCCATCTTGGCTAATGTGGAACAGAGTCGAAGCTCAATCATCCGGGTGCGCCTCATTTTGGAAGCCTTTGGGAGGCCGGCATAAGGTGTTTGAAACATCAATCACGGCACATTGTAGGAACTACAGTGCTAACTTATGAAGAGATGTTAACTGTCCTCATTCAGATCGAATACTTCTTGAATTCAAGACCGTTGGGCACTCTTGTTAATGATCCTAATGATTTGGAGGCTTTAACTCCGGCCCACTTCTTGCTTACCTCGACATCTCTGTGCGTCCCGGAGGGAGGAGTCGATACTGGTAAAGGACCATCTATTATCTTGATGGAGATTAGTTCCAAAAATGGTACAACCACTGTGGAAGAGGTGGTCTACCGATTTTATCCACAGCCTACAACAGCGGAAAAATGGAAAAATCAAAGAGCCCAATATGTTAGCAGGATCATTGGTTCTTATAAAGGAATGACATGTGCCCCCTGCTAAGTGGCTAATGGGCCGTGTAGTTGAAATCCACCCGGGGCCCTCGGTCAACTTTGATGTGCCCATCAACTCGGGGAGGATGTTCATATTGATTGTTAATTCTACATTTTTTTGCGTAATTATATTTGTAAAATCTTTGTTATTCTATTTATATTATTAATTCCTTTGACCACGTGCCAAAGTATGTATAAATATATACTTTTGTTTAATAAAGTCAGTACGTATGTGAAATACGCCCGTGTGTGTGAGATTCCATCCTTTATAGAGTAGATCCCCCTTTGGGAGTCAACGAGTGATCGCCAGCAATCGGACCTTTCCTCAACGCAAATCAACTATAGTCCTTAGAAGGTAGCGGAGGTATAAATGTTGGTACTTGGAACCTCCTACAGCCAAGGTTAAAACCTCTCTCTATATAAAGTAAATATATTTGTCAAGTGTTTTAGAATAAATAAATATTTGTAATAGTAACCATGAAGATAGTATCAAACTTTAATATAATTTTCTTCCAGATTATTGACGCCATTTCCTTCTACATCCTTACTAGAATAATAGTGTACATGGTCCTAGAAAGCCATCCAGGAATACTTCAGTGATATATCTCATCTCACACCAACGTGAACACAATAGAAGAAATAATAGAAATAGTCTAGAATTGAGATCTATTGAATTTCTGAATTCACCTCGCTCAATAGTTTCTTAGTGTAAACTTCTTCTCCATTTATAGAGATATTTTCTATTTATATAGAAATATATCATATACATATTTATTTATTTCTATTTTTACTTTATTCAAGTTAAATAGAATGATGATGTTATTTATCCAAACCAATATTCTAACATTGTGAATTGAAGGGTCGAAATACCTAATTATAACTGACCTTTCCGCTTATTTCTGCGGCTAATACCGATCGTATTATTTTTTCCGCTCTTAGGCATATTCGCCATTGACGTAAAGATTTCTTACTTCATAACATCCTAACCTATCTGGACCTACCCTAGCTGATTGACACACTCGGCGGTACCCTGCCCACAGAAATGAGTATCTGACTCCATATCCTTACATTATAGGCGCCACTTTTTCAAAGGGTTACAAGTTTCGGAAAAATACCTATACATAGAAAACGGAAACAATGTTACATATAAGAAAGATTCATTTGAATTATTCATAATAGAAATATCACTTTTCAA
The DNA here is from genome assembly GCA_030710605.1 of Cordylochernes scorpioides. Lineage (NCBI taxonomy): Eukaryota > Metazoa > Arthropoda > Arachnida > Pseudoscorpiones > Chernetidae > Cordylochernes > Cordylochernes scorpioides. The sequence goes on from CP092885.1 coordinate 28,512,867, forward strand.
AAATTCTTAACATAACTTTTTTAATATTATTTTCTATGTTTCCTATATATAGGCAGAATATTTCTGAAAGTTTGTAACTCTTGAAAAACGCATTTGAAAATAAATAAATAGATGTTCTTTCCGCAAATATTATATGAACTAAAGAATCAATAATTAAGTTTTCTCTACATATTTACAAAATGGCTTATCTACATGAGTGGATCTACTGGAGAGACAAGATGTGTAGATTTCTACTTCTACTCCAAGTGTAGACATGTTTAGAAATGTGTAGATGTGAAGAATCTTGCCGATTCTCTGTTTGCTCTGTGGTAGTTGTGACAGCGAAGGTGCTGTCAACTGGAAGTTGGGATTGGATTGGTGAATTTTGCAGTCGTATTGGCAGGAGTGAGGACACAGGATAAGTTGGTCAAGGAAACCGATGCTGACAGACAGAGAGCATGGAGGAGAGTGAGCTTACGTCCCGCGATTTACGCTGGATCAGAAGACACGTCTAGTATGGATGAGACTCGGAGACGCTACTGAGGCTTCCCCAGTCGGGTGGTGTCACGTGACCTCTATTGAGATTCTGATTGGTCATTCATTACATCATGGAAGATGAAGAATCGCCTTGATTGGTCCAAACGACTGGGAAGCCATCTTTGATAGTTATATCAGAAAATGTGAGGATGGAGCATTGACCTAAATAAAGTTGTTTTCAGCGAATTCAACTCCAGGGTCCTTTGTCTTGGAGTTCTCTGGAATAAAAGTGTCGTTGACCTAGCGCTAATGATGCGAGATAGACATCTTTCCTATTAACTCTAGGCCTAACTGCAATAGTTTATTAATATCTATAATCGTATTATCTCCTTGTTTTTCTCTGTCTGTCTGACATACAGTCCGTATTTTATTTGGCTCTTAGCAGTACATCATGTCATACAGTAAGTTGGTACAGGGTACAAGGTGGTTGGACATAGGCAGGGACATGGTAGAATGACTGGGGTTTTAAATTATCAGAGATGTCCCCCCAACGAATGGAAAGGTTCAAAGGGGTTCTGAGCTCTGTGGAGTCGATCTCAGTAATCAGACTGATTAATAGGGTCGTTATGCTGTGATTATAGGGAATGTGAGGTACTGAGATAAGGAGCAATAGGTGGTCTTTTGATGTAGAAAAGGTTGGTAGTAAATAATTAAAAAAAAAGACTGGTAAGGTTATATACAGGTGTGGTGGTAGCTTTATGGGAATGGGATTATAAAAAGCTTGTGATAGACAAGATGGACCAATTGGAGACTGGTAATAGATAAGATGGACCAATGAGAGACTAGTAATAGACAAGATGGACTAATTATAAATTGAGAATATACAAGATGAGACGATAAAAAGCTGGTGATAGACAAGATAGATCAATGAGAGGCTAAGGATAAATAAGATGGAACAATTATCATTTTTCTGGGAGATAGACAAAATGGACCAATGAGAGGCTTTGGATGAATAAGAAAGACCAATGAGAGACTTCGAATAGACAATATGAACTAATGAGAGGTCAATAATATACAAGTTGGCACGATGAGAAGCTGTTAGTAGAGATGGTGGACCAATTAAAGGCTGAGAATAAAAAATGGGACAATGGGAGTCTGAGTATAGACAAGATCGAACAATGAAAGACTGGGAATAGACAAGTTGTACCAATGAGAGAATGAGGATAAATAAGATGGAACAATGGGAGCCTAGAGATAGACAGGATGGGCCAATCTGGACCAATGGGAACACGCATATCTATGAGATGGACTATGAAAGACAAATATTTGCAAATATGTAGAAATTTAGCATTGAAGATAATCTAGAAGGGATATTTCTTGATCTATACAGAAAACCAGGAGAATTGAGCCTTAAACCAGAGGAAACATCAAAACGTCAGCAAATATGTAAAATTGAAATATTGCAGGCCATAAATGTGCCGTATGTATTATGGGTGTCCACAGATATATCAAATGAACCAATGAGATGTCCCAGAAAGGAAGACAGCCAATCGATGGCGGCCAATTAGCCCGCCATGTCGCCGCCGCAGGACAGGAAATGGAAAGCACGTGCTCATTTCCGCTCCCTTGGGAGACATTCCAGTGGATCCCTGGAAGGTAAATGGCACTTCTTCCAGTGTCGGCTTGAGGAATTTCCTTGTTCCAGAATGTAAATAGCACTTTTTCGAATTTCGGCTTGAGGAATATCTTTGCTCCAGAATGTAAATAGCACTTCTTCCAGTGTCGGTTTGAAAAATGTCCTTGTTCCAGAATATAAATGCCACTTCTTCCAGTGTCGATTTGAGAAATTTCCTTGTTCTAAAATGTAAATTGCACTTCTTCCAGTGTCGACTTGAGAAATTTGTTCTAAAATGTAAATAGCACTTCTTCCAGTGTCGACTTGAGAAATTGGTTTTAAAATGTAAATAGCACTTCTTCCAGTGTTGGCCTGAGGAATTTCCTTGTTCCAGAATGTAAATAGCACTTCTTACAGTGTCGGCTTGAGGAATTTCCTTGATCCAGAATGTGAATAGCACTTCTTGCAGTTTAGGCTTGAGGAATTTTCTTGTTCCGGAATGCAAATAGCACTTCTTCCAGTGTCAGCTTGAGGAATTTCCTTGTTTTCCTGAATGTAAATGGAACTTCTTCCAATGTCCGTCTGAGCAATTTCCTTGTTCCCTAGAATGTAAATAGTACTTCTTCCAGTGTCTCTCGGCTTGAGCAATTTCCTTCTTATAGAATGTAAATAGCACTTCTTCCAGAATCCGTTTGAGGAATTTTCTTTTTCTAGAATGTAAATAGCACTTCTTCTAGTGTCGGATTAAGGAATATCTTTGTTATAGAATGTGAACGTCATTTATTATAGTGTGAGCTTGAAGAATTCTCTTGGTCTAGAATGTAGATAATACTTCTTCCAGTGTCGGCCTGAAATGATTCCGAATTTCTCTCAGTCTCGGCTTTAATATTTGATTTGTTCAAAATTAGCGATAATAATAATACATCCTTTGTTGGTAGAAAATATTCGTGTTTTCGAATATAATCATTAAGTTTAATCGAGTTTAGTATTGATAATTTTCTTGTTTAAGAATATTTACGGGTTACCTTCCAGTTTCAATTCTAGGATGTAACTGATGGGATTGCTATCCCCTATATGTAATGTAAATATACCGACTTCAGAAATCTTTCTCTTAAAAAGCGGTCTGATGGATTAAAAATTGGCGAAACCGCTGGGAGGGTTCACCACTGATGAGCCAAGCCCTCCCAATATATTCTTTCAACGCAGTAAGGACAGTAGAAGTTTGTATTATTATAAAAGAAACATTCGCGCTTTTAAATCCTTTTATTTTATATGTATAGATGGCGCGTTATTGCTTTGTATTAATTTATGCCTAACTGGCCTTGTCTTTATAGTTTGCGGAAGAGCATTGCTCGATGCAAATATTTAAATGTAATTCTACTGTCCTATAAGCTTATGTCCATAGTTTACTTGAAAACCATTTCTAAGATTCCATCCTTCAGTGTAGCATATAAAGGCAGAATGATCCAATACAGTATTAGAGCTCTGAGAAGCGGTCTGGTGGATTAAATTGGCGAAACCGCTGGGAGGGTTCACCACTGATGAGCCAAGCCCTCTCAATATATTCTTTCAACGCAGTAAGGACAGTAGAAGTTTGTATTATTATAAAAAAAAACATTCGCGCTTTTAAATCATTTTATTTTATATTTAAAGATGAGTGTCGACGATAGAATAGATTTAAAACAATAAATATCGATATATCAGAATTATATCTGAAAAGGTAAATAATTTTCTACCACACACAATATTATCTCTGGCTATGTCATGTAGTAGAATATGCCATGGGAGAAAATGGCCTATGTGAAATGAATTATCTTAGGAGTTTTGATTAAAAGGGTAATTTCTGAGTATATAGATGCTCAGTGCGGCGGTCACTTATTATACGGCGCAAACATGAAATATTCTATTGGACTATAACCGTCCCTGGAAGGGTGCAGAGGATCATTCCCGATCAGCAAAGTTGAAGTAAAGTTGGTGGAGGAATGAAAGACCTCGTCTATTTATGACACCCTTGATCCGGAATCGAATATCGTATTAATCTCTTTTTTTTTATTTATTATCCTATTATTTTCGCACAATTCAAACACCACTAGTGAATGCGAGTATGCAAACGGTACTCTGTGAAGTATGAGTGTGGTAAATGGTACACAACAGATACAACATACACAAAAACCAACTGTGGCATATATAACCCCCCCCCCCCCCCCAAAAATAAAATAAAAACATACATGCAAAAGTCACACAACATACACAATTGGCCAAAAACACACACATCAGATACAACTCACAGGAGCACACAATATACAAAAATACGCAACACACATACAACACCCACACAATACACAACATACACAAATGACACAACAGACGCAACAGACATAACAGGCAAACATCAGATACAACTAACAGGAACATACACAATATGAAAAAGACACAAAAACATACAATACCCACATAATACACAACTCACACGAACACATAAAAAAGACACAGATGTTGATGTTTATTATTTAAAATATTCATTTTCATTCTGTGATTTAATTAATCTGTGATCTAATTTATTCTGTGGTGTTGTGTGTATATAAATATATGTATTTCTTTGAGTGAGGGTGGGAGAGAGTGTATGAGGAGACGTTAAGACGTAAGAGTTTCTTAGAGTTTTTTTAGATTTATCATAGTAATTTAAATTCATTGTTATTTGTGCCTTCAATAAAGAAGTTTTAAGTTTTAATAGAGAGTAATTTATTAAGATTCTCCCAACAATTGGTAGCAGAGAGCGGTTGACTAAAATTGATGCAAATCAATATTAATTGAATAATTTTTAGAAAAATCAAAGATGCAAAATTTCAACTTATCTCAAATAGAAAAACTATCAGACAAAAACTACTTGATCTGGGCAAACAGAATAGAAAGCGAACTAAGAGGATTGAAGTTATGGAGACGTATCATAGAGGGAGAAGAAGTTGAAAAGCCAATAGAAACAGACAAAAAATTTGATGAAAAAGTTAAAATCTGGGAAGACTGGGATGACGACAATGCAATTGCAAGAAATGTGATGAACAGAACTATGAATGACACTCAAATTTTAAAATATTCAAGTGAAATTAGTGCAAAACGATTATGGTATAGCATTAAAGAAGAAATGGCATCTAAGAATGAAGATATGCAAATGAAAAATAGAATAGAATTATCAAAATTTAAAATAAAGGAAGATGAAACTGTTGATGACTACTTGAATAGAGCAGTAATTATAAAGAGCAGAAGCATTCAAGCAGGAGATGAAATAAAAGATAGAGAATTGATTTGCTTCACTTTAGAAGGTTTGAGAAGAGAATTTGACTTTGATGCAAAAATCATAAAATCTGACAAACAAAGTAATATGAACTCAATACGACAAATCTTAAAGGAAACTGAAGAAAAAATAAAATATAGGAAACTAGAAAAAGTAGAAAAACAGGAGATTGCATCTAAAGCTAGAGAAGGCTGGTCGGAAAGAAGAAAATTTATTAAATGTTATAACTGTGGAAATATAGGTCATATCTCTAAAGAGTGTAGAAATAAGATAAAATGTTTTAATTGTGGAGGATTTGGACATAAATCGGAAATATGTAAAGAGAATAGAAGTGAATATCATGGGCCTAAGAGAGGGATAAACAAGAAAAATTATAGAGAATCCACAAATCATGTGATAGAGACAAGTGGAGTTAATTACGAAGAAGATCAAGGGGTAGACAAGATAAGATGGAATATGGATTCTGGAGCCTCTAGCCATATGGTTAGTAAGAAAGAGATATTTATAGAAAATAAAGAGGAGGAAAGAATTATAGAGACAGCTGAAAAGGGTGCAATAATGAAATCATCAGGAATTGGATCAATAAGAATGAAGTCAAATATAAATGAAAGATTCATAAAAGTTGAAAATATTTTGCATGTACCTAATTTGAGAGAAAATTTATTATCAGTCACAAAAATTATAGATCATGATTTCAATGTATTATTTACAAAGAACAAAGCTGAGGTAATAGACAAAAATGGTGAGATTTTATATGAAGCAAAAAGATTAGGAGATAAATTTGAAGTTGAAGGAATCTCTCCTAAATATGGAAATTGTAGGAAAAGCAGAAGTTAGTGATATTTTATGGCATCAAAGACTTGCTCATGTAGATTTCCAGAAATTGAAAGAAATGTATGATAATTCAACTGTATTCGGATTGAAAAATTTACATAATATCAAAGGGAATTGCGAATCATGTACATTAGGAAAAATACATAGAAAATCTTACAAAAGTATTCAATATAAACAATCTGAAAATATTGTGGATCTATGGCATACCGACATAGTTGGACCTTTAAATGATTTTTTTGGATATAAGTATTTCATTACCATTGTTGATGACTATAGTAATTTTACTTTCGTTATACCAATTGCTAATAAATCTCAAACAGCAGATTCCATAATAAACTTGATTATGCAAGAAGAAAAACAGACTGGAAAGAAAGTAAAGAGGATTCGAAATGATAATGGAGGAGAATATGTTTCAAATTATTTGAAGCGATGGTTATCTAGTAAAGGCATCAAACAAGAATTCACCACAGCTTATACTCCTGAAAGTAATGGAAAAGCCGAAAGATTTAATAGAACCATAGTTGAGTCAGCAAGAACCATGCTAATTGATTCTAAATTACCTATAAAAATTTGGAGTGAAAGTGTTAAAGTAGCTGTTCATATAAATAACAGAATTAAAATCAAAGAAATGAATACAACTCCTTTCGAGATATACAAGGGATGGAAATCAAACATTGTTTACTTAAAAAAGGTTCGGAAGCGAGAAGCTTATGTTCATATAAGAAAAGAAAAGAGAAAGAAGATGGAACCAAAAGCTCATAAAGGGATAATGATGGGATACAGTATGATAAGAAAAGGATATAGAATATATTTACCAGAAATAGATGAAATACATGAAGTATCAGATGTAAATTTCAATGAATCTAAACTAGGATATTATTTAATGAATAATAGTAGTAGAAATCTTGATGAAAATGAACTTTTCTTTTTTAGTAGAGAAGACCAAAATTTGATTTCTCACGGGAATGAGGACTCTGGTGGTGATATTTATAATAGAGAAGACCAGGTAGAAAACTTTAACATCGATGATGAGCATATTCCTCATAATGATGTAGATTTGAGTGAAATAGAAGAAATACCTCCAGATGAAATAATTACACCACGTAGAAGAGGACCAAAACCAGGAATGACGAGAGAAATGAGAGAAGAACGAGATCTTCGTTTGAGAGAAACCGAGGAAGAAGAACTTATAAAAAGGGGAGTGAGGAGATCTGAAAGATTAAGACTAATGAAAAATAAGGAAAATGTTTCTGATAGAACTTATGAAATTAAACGTCCGAAAGATTACCAAGAAGCACTGAATTCAGAAGAAATGAAAGCGGACCATCTCACCAAGACTGTGGATGCTGTCAAGCTTAAGAACTGCATAAATGGTGGAGTTATTTTTGAAAAATGAAAATTGAAAATTTGAAGGGGAGATTTGTTGATGTTTATTATTTAAAATATTAATTTTCATTCTGTGATTTGATTAATCTGTGATCTAATTTATTCTGTGGTGTTGTGTGTATATAAATATATGTATTTCTTTGAGTGAGGGTGGGAGAGAGTGTATGAGGAGACGTTAAGACGTAAGAGTTTCTTAGAGTTTTTTAGATTTATCATAGTAATTTAAATTCATTGTTATTTGTGCCTTCAATAAAGAAGTTTTAAGTTTTAATAGAGAGTAATTTATTAAGATTCTCCCAACAACAGAAACACACATTAGACATATACGGTCTGTACAACACCTACACAACTATCACCTAGTTTTCTGGATATTTTACGTGGATGTCCCAAGTCTCTCCTGGAGGTGGTCTCTCATTGAAGTCATGATTTATTTACCTAAGTTGTCGCTCAGGGAGATATAGTCTTTTATTAGATTAGGTATTTCTGAGGAATATTTAGAAATAGAGTTCAAATATACAACCATTATATAAAATTCAAAGTTGCTTTCCAGCCGGAGTCTCTTTCAACTGATGCCTAAATAACAGGAGAAAATCTCGTAACAGTTTATATCTGGCAGTTGCATAGAAGAGTATAGTTTTCATATACGAAATTATATTTCATTATATATTTTTGTTTCAAAAATAAAGTAATCTTGGATTTAATAAGTTTTATTTGTCCAATATTGGACAAATAAAACTTATAAAATCCAAAATAAGCCTTATTTTTTAAATATTTATATTATGGATTGCTCTATAAAGGCATATGAAAGTGTAAAAAAATAATAACGAGAAATAAAAAAAGAAATATTTTGAAGAAAGACTTTTGAAATATCATAGGCAAACCTTTTATTGTAAGATGTATTTTTGCGACATTCTATCCTTATTTATGTATAGAGAACAAGTTTAAAGAGGAATAAATATATCGTTTTTTGAAAGAAGATGAATTTAAGTCAACTAAATTTCAATAAAAAAGGTATAAAAGGCTCACTTACATTTTTTTATAAAGTTATATATCCCACAGCAGCGTCACTGACTGTACATATTGTAGAGGGAGATATAGCCTGTGGGTAGAGGGACAACGTTAAAAAGCCTTGGCGCTGACATTGAGGATGGCTGAACAACAAAGTTTTGGAAAAACAAGGCTTTGTTTGGTTTAGACATCTTACAACTAACTTCCTCTCCTTTCCTCTTTTTTTTTTATTTGTGAAAACTTTTTTGCTGAAGTTGGGATGGCAGCGGCGGCATAGTATTAAAAAAACTGACAAATTTCTTCCTAATGGTCGGCTAAGAGATAAATATATATAGCATTACACGATCAGGAGTTGTTAGGAGATAGTCTGATTCAGTTTTTACTGAATTTATCAAGTTATATCATATTTTTGAGTATTATAAACTTTTTAAATGTTTTACTTGTCAAGGATATTTACTGTTTTTTTTTATCATATGTTTCATTTTTTTACTAAAGTAAATGTATACACAGAAGAACTTACTTTATTTTATTTCTAGGTTATTTCAGCTCTTTGTGTTCCTCCTCAGTAAATATCCAGAATGATCGATCTATATATATACGGATATTCCTTTCAGATGGTGTATAGGTTTGACGTCTATTTTGAAGGCAGATATGACATTTAATTTTTTATCGTTCATTATTCTCCCAGCAATATTTCCATCTATATAATTTTACTATATATTTAGCCTATATACTTTGACAGCTAAACACATCCTTGGCAGATTGTGAAGATTTACAGATGATCAATAGCTCCAGTTTTAAGCAGAGTGTGATGGAGATACATATATAAATATCTACAAAAATCAAAATATATTTTAGATGATTAAAAAATAATTACGTCCTGACATTACAATAGGAATCACTCATCATTCAACAGATGTGTATACATCCATGTCAGGGTCAATTATAGGGTCTCTGTTGTCAATATTCAGGAGCTACCACATCTGAAGTTGGAATGCAATAGCATTTTCTTAAAATTCTATGACTCATGAGCAGAGGTACATTCACCCATCATAAAGGCCTAATCAGCAACCATCGCGATCACATGAAGTTACCTAATGTTCAACATTAATATTAAAACTAACAATAAAAACAAGAAGAACAGGAATGCGACGGTCTATCAGACCGACCTGAGCTCCAGCCAGCTGTGTTCAACCATGAAATACAAAGAGTTATTTGGCCCGACAGCCAATACACCATCCTGCTTCATTCCGGAGATTTTCTTTGACGTGTCCAGCGCTTTTCTCGGCATTACTTTCATATGAATAAATAAAGGAATATTCCATATTGTGTTTCAATCAATATAGGAAATTTCTTTTTGAGCTCAATAAAACTATATAAACTTGAAAGATGTGATTTATTTTGAAACCTTTGTAATGATAAATATACTTCACTATTTATTAAATTAGTTAATATATAGATGAAAAGGTATTATAATAATTCGGCAATTTCTGTTTCAGAACAAAGAGTAAATTTCCCTAAAAAATATTGTTTTAATACTTGTATAAATGTATTTGTATTTCATTAGGATCGAATGTGTGTGTATAATATTTTGGAAAAGAATTATCATAGTATTATCGTATTCACATATTTCTAGCCGTCAGGATATTGATGGGAAAATTTCACTATGCCTTGGTGGAACCTATGATAACTCGTCCTTCTAGACTTAATCCGGATACAGAAAAGATAGAAGAAATGTCCTTTCTTCCATTCAATGTCTTCCTCTACTGAGGGTGGGCCACATTGTCTCTCCATAATTCCTGGTCCTCCGCCATTCTCTTCATCTCCTCGTAGGTGTGTCGTCCAGTCCATTGATTTATATCGTTTGTGTATCCCTGTCGTCTCCTTCCCATCGATATCTTCCCCTGATGCCTCGAAGGAATGTACTTAAAACAAACACTCAATCCAACATGAAATACACATTTATCACAATCCATATATTTTATACATTATTATATGAAAAAATAGTACAAATGTGATATTGTACTGGGATAAGGTGCATAAATTAAGAAAAAAGGGCATCTCCTTATCGTGCAACTGAAAGTTGCTGATGGCTTGCGCCATCTTTCGGAATAAATATAAACTATTCTCGTTGATTTCTAATTATTCCAGAATTGGCCAAATACCCATTCTTGGTTAACCAAGAAGAGCTAACCACGGACGCGTTTCGGGCTATTGGCCCTCAACAGCGTGGTGCGAGTTATTTTTGAAAAATGAAAATTGAAAATTTGAAGGGGAGATTTGTTGATGTTTATTATTTAAAATATTAATTTTCATTCTGTGATTTGATTAATCTGTGATCTAATTTATTCTGTGGTGTTGTGTGTATATAAATATATGTATTTCTTTGAGTGAGGGTGGGAGAGAGTGTATGAGGAGACGTTAAGACGTAAGAGTTTCTTAGAGTTTTTTAGATTTATCATAGTAATTTAAATTCATTGTTATTTGTGCCTTCAATAAAGAAGTTTTAAGTTTTAATAGAGAGTAATTTATTAAGATTCTCCCAACAACAGAAACACACATTAGACATATACGGTCTGTACAACACCTACACAACTATCACCTAGTTTTCTGGATATTTTACGTGGATGTCCCAAGTCTCTCCTGGAGGTGGTCTCTCATTGAAGTCATGATTTATTTACCTAAGTTGTCGCTCAGGGAGATATAGTCTTTTATTAGATTAGGTATTTCTGAGGAATATTTAGAAATAGAGTTCAAATATACAACCATTATATAAAATTCAAAGTTGCTTTCCAGCCGGAGTCTCTTTCAACTGATGCCTAAATAACAGGAGAAAATCTCGTAACAGTTTATATCTGGCAGTTGCATAGAAGAGTATAGTTTTCATATACGAAATTATATTTCATTATATATTTTTGTTTCAAAAATAAAGTAATCTTGGATTTAATAAGTTTTATTTGTCCAATATTGGACAAATAAAACTTATAAAATCCAAAATAAGCCTTATTTTTTAAATATTTATATTATGGATTGCTCTATAAAGGCATATGAAAGTGTAAAAAAATAATAACGAGAAATAAAAAAAGAAATATTTTGAAGAAAGACTTTTGAAATATCATAGGCAAACCTTTTATTGTAAGATGTATTTTTGCGACATTCTATCCTTATTTATGTATAGAGAACAAGTTTAAAGAGGAATAAATATATCGTTTTTTGAAAGAAGATGAATTTAAGTCAACTAAATTTCAATAAAAAAGGTATAAAAGGCTCACTTACATTTTTTTATAAAGTTATATATCCCACAGCAGCGTCACTGACTGTACATATTGTAGAGGGAGATATAGCCTGTGGGTAGAGGGACAACGTTAAAAAGCCTTGGCGCTGACATTGAGGATGGCTGAACAACAAAGTTTTGGAAAAACAAGGCTTTGTTTGGTTTAGACATCTTACAACTAACTTCCTCTCCTTTCCTCTTTTTTTTTTATTTGTGAAAACTTTTTTGCTGAAGTTGGGATGGCAGCGGCGGCATAGTATTAAAAAAACTGACAAATTTCTTCCTAATGGTCGGCTAAGAGATAAATATATATAGCATTACACGATCAGGAGTTGTTAGGAGATAGTCTGATTCAGTTTTTACTGAATTTATCAAGTTATATCATATTTTTGAGTATTATAAACTTTTTAAATGTTTTACTTGTCAAGGATATTTACTGTTTTTTTTTTATCATATGTTTCATTTTTTTACTAAAGTAAATGTATACACAGAAGAACTTACTTTATTTTATTTCTAGGTTATTTCAGCTCTTTGTGTTCCTCCTCAGTAAATATCCAGAATGATCGATCTATATATATACGGATATTCCTTTCAGATGGTGTATAGGTTTGACGTCTATTTTGAAGGCAGATATGACATTTAATTTTTTATCGTTCATTATTCTCCCAGCAATATTTCCATCTATATAATTTTACTATATATTTAGCCTATATACTTTGACAGCTAAACACATCCTTGGCAGATTGTGAAGATTTACAGATGATCAATAGCTCCAGTTTTAAGCAGAGTGTGATGGAGATACATATATAAATATCTACAAAAATCAAAATATATTTTAGATGATTAAAAAATAATTACGTCCTGACATTACAATAGGAATCACTCATCATTCAACAGATGTGTATACATCCATGTCAGGGTCAATTATAGGGTCTCTGTTGTCAATATTCAGGAGCTACCACATCTGAAGTTGGAATGCAATAGCATTTTCTTAAAATTCTATGACTCATGAGCAGAGGTACATTCACCCATCATAAAGGCCTAATCAGCAACCATCGCGATCACATGAAGTTACCTAATGTTCAACATTAATATTAAAACTAACAATAAAAACAAGAAGAACAGGAATGCGACGGTCTATCAGACCGACCTGAGCTCCAGCCAGCTGTGTTCAACCATGAAATACAAAGAGTTATTTGGCCCGACAGCCAATACACCATCCTGCTTCATTCCGGAGATTTTCTTTGACGTGTCCAGCGCTTTTCTCGGCATTACTTTCATATGAATAAATAAAGGAATATTCCATATTGTGTTTCCATCAATATAGGAAATTTCTTTTTGAGCTCAATAAAACTATATAAACTTGAAAGATGTGATTTATTTTGAAACCTTTGTAATGATAAATATACTTCACTATTTATTAAATTAGTTAATATATAGATGAAAAGGTATTATAATAATTCGGCAATTTCTGTTTCAGAACAAAGAGTAAATTTCCCTAAAAAATATTGTTTTAATACTTGTATAAATGTATTTGTATTTCATTAGGATCGAATGTGTGTATATAATATTTTGGAAAAGAATTATCATAGTATTATCGTATTCACATATTTCTAGCCGTCAGGATATTGATGGGAAAATTTCACTATGCCTTGGTGGAACCTATGATAACTCGTCCTTCTAGACTTAATCCGGATACAGAAAAGATAGAAGAAATGTCCTTTCTTCCATTCAATGTCTTCCTCTACTGAGGGTGGGCCACATTGTCTCTCCATAATTCCTGGTCCTCCGCCATTCTCTTCATCTCCTCGTAGGTGTGTCGTCCAGTCCATTGATTTATATCGTTTGTGTATCCCTGTCGTCTCCTTCCCATCGATATCTTCCCCTGATGCCTCGAAGGAATGTACTTAAAACAAACACTCAATCCAACATGAAATACACATTTATCACAATCCATATATTTTATACATTATTATATGAAAAAATAGTACAAATGTGATATTGTACTGGGATAAGGTGCATAAATTAAGAAAAAAGGGCATCTCCTTATCGTGCAACTGAAAGTTGCTGATGGCTTGCGCCATCTTTCGGAATAAATATAAACTATTCTCGTTGATTTCTAATTATTCCAGAATTGGCCAAATACCCATTCTTGGTTAACCAAGAAGAGCTAACCACGGACGCGTTTCGGGCTATTGGCCCTCAACAGCGTGGTGCAAGCTGGAGCGTGGAGATGCCCTTTTTTCTTAACATTATTATATATATTAGAATTAATTATAATTGAGTTACAGAGAGAAAGCTCCCTATCAATATACACCATGCTTAATATATTTAAATAATTCCAAATCTGGTCTGCTAGGCCTTTGGCTTTAGATGTTCACTGATAATTGTAGTAAAAAAATTCGTTTCGGATAATTTTAAAAATAAATATTTTCGATTGTTGGACATACCTTTATTGTAGAATTCTGAATCAACCGGTAGTTTTTTGATGTGTCATCTATAATACTGATCAGTGCCTACTTCGCACTTCACAATGTAACACATCATATGTCTCTCTTTCCTCGGTCTGTGCAGGTTTGTGAATAGGATGCTGCAAAGACTTGGCCTATATATTCAATATTATGTTGATTTAATGAGTTTTGTTCAGGGCAATAGTTATATATACATTTATTATATGTTTGTGCGTGGGTTTACCATCTTTCTTTTTTTCAGCAAATACCTTGCTGGACATCTTCAAAAGATGAAAATGAATTGCAAACACTCCCACATACATATGTAAGAAATATATTACATAATATTCTCATTTACATTGTTAACCAAATAAATGTAGAGAATTTAATCTCCCAGAAAATTCAATCAGCCATACCGTTTCTCAGATTTCTAATATTTTATTGGACTGATTCTGTTCATATAAATGAAACTAAATATTGAATCTTGGTTGAGGTATTTAATCAAACTCTATTGACATAAAATTATATAACAGTAAAATTACGTATAAATATTTGCTTCGAGCAATGACTTTCCGTATAGGCATCCCAAAGGACCACACACACATGGTTTTGACATTTTAGAAAGGTAGGCGTGTATCAGCTGGGTTCCAGTGCATAAACATTTATATAAAGATTAATTTTGCCGAGTACTTAATGTATATAAAAATAAAGGTCACTTCTTCAGTCAAAATAGACGCTAAACCAAGGTACCATCTATTGACCGTTTACGCAAACTAGCTGAATCTGATAGGTTTAAAGACCACAGAACCAGCTTTGGAAAATAGAGAACCTCCCACCTGGACACCATGGTTTCGGGCAAAAGACTGTCGTTAGTGCAGAGCGCGAAGAGCCACAAGGGGACAAGTGGAATCTTCACATTTTTTTAGAAATTATCTGGTAAAGTATCTAGGCCATATATATGGTCATATTTATTTTCCTGATCGCTAAGAAAATATTCCTTGCTAGGATGATGAACGAAAAAAAAGGTATATTGATTTAGTGCATTTTTAATGGATAGGGGCCACCTTTTAATAATACTATACAGAGGGTGTTCACACTTATAGGGGGGAAACAAATTATATTATAAAATATTAAAAAATAGCGGATATACCCGGCTTCGCCCGAGGTTTTACCCGAGTAAAGGTTTGTCTAACGAACATTTGTTAAAACAATTCTCTATAAACTTATATATATAAAAAAATATATATTTTGATAATTTGAAACTCGTAAATTTGAATCTCTCGATAAAGTGAACATTTTTTCCCGGTCCCTGTGTGCCGTGTCATCCTGAATTTTGTCTTTCCTAATTTTTTACATTACAAAATCATCGTTTTATCTAGTGAACATTTTTTCCCGGTCCCTTGAAAAATACCCGATAAGTTGAATAAAATCAATATTAATTGGTTCCCTCGGTAATTGGAAGTAAGAGGAATAGTATCTTCGCCTTGAATTGTATCATTATTCTTGTCTCAAATAAATTGCCGTGTCATCCTGAGATAATCTTACTTTTGATAAATAATCTTTAAGATAATAAACTTAGTGATCATAAAACTTATAGATAAAAAAACTTGTTATCATCGTCGCAATGGTGGCGCTGCTTGCGAGTTAAATCTACAAATCTGCAAATAACTCTAAGGATATTCAAGATATTCAAGAAATTATTTTTCATAAACCTTTCCGGGGATATACCTAATAATAACCCAAATTTTCACGGCGATTGGATGTATGGTTTTTGAATCTATAGAGTACACACAGACAGACATTCAATTATATATATATATACCAGCGGATGTACCCTGCTTCGCCCGTGTTTTACCCGAGTAAAGGTTTGTCTAACGAATCTCTCGATAAAGTGAACATTTTTTCCCGGTCCCTTGAAAAATACTCGATAAGTTGAATAAAATCAATATTAATCGGTACCCGAGTAAAGGTCTGTCTAACGAACATTTGTTAAAACAATTCTCTATAAACTTATAAAAAGAAATAGATATATTTTGATAATTTGAAACTGATAAAGTGATCATTTTTTCCCGGTCCCTGTGTGCCGTGTCATTCTGAATTTTGTCTTTCCTAATTTTCTACATTACAAAATCATCGTTTTATCTAGTGAACATTTTTTCCCGGTCCCTTGAAAAATACTCGATAAGGTTGAATAAATTCATGGTCGTTTATGGAAGATGGACAAAGTTCCCGGAGGTCATCTTGGGCAAGCTCCCGCGAGGCTTTTTTTCTTGTCTACTTGGCATAGCTGTGTCACCAACTCTGCCCTGATTGGTCGGTGGGTACTTGGACTGTCGGCCGGCGGCCGGGCGAATCCATTCTCTCACGGGGTGGGGCAGACCCAAGGTCATCAGGAGCAGCAAACTTAAGCCTATCTCCGTCTCAATGGCGGCGCTGCTTTCGAGTTAAAGCTACAAATCTGCAAATAACTCTAAGGATATTAAAGATATTCAAGATATTATTTTTCGTAAACCTTTCCGGGGATATGCCTAATAATATCCCAAAATTTCACGGCGATTGGATGTACGGTTTTTGAATCTATAGAGTACACACAGACCACAGACAAACAGACAAACAGACAGACAGACATTCAATTTTATATATATAGACTAGCGGACGTACCCGGCTTCGCCCGAGGTTTTACCCGAGTAAAGGTTTGTCTAACGAACATTTGCCCGTGTTTTACCCGAGTAAAGGTTTGTCAAACGAATCTCTCGATAAAGTGAACATTTTTTCCCGGTCCCTTGAAAAATACTCGATAAGTTGAATAAATTCAATATTAATCGGTACCCGAGTAAAGGTCTGTCTAACGAACATTTGCTAAAACAATTCTCTATAGGCTTATAAAAAGAAATAGATATATTTTGATAATTTGAAACTGATAAAGTGATCATTTTTTCCCGGTACCTGTGTGCCGTGTCATTCTGAATTTTGTCTTTCCTAATTTTCTACATTACAAAATCATCGTTTTATCTAGTGAACATTTTTTCCCGGTCCCTTGAAAAATAATCGATAAGGTTGAATAAATTCATGGTCGTTTATGGAAGATGGACGAAGTTCCCGGAGGTCATCTTGGGCAAGCTCCCGCGAGGCTTTTTTTCTTGTCTACTTGGCATAGCTGTGTCACCAACTCTGCCCTGATTGGTCGGTGGGTACTTTGACTGTCGGCCGGCGGCCGGGCGAATCCATTCTCGCACGGGGTCTGCCCCACTCCAAACTTTTGGCAAAGCACTTTCTAATTAAAGATTATTGTCTTAAATAATCTTTAAGAACAAAAAGTATAATAATTGAACGACAGGAAATTATAGTAAATAATTATACTAAACTAAATGATGTAAAAATAATTATACATGAAATTTGAAATAAGTTTAAGAAAAGTTATCGTTAAGTCCACGGGAAAAGATGTAGCCAAAACAAATAGGTTTTTAACAGTGACACGTGAGCACCCGCCTCGAGACGCGCTCCTCTCTCCTAACATTACTCCCCCTCTTGAAAAAGCCTATCTCCGTCTCAATGGTGGCGCTGCTTGCGTGTTAAAGCTACAAATCTGCAAATAACTCTAAGGATATTAAAGATATTCAAGATATTATTTTTCGTAAACCTTTCCGGAGATACACCTAATAATATCCCAATATTTCACGGCGATTGGATGTATGGATTTCGAATCCATAGAGGACACACAGACACAAACACACTCGAGCGTGCGGCCACGCTTTTGCGGGCTCCGCCATTTTCGCCTCTGGAGTGTGTGTAAAAGGCGCTTACCATCACGAGTTTGGTACCAGAAGAACCCTCTCGATCCGCTGAACAAGTGCCTGAAAGGCCCAGCACTGGATCTCAACCAGGCGAGGAGTTATCGCCGAAAAAAGGAATCATAGAGAATTCTTCTCTAGAATTTTCTATGGAATATCGAACACATGCAAGCCCGCCGGCGCGCGAGGCGCATGGAACGCTGGCTGCCGCGCGGGGTGACGTCACGGCGCCGCCGACTGCTGCTTCTTCCAGCGAGAATTTAGCCGACCCGGCCTCGCTCAACTGGGCCGACAGCGAGATGGCGGAGGTCGACGCCAACGACGACTACACCGTTGTGAAGAGCAAGAAAAGGCGCCTCTCTTCAACACCTGAGCAGACCGCAAAGCAGGCAAGCAGGCCTGCTGAGAAACGCGGCCCCCAGCAGCAGAAGCGGACAACAGGGCCGAGGTCAATGCCGCCCCAGGAAATCAAGGCGACGCGCGCCAACATCGCCGACGCCAGGGCGAGGCAGGCCAATACCAACCATGAGAACTACGTCTTCGTGGAGCTGTGCCCAGACATCCCGGACTACTCCTACCTCCGGGCAATCGACGACCTGGTCGGAGGGCCCAAAAACATCGCCCACTTTGGCAGGATGAACGGCCACTACATCGTGGGCCTCGCGAGCAAGAACCTTGCGAGCCGTTTGGTGGAGGAGGGCCTGAACATCGAGGGAACACTCCTCAAGGTCTTCCCCTTCCGTAAGAGGGCCGAAAGGATCATCGTGGCCAATCTCCCCGGCTTTGTAGAGGACGCCACCATCGTGCAGGCTCTGCGTGAATACGGAGACATCACCTCCATCGCCCCCATCATGATCAAAATGGGGGAGTTCGCCTTCAGCGACGGCCGCCGGGAGGCGTTCATCCTGCTCCGCGAGGGCGTAAGGCTGGAGACGCTGCCCACCCGTCTGACCATCCACTCCAAGGGAGACACCCTGTCGGCCTTCCTCTCCTTTGGAATCAAGTGTTCCAAATGCGGTAAACAGGGCCACCGCAGAGCCAACTGTCCAGCGCTCGCCAGGCAAGGGAACGGCAGCCCCAGGCAAGCAGCGTCTCCCACCGACGCAAGGCCCCCCCTCCCTCCTCCTCAGCGACCAAGGAAGCCGGCACCTGCGCCCGCAACACCGGCGTCCCCTGTCCAACCGGCGAAGACTTCGGCCGATGCTCAGGCGATCCCTTCGGCACACCAGCCTGCCGAACAAATTGATCTCACCCACCCCGCCCCTGCTGCCCACCCTGCTCCCCTGGCTGCCCTGCGGCCCCCCGAGCCTCGCATCCCTCCGCTCGACCAGGAGATGTCGGTGGAGAAGCTGTCCTCACCTCCCGCCACGCCTGCCCGGGGAAAGGCCGCACTCGAACAGCTGCTGGAGCACCTCGGGAAGTCCCCCAACCCCTCCATCGAATGGGACAAGCTGCCCGACCTGAACTGCGAGGAGGCTCAGAAGCTCCTCACCTCTGAGACCACCATGAAGAGGCGAGCGCCCACGCTAACAGAGGAACAGTTCACCGCCCTCGAAAAATTGCACGAAACCATCAAGGCCTTGTGCCCAGACTCCAACTCCACCATCCGCAAAACCCTCCAGAAGACCAGGAAGGTGCTGCGTGAAGGACGGCCCCAATGAGTTACCGCGTCGCCACCATCAACGCGCGAGGGCTCGCCACTCGGAGGAGGAGCCTTGCCCTTTGTCATCTCCTCAGGCAACATCACGTGGACATCGCGTTTGTCCAGGAGACAAACGCATTTCATCCGGGCAGCGGCCAAGACCTCTGCCTCGGCTACAGTGCTGTTGTGTTGGCCCATCCCGTAGCCATCTCGGGATCCGGACTCGCCTGCGTCTTCGGACCAGGCGTAGCCGTGCTACAACAGCGTATCCTGTGGCCGGGCCACATCGCCTTGGCAACAATAGATGTCCACGGCGAGGAAATGACGGCCATCGCCGTTCATCTGGCGCATGAACCCCGGGAGAGAAACCGACAACTGGAGCTCCTGGCGGCGACAGCGGCACAGGAAGAGGAGGGGGCCTGTTGGATCATCGGCGACTTTAACATCAGGGATCGGGGCCCCTCATCATCATCATCATCGGATGCCCTCGCCGCTCTTCTGGACCTGGCCGCGCTGGTCGACGTGGCCACCCAGTTCGACGCCGCCCACCTGCCCACCAGAGTCTCCATGCACGGCGACCAAGTCGAATCCAACCGCCTGGACCGGATCCTCGTCCCTGCTGGAGTCCTGGATCGCGTGTCCATCTACGCGACCAGCCACTACCACCTCTCGGACCACCGCCTCGTGCTGCTCCAGGTGGGCCCGCCCACCACCGCCGTCTCCTCCCCCACCCAGCCTCGCTTGGCCGCGATGCTCCGCTCGGGCCTTGCTCTCGAACATCTGGCTGGTTACATCCGGGAGTTGGAGGAAGACACAGCGCACGATGACGACGACGGGACCTTCTGGGATAGGTGGACCTCCATCAAGGCGGGGCTGCTGGCGGAGGCCAGATCCCTGCACGACCCACGCCACGCTGCCAACGACAGCTACGTATACAGGGCGAGACGTTACATCGCGGCGCAGCTCGAGGCCTCCTCCATCCGGGCCGACTACCCATCGCTGCCGGACCTAGCACGCGCCATCCGCCTCCGACGCCCGGTCAGCGTCATCAGGGACGAGCAGGATAACATCATCGAGGGCCCCGAGCTTCGGCGGAGGGCATTCGCGACCTTCCAGCCCCGCTTCGCCCGTCCCACCAGCGATCCAGCTGCGGGAGCTGCCTTCATCGCTAGCAGCGCGCCCACCACCACCCGCGAGCTGAGTGAGGAGGACCCGCTTCACCGGCCGGACATCAGCCCCAGCGAGATCGCCAACGCTATCGAGCACCTCCCTCGCGGAAAGGCCCCCGGCTGGGATGGCTTGCCGTGCGAGCTCCTCGTCGCCTTCAGCGAGGACTTCTTCGCGGAAGCTCTGGCCCGGGTGTTCGCAGCATCACGGCTCCGAGGTGCCCTGCCTCCGTCGACGCGGCGCAGCTCCATCTGCCTCGTGCCCAAGGCCCGCGGAGGTCGCGGCCTTGATGGCTACAGGCCTGTCGCGCTGCCCTCGGCCGACTACAGGGTCCTGGCCGCCATCCTTCACCGGCGCCTCAAGCCCCACCTGCGGACCCTTGTGCCGGAATGCCAGACCTACGCCGTCCCCGGGAGGTCCCCGTCATGGAACATCGCCATGGTGACGGACGCCATCGAGGAGGCCACCGCCCTGGGCTCGCCGCTGGCCGTCATGGGCGTCGACCTAGAGTCCGCCTTTGACTCATTGGACCGCGGCTTCCTGGAGTCCCTGCTAACATCCCTCCGCCTCCCGCCGGCCTTCATGGCCTGGATTAACATCCTCTACGCCGGGGCGGACGCCACCATCCGGGTCGGAGGCTTTCATACAACAGCCTTCCCCCTTCTCAACGGCCTCAGGCAGGGTTGCGCCGTAAGCGCCGCACTCTTCAGCATCGCCACGGGGCCGCTGCTACGTCGCCTGGAGTTGACCCTCGGCGTGGGCAATGTCATTGCCTACGCCGACGACATCGTCCTCCTATTCCATCGCGACGGAGACTTCGAGCGGGTGGCGACCGTTTTCGAAGATTACAGGCAGGCCTCCGGAATCGGCGTGAACCTCGGGAAGAGCGCTGGCCTCTGGTGCGGCGCCTGGCGCAACCGCGGCGACTCCCCTCTCGGCGCCTCCTGGTCGACCACCTCCATCAGGGTCCTCGGGCTCGACATCGCCCCCAGGAGCACCGTCATCCACCGGGAGCAGCATCTCCTGGCCCTCCTGGAGACTGCATGCCGCAAATGGACGCCCTTCACCCGCGGCCTCTCCCTCGTCGGGCGAGCAAGAGCGGCGAACACGCTGGTGGGGTCTGTCATCCAGCACCACCTGCATGGATACCTTCCATCACCCCCGACCATCGCCAAGCTGCAGGCTCGACTGGCGAGATTCGTCTGGGGACAGGACCACACGGCGTGGCTTCCCGCCGATGTCATGGCGAGGCCAGTTGCCATCGGAGGCCTCGGCCTCCTCGACCTCGCGACCCAGCTCCAGCTCGCCTGCCTCAAGGGGGTGCAGGTCGCGCTCCGCGGGGGCAGAAATGCCTTCAGCTGGCTGGTCGGCGGCAACAGCGGGGAAGCCTGGATCCACCCTCCACCGGACGGTACCCGTCTCCAGCCCCGCCGTCTCCGGTTGCTGAAGCTATGGGAGGAGGCCTCCAACATCCTGGGCCTCAACCACCGGGCGGTCCCCACGGCTCAGCTGCTGGACCTCCCCATCATCGGCGGCTGCCGGTTCCTCCGCCCTCCCGACCTCCTGGCCCCTGCCCGCTGGCGCGGAGCCCGAGTCCGGGATCTCATCGTGGAGGAAAATCTCATCGCCCGCCCAACGCGCTCGGCCCTGGCTGATGCCGCGACCCTGAGCGCCTTCTGCCGGAGGCTGACCTCCGAGAACGCCGTGGGCTTCGGGGCGGAGTCTACGCCCTCATCTAGCTCCTTAGCTGCGGCCGTGGTGCTGCGGGGGACGGCTACGCCGTTCCTCAACGGCCTCACGACCCGCTCAGCCCGACGGGCCCTGGATCGCCCGCGCCTCGCCGCCACGCCCATCTCCAGATTCCTGGCGAGATGGACGCCCACCATCAATCCACCATCCAGGATCGACTGGGCCTCATTGCGGCGTTGCGCCTACTCGGGCCACGAGGCTGACGCGGCCCTCAAGTTGGCCCTCCACGCCCTCCCCCATCCGGCCCATCCTGCCTCGGTCGGCCCCTCCTGTCCTGCCTGCGGGTCCATCGACCGCTCCCTCAGCCACCGTTACTGGTGCTGTCCCTCCATCAGGCCTCTAATTAGAGAGGCCTTCAACATCATAGGGCGGCCCCCTGACCTGCAGGGTTGGATCTTCGGCGGGTCCGGCCTTGAGGACGACGCCCTTTCCATCCTGGCCTCGGCAAAGTTGCGAATCTATCGCTGCTTTGTCCAGGTTGGGCTCGGAGAAGCGGTGGAGGACCCGCTCATCGCCTGGTCCAGGACCCTCCAGCGCCGCGGACTCCTACCTTTGTCCCTCTTGTAAATTTGTTTCATTTATGTATATATTTAATAATTTTCTTCTCTTCCTCTCTCTCTCATGTGAGATGTAATATTGTCTAAGATGACAATAAATATTGTTTAATTGTCAAATTGTCACACACACACACAGACACACACACAGACATTCAATTTTATATATATAGATAGATATACAGGGTGATCCAAAAGTCCCGCACAACTTTAAAAATTAATAACTCCGCGAATATTCGCGCTAGAGCAATGCGGTAAACACCATTGTGTTCAGGATGCAATGGGAATTTTTATGGCAAATAATGTAAAATTCGGAATCGATTTTAGTTACAATTTTATTCGCCAGATGGCGCTCTACCAGAATCAGAGATTCAGCGGCCAAATTGTTTGATAAATTGAAAAATATAACTGATCGACACGTATTTTTCCTTTTTGAATACCAGGAAAGAACCCTAATAATATCAAATAACAAATTAATAAAACACCACTTCGCCAAAAGTATGAAGAATTGGTTAACGATTTTCAAATACAATCAGAGATATGTAAAATAGGTAAATGCAAATTAAAACATGTAGCAAAAAGAAAATTGATATTTTAGATACGGTTTGTTTCCGAAGATAATAAATTTCTAATATTTTTAATTCAACTCTCACTCAGTATCGATTATATTTATTTTAATTCATTTGAAAAATATGTATCTATCTCTGATAATTTATTTTACTCTGGAATGCCGTTGTTGTTGTCGTGTCCAATAAAGAGCCTCAGATGTACCATGCATCTCCATCACATCAGCAGCAATGTCCACTATCTTGGGTGTGTAAAGCTGCTGCTCTAGGTCTATGTCAAATTTCTGCAAGGCTGCGGCCATTGCTGGCTATGAGAATATGTGGGTAGGTGTAAGTTCCACACCAGGACAATTGTTGCATGCCCTATAGGTTCTTGTGCCATCTGGATGTATTGTCATTCCTTTATAGTGTTTTGTTCTAAGTCTTGTTATAGTTTTTGTCATTTTTCTCTCAGAGTTTATTTCGCATTTGATCTTTTCTTATTTTTTTGTTTAATTATCTTGTATTCTGACAAAGAATCAGCGTCAAATAATGACATTTGTTCTTTCCTTTGGCTCACCTTTTTGGCTTCCTTTGCCAATTCAAATGCCATTTCATTACCCCCGATCCCAGCATGGGCAGGGATCCAATGTAGAATGCAGTAATTCTCCAATGGTTCCAGTTGGGTAAGTAACGAGTGTATTTTCTGTGTGATTTTAGTATTGCCCTTCTGAATTGCTTCTAGAGCGGATATGGAGTCGCTGTATATTAAAATTCCTTCTGCTTGATGCAGGGATGGTTGGTTAAGGCATACATCAAGGGCTTTCCAGATAGCTGTCAGTTCACAAGTGAAGTTTGACGAAATCTGTCCTGCTCCTTCTTTGAATTTGATGTTTGTTCCATCTTGCAGTATAATGTTAATTCCGGCCCCTCCATTACTCAGGGTAAGGTCTGAAGATCCATCTGTATATGCTGTTAAAGGGCGTGGCCTAGCATTTTTAATCAATAATTTGTACTATGAGGACATAGCCGTTAATATTCCAAACACATTAGACCTCGAAACCCAAGGTATCAAAGTCTACCTCAATCAAAACAAAGCCATCAACATATACAATATGTATCACCCTCCAAACAATACATTTATTGACGATGGAACAATGGCTCAATTTCTTACAGACAACACTATTATTTTAGGTGACCTTAATGCCAAACATCAACTATGGGGATGTTCTACGCCAAACCCAAGAGGCAAAATACTATCAAACATATTTGACGACAATGCATTCATGTGCTTAAATGATGGGAATCCTACCAATCATTCCTACAGCTATAATACTGCACAAGCCCTTGATATAAGTTTTTACTATCCTGACATTTTCCACAAATGCAAATAGCAAATATTAAAAGGTTTTGAAAGTGATCATTTGCCTAATTTGATAGAAATTAGCACCAAGACCAAAACTAGCTCAATTAAGAAAAATTATGGAACTTCAAAAAGGCTAATATGATATCTTTCTAAAACACCATTATTAAAGCAGCCAAAGTGTGAATACCAAGAGGTTATATTAAGAAATGGATTACAAATTATACACACCAGGCAAAAAATATTCAAACACTTATAACTAAAAGAAATGAACTACAAAAAAGTGCACCCAAAACCAAACAAATTGTATAACTGAACTGAACATTGTGATTGAAAAAATAAAAAGATTATACGTAAATGTGAAAAGGGAAAAATGGAAACAAACTTGTGAAAACATGAACCCAAGAAACCCAAATACAAAACTTTGGAATTTGGCAAAACAAATTGACAGAGTCCAGCCACAAACTGAAAACACAAATATGATTGAGAATACAGATGGTACACCAGCAACTAATGACAAAATTGCTGCCAATCCTTTAGGTAATTCATATCAAATAAGTAGTAAAATCAAGGTTGAAAAAAGGCCCGAAAGATTATTCATGACTGTGAAAATGTCACCAGCACTCATAATATTTTCCATGAAAAAAATCAATATGAAAGAGCTAGATTATGCATTACAAAACACTGACCAAAACAAGACTCCTGGGCCAGATGGAATCCATGGCCGAATGATATCAAACTTGGGCAAAATTGGTAAAGAAAGACTTCTTAATATTTTCAATGTCTACTGGAAAACTGGAAAATTGCCTCAAGACTGTAAAAATGCAACAATAATTCCCATTAAAAAACTTGACAAATCAGCTGATGACCCAAAAAACTACCGACCTATCTCCCTCACAAATATTTGCTGCAAATTAATGGAAAAAATTATATTCAGACGACTCACCTACCACCCCGACACAAGAAATCTCTTACCAGAAGAACAATATGGATTTAGGAAAGAACATGGGACAATAGTCCAACTCTTATTTTTCACACAAAAGGTAAAAGATGCACAAAACAAAAAGCCAACTAACCACACCATAGCTGCTTTTTAGACCTTACACAAGCTTTTGATAAGGTATGGAAAAACAAGTTAATTACAAAATTATACAAACATTTCAAAATTGATGGAAAGCTATCACTTGGATAAATGATTCCCTTGAAAATATATACATCAGGGTCAAATATAATGGCACTCTATCTAAAACCTTCAAATTGTACCAAGGATTACCACAAGGATCAGTCCTTAGCCCAACTCTCTTCACCCTATTTATTGCAGGCATAGAAGAAAATTTTTCACATAAAACCAATATTGGACTTTTCGCTGATGACATTATTCTATGGAGCAGCAACACTAACTGGAAAAAAGCTGAAAGAGATTTGAACAAGACTATTCTCCACCTAGAAAAATTTGCTAATAAACATAAATTAGAATTTAACCCCCAAAAGATAAGAATAATACCGATAAGAAACTATACAAAATAAGACCAAATATTATTCTGAAAGATCAACAATTGCAATATAATAAACATCCTAAATATCTCGGCTACACCCTGGATCCAGAAATTAACTCCAGTAAACATATTGAAGGAGTTGTTAGAAAAGGAAGAGACCGACTAAAAATCTTGAAATATATTTCAGGAAGAGTGGAGAGCTGAAGCAACAACACTAAAATTAACTTACACATCTCTAATAAGACCTATCTTGGAATATGGATATCAAATCTATGGTACAGCATCTGAAACAAATCTAAAAACACTGGAAAGGATACAACTAAATGCACCTAGAATTATTACAGGTCTTCGAAATACCTGCGCTAATAATATTGTACTTTGCGAAGCAGACATTATGCCCTTGAATGATAGAATAAGCTACAATCTGCCAAAATATATAAACAAAATCAAGAGTTATGAAAATAAACACAGAACTTTCAATTACATACTTATTTGGGAACCCAATATAAGACTCAAAAAAGAAGGCTCTCCATTAGTGTATATCACTACCCCAGCTCCAGTATGGGTTCCAGACTTACTACCATCAGTGAAAACCTCCGTGCCAATCCCTGTCGGCCCTCTAGGACTCCAATTCCACTTTGGCAACCACTGCGGAGGCTTCCTTGTGTCCCTCTTCGATCCCAGGGCCCCCGCTTAAAGTCCCAGGGCATCTTCCCTTTTCTCCCAGATCTTCTGTCTGATGGTCTCCTCCTCTAGTTTCAATACCAGGGGAATAAGCCCAGCGAGGATCAATAAGGCCTCACTGCTGGTAGTGCGATATCCCCCTGTGATTCTGAGTGCCGCTGTCCTCTGCACTCTCTCTAGAGTAGTCGCCACCTTCTGATCTCTGTTTCGGCGCCACCAAGCCCTGGAAGCATATAGCAAGATTGGCTCGACACAGGAGAGGCAGAGGTTCCTAAAAATAGTACCCTCCTTCTCTCCCCCCCCCCCCTGATGGTCATCCTATTGACCAACGCTACCCTCCGTCCTTCCAACCGGATAGCCGGCTTGTGTTCCCATTTGATCCCTTTCCTTTTAGTTCTTATGTCCCTAGGCTTAAAGCTGAGGGCTTTAGTTTTGGAGACATTGAACTTAAGGCCAGATTCATGGGCCCAGATCGAGAAAATTTGGAGAGAAGTTTCAACACACTTCTCAGCCTTCGCTCTCGAAGCAGCCTCAATGATGAGGAACTGGTCGTCAGCATAGAGAACCAGCCTGTCTCCCTCATGGAGCTCCTCCTGGAAAACGGTGTTTACCAGGATATTCCACAGAATAGGTCCGCAGCAAGAGCCCTGGAGGCAAACCCTAGCACAGTTTCTTTCCAACTTCCGCCCACCAAAACTGAGGCTAATCCGTCTATCCCTCAGGAAGTCACGAATCAAGCTGCACAAATTATCAGGACAACCCATGTCCATCAAATTTCTCATCAGCTTGTTCCAGCTCATGGAGTTGAACGCGCCATCAATGTCCAGGGCCACGAAAAGAACCCAAGCACCCTTATTTAAGCCCATCTCAACCCCCTCTAACACCTCGTTCAGAGCTGTGGTTGTGGACTTCCCTTCCCTAAAACCATGTTGGAAAGAGGAAAGGAGCTCATTACTCTCTAGCCAGTGCTTCAGTCGCTGAGCTAGTAGGCTATCCAGGACCTTACCTAGACACACTAGTAAAGAAAGCGGACGATAATCATTAGGAGAATTACCCTTTCTACCAGACTTTTCGAGAAGCACTACTCGGGCAACCTTCCATGCCTCAGGAAATGTACCAGTGTCTAGGCACTTATTGAATAACCTGAAAAGAAGCGATGGGTGCATCCTTACCAGTGCTTTCACGACCGTGTTATCGATCCCTTCGGGACCAGGAGATTTCCTTTTCCCGAACTTGAAAGCCGTCAGTTTCACCTCATTCTCAGAAAAGGTCGGATCCACCAAACCACAAGTGGTCAGAGAGATCTCGTCCTCTGGTTCCTCGTTTCCGAAGTGCCGATCCAAGTTGTTTTTATTTTGTCTTCTGCTTTCGAGCGAGTAGGTCTAGAACACATTCTCTCTGAATTTTCTCATTGTTGGTGGATGAAACAGCACCAGTAATTATTTTGGCCGCTTTTGCTTGAACACTGTCTAGTCTTACTTTTAGTGATGAGCTTGAGGGAGCCCAGACCGGTGTTGCATATTCCATTATCGGTCTCATTAAGGTGGTATATGTTGTTCTGAGAATTCTGGGTTTTGATCCCTAATTTGTTCCACAAAGCCTTCTCAGAATGTTTAGTTTTCTGATAGCTCTATTTGAGGTGCTAATTATGTGCTCTGAAAATGAAAATTCCTCATAAATAATAATTAAAATACTTTTGTTGACATATTGTCAATACATACACAGTCTGCACTATTAAAAAAAGATAATATGCATTATATACACTATGTATAATGAATATGGCGCCTCTGCCAGCGCTGAAGAGTTTGGTGGAGAATCGCCAGTGGGTCTCCAGCGACACCACGCATTTTGCGATCTACGATGAATACGTAGATCGCGTACTTCGCCGCTTAGGAGATGGTGATGGCGTGGTCCTCGAGACCAACTGGAAAGATCCAGGACTGCAGTATCACACCTAGGTATTATGGATTTCTAATTTTATCAATTATTTGTTTGTTAATGCTTATTTTGTGGTTATATTTATGCCTCTTTCCCTGGGAGTGGAGAAGACGCATAGGTTTGGTTTTATTGGGTTTATGGTCATTTGGAGTTCCATTGCCCACTTCTCCAGTCCTCTCATTGATGTCTTCAGTATCTTTTACGATTTTTCTATGCTGCTACTTGTGTGCCATATGGCTATATCATCTGCATAACAGGCAACCTTTGTGTCTTCAGTGAGGTAAAGATGGATGTCGTTAATATATAGCAGATAGAGTAGAGGACTGAGCACCGATCCCTGAGTTACACCAGCCCATGTTCTTCCTTCCTTGGAAAATTCTCCATTGACCCGAACCTTTAACCTTCTTCCCCTTAAGAAGTTTGCAATCCAGATTAAGGTTTTTCCTCTTACTCCGATGTTGTGCAGCTTTTCACGTAATTTATCCCTCCACACTCGATCAAAAGCTGAGGTCATATCAAGGAATATAGCCGTGGTCTTCTTTGGAGCTTTTTCCCGGAAATAATCTATTATTGATTGACAGAAGTAGAACAGTTGATCAGTTGTACAGTGCTGATATCTATAGGCCGTTTGGCAGAGGTTTATTTTATCATTTTTTGTGAGCCAGACTATGAGCCTAGAGTGGATAATTCGTTCTGGTATTTTACAAAGTATGCTGGCGAGAGCAATTGTCCGATAGTTCTTGTATTCCTTGGCATCTTTGTTTGGCTTCAGCATTGGCACTATAATTGATATCTTCCAATTCTTTGGTAGTTTACCAGTTTGCCATGAAATGTTCAGTATTCGTAGAAGTTGAATTTTAGCTTTGTCTCCAAAGGGTTTAATCATTTGACCAAATATTAGATTATCTCCTGGTGACCTCTTGGATTTTTCTATTGATGAGTTTAGCTCATTCAGTGTGAAGTCTCTCGAGAAAATATCTTGTTGATGGAAGTTTCTTGCTTGTTTAACTAACTGGTTTATATTATTTTTAGAGTCCTGTCTTCATTCGTATAGTTGAGTATGGAAGTGCTTGAAAGATATTCAGCAATTATGTCAGCCATCTGTTTGTTCTCGTTCTCGCTGTTCTATTCATATCGGTTAGAGTATTGGAGGATTGGTGTTGGTTTTGATTGTTCTCTAACACTCTAATTATATTCCAGTGTTGGCTGTCCTTTCTTGGATCCATTTTTTTTTTCGCAGAATTCAGCCATTTTTCTTGTTTGAATATCCAAATTTCTTGTTATATTTTGTGAATAATTTCAATGAGTTCCTTTCTGTTTTATTTGTTTTAAGAAGTCCTTTGATATTGTCTCTCTCTCTGAAATCATTGCCTCGATGTTGTGGTCCTTCCAGTAACGTATCCACAGGTCTTTACGTCTACCTCTAGTTATCGATGCTCTTTTGCAGCTTTTTAAATGTTCGAAGAGAATTTTTCCAAGTTTTTGTCAAGCGTTCTGTAATTCAATTTTTCGTTGCACAGTTCTTCAAGCTTTTCTGTGAATTTTTTTCAAGTCGGCTTTCCTAAAGTTCCATGTTCTTTTATTCTAATGGACATTCTCAATTTTGAAGTTTAGGGTTGTTAAAATTGGTCTGTGGTCACTGATTGCACCTCTCAGGATATTCCATTGTGTTGTGGGTGCGATGTTGTAATTTATCGCTGTGATGTCTATTGCGGATTCTGTGCCTGTGGACTTAGATAGATAGGTGTTCTCTCCGTTATTTAACGGTGTAAGGTCGAGGTCGGTTAGCATGTCCTCAACCTACTGACTTTTGTTATCCTGGACAGGTGATCCCCGAATTGAACTTTTGGCGTTAAATTCGCCGAAGTATGATTGTGATATCCGAAGACGCTTCACTTAATGTCTCTATTGTGTGTACCCATACAAAATGCAAAGATTTCACGAGCTGAAAGTTGGCGATTTTGAGATGCGTCAAGAATTCGCTGCATGGGTTTTCCGGCAAATTGATATTGATGAAAACTGGCTGTCGAATGTTCTGTGGACAGATGAGGCTCACTTTTCTCTAAACGGAGAATTTACCATTCAAAACAGCCGCATTTGGGCAACAGAAAACCCTAGGAATTTTACAGAAATCCCACTTTACCAGCCTAGAGTTACAGTTTTGTGTGGGTTCACTTCTTTTATTATTGGGTCATTTTTCTTTGAAAAATGAATGGAAGAACTTTTAAAACCGTTTTTGTAACTGGTGAACGTTATGAGAAAAGGGTATTCCCATATTGCAGGGTAAAAGCACTAAGCGAAATAACATTCATGAAAGATGGAGGACCTCCTCATACCTCCCGAGGTGCCAAACAATTGCTGAAGGATACGTTCGGTGAAAATCGTGTGATAGGTCGCCACTTTATATACCAGTGGCCTCCAAGATCAACAGACTTGACGCCTTGCGATTTTTGTTTATGGGGATACATTAAATCGTGTGTTTATCTATGTTGGCCTACCACATTGGCCATGTTGAAGGCTTCTATCAGATGGCACGCTTTATCAATTTAACAGATATGTTATTTAATGCTGTCCATTCTGTCATTTATGGTCTACAGGCGGTGATTGAGAATGAAGAGTGCCACATTGAGCGAGGATTGTGACCTAATACAAGAGAGAAGGCAGTTTCCTCATGTGTTGTATAAGCCGCCATGTATTATATTATCTATCAATATTTTGCAGCTCTTTGTGTTGGGATATGGGGTTAATAAATGCTGTCCTCACATCTTGACTCTTTTTTTTTTTTTGTGAACAGTAATATTTTGTTTGTCATTTGCTCACATATTATGTCGTGCAAACCAGAGTGTTATAACTTCTCGAATAACACTGGTACACACAATTTTACCCCTTATGTTTTGTTTTTCGCTTTTCGCTCATTAGAAGAAATACATAGATAATAGATAACATAGAAATACATACATAAGAAATACATGTAGCATAAGGAATATTTTCTGTACACCAATAACTTTAGAAATTTTGTGAAAAAAAATAATACAAAATGATTTTACTACCACGTTTTTCAACGCAAAAGGTCGATTTAAAATTTATTTTTATTTGAGGGGACACATTTTTTAAATTGTTTACAATATAATAAACAATGATAACATTTGACAAGCCCATAGGATATTTGGAATAAAGTACGAAAAATATATTTTGTCACTCCCCTCTATATTTCATTTGTTGGATCATGACAAATATCCAGTTAAATAGTCAAGGATCGCCAATCAGTCAAGAAACTACACATTTCTTATAGCAAGAAATCCTATTAATAGTGCCATCATAATTTTTGGTACTATATTAACATTTCAAAAATTCGTGTATTGATATCAGCAGTGTTTTTCAAACATTCAATCTATTTCACAAAGCCTCATATAAAAAATAAATATTTTGCTACATGTTTTAATTTGCATTTACCTATTTTACATAAATCTGATTGTATTTAAAAATCGTTAAACAATTCTTCATACTTTTGGCGAAATGGTGTTTTATTAATTTGTTATTTGATATTATTAGGGTTCTTTCCTGGTATTCAAAAAGGAAAAATACGTGTCGATCAGTTATATTTTTCAATTTATCAAACAATTGGGCCGCTGAATCTCTGATTCTGGTAGAGCGCCATCTGGCGAATAAAATTGTAACTAAAATCAATTTCGAATTTTTCATTATTTGCCATAAAAAATCCCATTGCATCCTGAATACAATGGTGTTTACCGCATTGCTCTAGCGCAAATATTCGCGGAGTTATTAATTTTTAAAATAGTGCGGGACTTTTGGATCACCCTGTATATTAACACCATATTTGAAAATTTTCAAATGTTCTATTTGAAAATCTTTTTGTTTATTTACAGAACGGCACCTGATTTTCCACGATAGCAGACACTCTCTGATCATGGTCATACTCAAAAGATCCCATTCTTCCTTTACCACTTTCCAGAGACCTCCAATTGTCCTAGGGTGTCTCTTTCCAAGTGCTCTTTTGAGGCATCCAAAAATGCAAAAATCCATCGGGGCTAAATCAGATTTTACAGGGGTTATGTTCTTTGGAATATTGTTGATTCCTGTTATTTGCCTTAGATCTTTCAAATAAGCTTGGGTTGAAGATGGGTATTACTTGTGGCGTTATCATGTTGAAACCTGACTTTGTTGCTCTGTTTTCCATAGATAGAGGGAATATCATTTAAAAATATAGGTTCTAAAATGTTGTTTCGATAGTAATCCGAGTTTATTTTGGCATTTCTTTCAACTTTTCTCATTTTTAATTTTCCTCCATATGATATACCGCATGCCTCCATAAATCCTTTGGGGTAACTTTCGGCATATTCCTTCAACCAAATTGGCCTAGATTTTTCCACCCTTTTTTGATAGTATATAGCTCTTTTTCTGTCGCAATCGGTTAAATATACCCATGCTTCGTCATATGTAACAATAAATTTCCATCTATCAGCAGGCAAGAAATTTTCATAAAAATATCTGCTGATAGTGTTTCGCTGACGAATATGGCTCTGAAACAATTTGTGAACCGCGTGTTTTTTGTAGCTTTTAGGCCTAAATCTTTATTTATTATTTTATTTATTGTTGACACTGATGTTCTTCATATTAATTTGGCTATATCTCTTTGTGGCATAGGATTTTCTTTTGTAATATATTTTTTCACTTTTTTGACAGTTGCAGGAGTTCTCACAGATATAGGGTGATAATCTTTTGTCCATTTCTCCATAGGTGCTTTGAATAAAAACTTGATATTTTTGTCGTGAATAATATTTTATAAATACCTTTTTTAGAAATGTTGATATTATCTTGTTTGCATATTTTAATTATGTCCAAATAGGTAAGATTAGCTCTGGAAAGTCCTGAAATATAACCTCTTATGAAATTATTGTATTTGGAGGACATTTTTTTAAAATAACAAAAGATATGTATTGCGTGTTAGAATTAGCTTAAGCCTTTTCGAATTCCACGTTGTTGATTTTTTAAAATAAAGTAATAGTTCCTTTTTTACACCGGGCGCTCGTTTCCTATAAGTGTGAACACCCTCTGTATATAAGTATATATATTAAAAATTGAAAAAAGCATATCCTGACCGTTCGCATAAGCATTTTAGAGGGCAAAGCGACATCTAGAAGAATAAAGTCAACTAAACGTTAATTTAACATGTTCCATGATATTTGGAGAATCCATTTTCTTTATAAATAAAAAAAGACCGAAAACGAAGAGTTTCAGGCTGTTGACCATCGTTAGCTTGTTGCTACCTCAATGACCACGAATTTGATCCAAGAGACCTCTTGAGAGAAATCAAGAAATGGGATTTTAAGACCAAATTCGTCAGTTGTTATTTTTCTCTAGTGTTTTCACTGTTGTACCTCTGTATAAAACTTGCACCTCCTGCTGACGAGGGTCAAAATCCAAAAACGCGATCGTTGTTGGATTTTCTTGATTTATTTCTCTAGAAATAAAGTTAGCTAAATATGATTGTGTGTGTGTGAACAAGTTAAATCAACGTTTATATATATACATTTTTTTTAAATTCAAGATATTCTGATTGTAACTTTTATAATAATTTTTGCTTGAAAAAATTTCGCCAACATACTTTGTATTATATAAACATGATACAAGTTGGAGACCACTCGGAATAGCTTAATAAAACCAATAGGCTAGCTATTCACTAGCACATATAAACTAATACGGTAGCCTTCATAAAAGCATATTTTCAACGATTTAATTTGAAAGGAGAAATTTAAATAAAGCGATTATATTTCTTTTACACTCATGTTATTTTATATACAAAAGTCATAAATCAATTAATAAAAACATAGAATTTCAAAATAGTATTAGAATATAATTAGAAAACTTCGTTTTAAGACTCAACTATTGTCTACATAAGCACGTTGATTAATACAATTCGATGTTATTAAAATTCATTAAATTATATCTTAATATAAACCATATAAATGTTATCACCAATCAGAAAGACGTAGATCTTGCAATAACTATATTTCGATATTGTAAATATGTATATATAGACAAATGTAAAGGCATACATGCATGACAGCGCAAGTGTCCCTAGGGAGACATGGGACTTTAAATTGAAATAAAAACTATATTCAAAGACACATTAATTAATAGCGAGCACGAATAGTGCATATTATAATGGAATATAGGATGGAAATATCTTCATTTACGGGGCTGCTTAAAAGGAATTTAGTGTGTTGTGTGAAAAGAGATTTTAATATAATATCCACAAAATACTAACATATTAATATATAAGCGATAAGACTGAAAATCTGGCTGAGGATTTAATCTCAGATGAAGAGATTAAAAGGTGAAGATCAAATAGAGCTTACTGGGTAAGAGATTATTTCTTATTTGCACCTTCCGTAGCCCAGTCCATTAAGTAGTTTATGCCAGAAACCATAAATATATATTATATAGCGTCTCTCCTAACTATCAATTCTTATAACACATTTTTATAGTAGAAAAGTTTGTTAATTTGATATTTAAATATATACCTACCTTCTATTTGATCATTTATCTATCCCTCTCAGAATACTCCAATTTAAAAATATATTAAAATGTATGCATTGAAATTTTTAGAGTTTAAATTTAGAAACCGCTAGGAGGTTTCACCATTATTGAGCCCTGTCTGACCTCTTTTAAATATTATTTATTGCAGGATAAAGTTTATATGGATAACTTTCAAATATATATGTTTGAAAATAAGCTAGGGTTTAGAATGCTTCTCATTTCCAGAAATAAATTCGGCGCTGAGTTGATAATATTTTTTAAAGTTTTGCCCTCACATTCGTTTTATTCCTAATTATTTATTTGTTGTTTGTCCCTTGAAGATAGAAAAACTGAGGTTTCTCAGTGAGGAATTTGAGCAAATTTACTTAGAACACTATAAATACATTGATGCAGTAAAATATCTATATTTAATTTTTCCTTATAATTTGATTCTTTCTTTAAGTCCAGAGTTTTGATGGTTCCACAGTCAACACTAGGGCCATATAGTTAGGTCGTTAATTGAGACATCTGGTCCTCTACAAACACAGAAATATCAAAATCCCTCTACTGTCATCACAGCGGCTTGTTGATGAGGAATGGTTTTAACCGTCAATTGCCGAAAGCCACACATAGAATAGCTCCCATATTTAATGTTTTTTTATTAGAAAAACAATTCCTTTAGTGCCTTCCGATTCTTGAAATTTCAATTCCACCAGTGAGTTCAAATAACCAAAAGGGCTCTGACATACTTGTAAAGTTCAAAAGTTGAACTGATTTCTACGATTTTAGACATTCGGTAGTTTAGAGTAAAATGCAGTCACTAATTACACACCTTAAATATCATGGCCCCAAACATTATTTTGTATACACTTTGGTTTTTATCGAGATTGTGTGAGGGCACAAATTTTTACCCACTTATAGGTGATCACTAATTTTGAAAAGAAATATAAAAATTATACTACAAGATAGGATCAAAAAGTTCCCGAACCTTTTTAAAATAAATTATTTATTCATAGTATTGTAATATAAAAATCAAATTTTTCGAAATAGGAGCCTTGGTTATCTACCCATTTTTTCCAGCATGAAAAAAGCTGTTATAATGCTAGTTCAAAGTTAATTTTTCTAAGCTTGTTCAGCTCCACCGTCGCATTTTCAATTACTTATGATGTCGATGAAAAGCGCCTCCCTTTTAACCTCATTTTAGGTTTTGGAAAGAAGAAGAAATCACATGGGGTCGATATCAGGAGAGTAAGGAGGTTGCGGCAAGACAGATACAGAGTGTTTGTCTAAGCAGTTTCTAACAATAATAGATCTATGAGCAGAGGAATTATCATGTAGAAATTTCCAACTGTTTTTATTTAAAGAATTAGTTTCTTTTTCTTCTTATCGCATCACGAAGGCGCACAAGTATTTTTCTGTATGTCTGTTTATATATTAATAGTAAACCCCTCTTTAATAAATTCATAATAGGCGATTCCTTGATAATCGAGAAAAACTACAAGCACTACTTTTTCTTTGGACTTGTCAAGATGAACCTTCTTCCTAGGAGAAATTGATGTGTGCCATTCGAGTGATTGCTTTTTGGTTTGTGGATCAAAAAGTAAGCACAATATTTCATCCTCAGTTATATTGCTTTTGAAAAATAAGAATCACTATTTGCAGTTTCAACTAAATCATTCCAAATTGATAATCTGATTTCTCTTTCTTGATCTGTTAAATTTCGTGGGACAAAATAATGACAAAGTTTTTTTTCATGTTTAAATGTTCATCAATGATTTTTTGGCAACTACCATACGAAATTCTTAGTTTTTCTGATATATTATTAATAGTAATTTTTCTATCAGCAACAATTAAATCACGACCTTTTCAATATTGCGATCCGTTGTTGACGTTAATGGCCGACCTGACCTTGAATCATCTGTGATGCTCTCACGCCCATCTCTAAAACGTTTATACCAGAAATAAACTTGCGTTCGTGACAGTTTTTGTTCTTCATAAGCTTCTTTCATTAATGCTAATGTCCCTGTGAAATATTTAACAACAACAACAACAAAAGCCTTTATTGAGGACCTCTCGTCCTATAAAGGATTCGCCAATTTACAGAGTAATTGAAGAGAAGAGAACTCAGAATACAGAGAGAAACCTATAAGTAGTAGGTATAGTATAGTATTTTCTACACACTGTGACTATATACAACAGCAGCAACAAGCCTTTTACTGGAATCAAAGTCCCATACAGAATTCGTCATTCTAATCCTGACAAAGATTATTTACATATAATTATTTACATCAATTAGATCATGTATATAGCTTCCTTTTCTCTTCAGCCGTCTTCCAAAATTTGAACAACGCAAACGCTCCAGCTCTGTTTCTCACCACCTCATTCAACAGGAGCTCCAAGAGAGTCCCTCAAGGCCTATTTCACTGAGGAGCACTTCTCGTTCGTCTTTCAGCCCCATACATGAGAGTATATGGTGATGTAGCCCCGGCTCCATTCTTGTCTCACAAATCTCGCATGTCCAACCGTCTGTTATAAATATTCTGGAGCGATCATCAGTAAAGAGCACCGAGAGGATTCTCAGTCCGGCAATACACCGTTTGACCCGGAGCGGGAAATCGCTGTACAGATAATGTTCCGGTAACGGAGTTGAGCAGATGTTTTTATAGTGGGGTTATAGTCTTGAATTTATCATTCTTGTGGTATCCTTTTGCAGAGATTTATCTATTGCAGTCCTGATTATGTAGGGAAATTCTCTTTGTAATGTTCTATAGTCTGTGCAGAAATTCAGCCATTGAAATCCGGTGGTGTTTAAAATATTAACTATACTTCCTGTGAAACCTGTATGTTTTCGTTGCGTTTAAGATTTCCCACAGCTGGGACAAGCAGAGCAGCGGCAATCTAGTTTCACCCATTCCAAGCATTCTCAACCAGAACTTTAAGGTAAGTTTAAAGACTGTAACGCTGAGTGACACTCTTCCCAATTCTATCCTAAGCATGTATCCGGGGGTGTATTTTGGTAAATTTAGATATCTTCGCATAAATGAGTCCTGAATTTGATCAACAATTAATGTATGCTCATTTGCCCAAACAGGTGCCGCGTATAGCAGGGTTGATAGAACCATCGCGTCGAGAAGTTTCATAGAGGATTTAAAAGAGTTCATCTTCGACCCGGCCAGAATAGGCCAGACAGCACCACTGAAATAATTTTAAATTTTGCATAATATTTAATATTTGCCGATTAATATTGCAGAAACCGACACGAGCTAAATACCTACAACAAAAATATGCCTAAAATGAAAATTAAGCATGTGCATTTACTGGCGTTGCTAAATTAAATTTTAGTGTAGGATTTGTTCTTTACGGTAAAATTGATTTTACATTTTTCAAAAGTTGTTTTATATTTTATTTTTCAAAATTTCGGGAACTTTTCGATCCTAACGTGTATATTCGCGATAATCAAGGAGAGTTAAAATTTTAGATTTGCATTATTAGCAGGATCGAGCGAGTGTATAGAATGTCAGAATTCTATGTGATCTTAAATCATATCAAAACTTGATCACAAAATTCCAGTCCCGACCACACCTACGACATTTTTATGGGATTCCAGCCGTTTATTACGCCAAAGAAATGACTGAGCTACTTTTTGTTCGTTTTGAAGGGAATTCTCTTCTCTCTAGAGTAGAAATGAGATAATCTATGAAATGCCATACTTTTACGTGATCAGAAAGTATATAAAAATATACAAAATTTGAAATAAAATATATATGAAAGTCCATTACCGATCACCCTGAAGTTTGGAATTTTGTCAACATGCATTGTTAGCTGTATTGAGCGAGTCTAGAAATTCTCAGACTTCTTTGAGGTCTGGAAGTATATTAAAATTCATCCCAAAAATTTCACATAAATACAGAAATTAACATTAATCTATTGCCGACCATCCCGACCACCCAGAAATTTTATATTAGGTTAAGTTGCAGTATCATCAAGTTTGAACCAGTGTTTCAAATATCAGGCCTCTAATGATCTGTGAATATGTTAAAAATCGAACACAAATTAAAAATAAAATTATTTTTGATTTTCTATCATTCCGATCACCAAGAAATCTCTAATTTTGTCCACTGGCATTGTAATCAGGTTCGAACAGGTATTGCAAATTTCAACTCTTAGGTGCTCTGTAAGTTCACTAAAATTTGATTTCGAATATTTTCTGATAAACTACCAGAACGACAGGCAGTTAGATAGACAGTCTGATCAGCAGTTCTTATTTTACCTTTTTTTTTTTCAGCGTCTTCTGTCATGCCTCGAAAAGGCCGTGGAAGACTCACTCTCCTAACAGCTAGGCGTGCTAATATGACTCGCCGCAGACACAAAACCCCAATTGCTATTTCTCTTGTTTACTTTTTTACCAATGCCTATAATTTTTCACCTGAAAGATTTTTTATTTTGTTTGTTATTCAATAAATTATTATCACTTATTTTTGGTCTTCTTTTTACTTACTTATTTTACTGGGGGTTGGTGGAAGTATGGTCTAAGCCGTTGGTTTTCGACCGCTACGACCCGGGTTCGATTCCCGCATTGGGCACTTTTTTCTGAAAAAAAAAATGCTCCAATGGCTTCCGATTCTTGCAAAAGTCCAACCCCACCAGCAAGCGCAAGTAATCAAACGGGGCTCTGGCACATTTGTAAATGCAAAGTCGAACTGCTTTTCACATGTTTAGACATGTGGTGTACTTACAGTTAAAGCAGTCGCCTACTCTACCCACCATGATTATCAAGGCCTGTACCACGTGTACTAGGGATAAGCAAAAAAAAAAAAATATTTTACTCATTGATCTATACATACAATTATTTGCATGCAATTATTTACATACAAATATATGCATACAATTATATACATACACTTTTCTACATTTTTGCACTCTGCACTCTAATATGTTGTTAATAATAGGGGTTTTAGACAAATATCAACTGTTGAAATTTGATTTTCCAAAATAGTTGAATTATCGAAAGTGTCGAATTAGTTTGTCATATGATAGGCCGTAGGTCGAGACTTCCAAAAATGGTCGAATTATCGTGTGTTGAATTAATTAGATTATATTGTATATATAAAAATATAGAATTGTTGTTTTTAATGAGGTCTTTTAAATGAATTTATTCCTTCAATATGTTGTCATATCTGCATTTTTTTTTCATTTCCAAAATATTTATTTACACTTTCACCAATGCCTATAGGATCTTTGCGATGGAACAGGTATGGTGTTCTAGCGCATGTGCTCTCATGTCCTTGAAGCACATATACTGACAGTACCCAAAGTTGAACACACTGTATAATGTCTGAAATATATGACTATAAAGAGGGCTCAAGGCCAAACCTTTGCTACAAGAGCCTGTGTTTACGCACAGACAACTTTATGTGACTTTTTCAAGTGTGCGAACTTTGGATAGCATACATGTAAAGTTGAACCCAAGTATATATAAAATGTAGTTTTTAATGAGGTCATTTAAATGAATTCCTATTATAAATCGTCTCCTCTGAAATATAGTTTGTAAATTTATATTCTGCTTTATTTTATCCTTTTTTTTTCATTTCCAGAATATATATTTACACTTTTCACCAATGCCTAAAGTTTCTCACCTGAAAGAAAAAAACTCCGCCTTTGCCGGTCCCAAGCCAGGATGAAAAAGGAGGAGGGGGAGCAGTAACAAGCTCACTAAAAAAACCTGGGCTCAGCTGGCCCGGCTGATAGTACCTTGTAAGGGCTCCTAATCCAGGGATACATTTTTTGGAGCTAAGTCAGTGGCCTGCCACTGAGTAGTGCTCCCAGTCTTGATGACAAAGGCAGACGCATTCTACTTCACCCAATCGTTATGGTGGTTAATTTCAAGCTTTACAAGCTTGACACTCTAATATGATTGAGTGAAGATAAGAAAGGAGAAAAAAATATTTTTTGTATTTTTTTTTGGCAATAATCTATTTATTATCAATTAATTTGATTTTGGTCTTTATTTATTATTCCCCTGCTCTTTACATACATTTTGTACATTTACAATGTCAGCCGTTTTCTCTGTAATACCTTTTTAGCAGTGAAGTTATATTTGAGCAACAAACAATTGTTAAAATTTAAAATGGTCGAATTATCGATAGTGTAGGTATGGTGTTCTAGCGCATGTGCTCTCATGTCCTTGAAGCACATATACTGACAGTACCCAAAGTTGAACACTCTGTATAATGTCTGAAATATCTTTGTCCCCTTCGGATACCAACTTTCGCTTCATTCTAGAGAGGCTTTATGTTTCACTAAGGTTGGCTTTTGCTATGACCATAAAGAGGGCTCAAGGCCAAACCTTTGCTACAAGAGCCTGTGTTTACGCACAGACGACTTTATGTGACTTTTTCAAGTGTGCGAACTTTGGATAGCATACATGTAAAGTTGAACCCAAGTATATATAAAATGTAGTTTTTAATGAGAGGTCATTTAAATGAATTCCTATTATAAATCGTCTCCTCTGAAATATAGTTTGTAAATTTATATTCTGATTTATTTTATCCTTTTTTTTTCATTTCCAAAATATATATTTACACTTTTCACCAATGCCTAAAGTTTCTCACCTGAAAGAAAAAAAACTCCGCCTTTGCCGGTCCCAAGCCAGGATGAAAAAGGAGGAGGGGGAGCAGTAACAAACTCACTAAAAAAACCTGAGCTCAGCTGGCCCGGCTGATAGTACCTTGTAAGGGCTCCTAATCCAGGGATACATTCTTTAGGAGCTAAGTCAGTGGCCTGCCACTGAGTAGTGCTCCCAGTCTTGATGACAAAGGCAGACGCATTCTACTTCACCCAATTATGATGGTTGTTAATTTCAAGCTTTACAAGCTTGACACTCTAATATGATTGAGTGAAGATAAGAAAGGAGAAAAAAATACTTTTTGTATTTTCTTTTTGGCAATAATCTATTTATTATCAATTAATTTGATTTTGGTCTTTATTTATTATTCCCCTGCTCTATACATACATTTTGTACATTTACAATGTCAGCCGTTTTCTCTGTAATACCTTTTTAGCAGTGAAGTTATCTTTGAGCAACAAACAATTGTTGAAATTTAAAATGGTCGAATTATCGATAGTGTTGAATTACAGTTTGTTATATGATAGGCCGTAGGTCAGGACAACAAAACATGGTCGAATTATCGAGGTTATATTGTAGATATAAAACTAGAAATGTAGTTTTAATGAGGTCCTTTAAATAATTTCATTCCTTTTATATGTTGTCTTATCTGCGATATAGTAGCATTTTTTGCAATTTTATTTGCTGATTTGTGTCATTTTTTCACTCTAAATATATTTATTTAAACTCTTCAACTA
The DNA here is from genome assembly GCA_030710605.1 of Cordylochernes scorpioides. Lineage (NCBI taxonomy): Eukaryota > Metazoa > Arthropoda > Arachnida > Pseudoscorpiones > Chernetidae > Cordylochernes > Cordylochernes scorpioides. The sequence continues at coordinate 28,556,013 of CP092885.1, forward strand.
ATGCCTATAGTTTCTTTCCTGAAATTGCTTACCAAACATGAGTTGGTTGTATTGTTATGCTTCGGAGATATTTTAATCCTAAGCAGGGTCTTTACGAATGGTACACGTATGGTGACACAGTGCATGTGCTCTCATGTTCTTGAAGTAGTGTAGATGTGTTGTTTGCACTTTTATTTTCTGATTTGTTAGTATTTTTCTTCTTTTTTCATTTTAAATAATTTTTTAGGCATAGGAACCAATGCCTATAGTTTCTCACCTGCAGGCCCTTCGAGTAAACCCGGGGCGTTGCCCGGGTCACTCGGCTAGTATATATAATATATGCTTTATCTATATTGTTACGTAGAAATATAAGAGAAATATATTAGCGAAAAGGCATTTTATTTTAACAAAATAAATACTATTATATTTAGTTAATGTGAAAGATAGGAAATGGGGAGAAAACTGATGGTTAACAAAATATAAACATTATCATTCTGTGAAAATTAATATAAAAAAAAACTTTTTTTTTTACAAAGCTCCTTTCGTATATGAGCTTTGACCCACAAGTTGCAAATTTGTTACTACTGATATGAACCAATATTCTTCTCATCCCTAGAAGTTTCACCTCTACTTTTTATGTGGCGTGAAGAGTGGATTATGGTCATAATGTCTATAGGGATTTATGGATATAGGGATTTTTTATAGAGGGAAGTCTTGACTTTGACATGGCGGTGAAATCCGGAAAACAGTGGCGACAGACAACAACACCCTCAAGGTCTTCAATTTGCTTTCCTCAAATATAAGCATCATCACCAGCAAAACTCACCCAGAAAATGAGGAAGGACTAACAAAATATGACAAGGAAATATATTTTATCAGAAGAATCACCAATTTATTTACATAATATCAGAGAGAAAAAAGGGGAGAGAATAGCTGAGTAACAAATTAGAAAGATTGATATTTTGTTCATATACAAATATTGTATTACAATATATTGAACATAAAATCATGGTTTGCAAGAAGATTTTAAGTGATTGAAATTTTTTACTAATCATTCTGTGAAAATAATATATCGGTTTTGCTATAGAGAATTCTTATATTCAATATTTTTTAAAATAATCTCAACCATTTTCATTGAAAATATTTATGAAACTCGGCGAAATAATTATATAAAAAACTTTTAACATAAATAAACATAAATGTAACCATAGTATTTTAAAGTTAAACATTAAAACAAATCATAGAAAACGATGTCACCATACAGGGCTGTATTGTAAAAGGTTTATTGTAAAAGGTTTTTGAAACACAACGCCTAGCGATACCCAACTGTTATATAATACAAAAATATCATTAATAGCGTTAATAATCTCTGAAAATAGAAACATTAAGACGTGAGTGTTACTTTTACACATCACTCAAACTTCTAATGTCTTCACTGCGATAAAAAAAAAATATTGAGAAGGCCCGAATACCAAAGGCAAACCCTCTTAGCGGTTTTGCCAATTTAATCTACCAAACCGCTTCTTTAGAGCTCTAATAGTGTATTAGGTCATTCTTCATATATATGCTGCAATGGAGGAGGAATCTCAGAAAATAATTAACAACCTATGAAATTAAACATTGAATCAAAATTTGGTAGTCATCTTGATACTATTTTCTACTGTTTAGTGTTTGCAGAAGTTTGTCCTAAAATTCCAAATAAAACAAAGTGGACTATATAGTGATGAAAAATATGATTGATAGAAAGACCCCGGGAACTTAAAATCCATACCGGCTGAACCTAAACTGAAATTACACATTTATCAAATTGGAATAAAATATATTTTGAAAAAATAAATAAAAGTGTATTTATTGTGAAGAACAACTTTAATCTGATAACGGTAGGGAAACAATAAGGTGACCCGGAGTGTAATATTCTGTCACCTATAAAACCTTTTACACATCATACAAAACTCATAAAGGTGTATGAACATGATGTTCTAAACACCAAATTATTTATTTTTATATAATAATAAACCAAATTATAATATTTTGTTAATAGTTTTATCGCCCACGCAGAACCAAAGAAACTACCATCTTTAGAACCGGATACCATTAATTGGATGACATGTTGAAGCGAATTAACATTTGGGAAAATATTAATGCGACCGAGTTCCTTTGTGAGGGTAAATATATAATTATAAATATTTTTAAAGACGCGTGTGCATTTTTATTTAAACATATGATCTCAGACAGTTGGAAAACATATTTGTAGTTTGGGAGTTTGTTTAAAAAAGACAAGATACATAAAAGTTCTTTGGAATTCCAATGAGGAAGTTAAAGTGAATCTCATCAAACGTCCGTATAAATATAGATACTCAGGAACGATCTTATCATTATAAGTGTGCATACTGTACACCTATGTATAATTGAAAATATGTCAATAAATTAATTTTAATTTTCAATTGTCTTTATACTTATACAGTTTAAAATACAGGGTAGATTAAAATATAAATGGCCATTTTCGCACCAGTAATTTTCTACGCAAATTGCACTATAAAGGTACGGAAAATTCCTGATATTTGATAAGGAATAATTTCACAAATAATAAATTTCATTTATGTCTTTTTTCTGAATATGTATTCTAAGGTGATCTCATTTTACTTTACAGCATTTTCTACTTGAATCGAATATACTGCCTGCGTAGCGCGCGCAATTTTATCAATATCAAAGCGCAGCGGAACACTCGGATAATCCTTGAAATATGATGGAATTAAAAAGTATATGTGCAAAATAAATTCATTCGCTTTAGGTTTTTATTACTAAATAGAATATATTAGTAATAGGATATCTATATATTCACATAATACACATAGGTATATGATGTTTACATATATTTGTAAATGGCCTTCACATCCAGCACGGTCTCAGTGAGCAGAATTTGACACTTCTATTATGGATCACTGCGTTATTTTGATATTTTCGGAAATTGATCATTTTTTATATCAGCAATGTTCTAGGAATTTTATAACGAACATTATATAGAATTAGAGCTATAAGAAATATTTCGCGACTCGACAACAAAGTGTCTTTATTACTTTATATACAAAGCCATTCTATTTATAGGTCTGTAGAAGTGTTCTCAACACTCGGAAGTTTATCATCATTTTTATAAGGGTATGAAGAAATTTTATTGCAGAATCATTAAATCTTTAAAACAAAATTTTTCAAATTCAACAATATAGGTTATTAATAGAAACTATGAAAAACATTTTACGGTTCATATGGATTATTCAATGGTAATATAAAAAAAAATATTGTTTTTAATTAAAAAAAAAAAAGAATAAATAAAGGTTTTTTTTAGATATTTTGATGGGAAACACAGTCATCTATTTATCAACGTAAAATTGTCTTAGGGATCGCTCCCTATCTATAAAATGTGTATAGTTATATACGAAGCCATGTTCCTGTTTTTCTGTGGCTATGTGGAAAATAAACTAATAAGAGGCATGCAATCAGAGACTTACTGAAAAAAGGAGAGTTATTGGCTGTTTGGGGATCCAAGTATCATCAGCAAGGAGACCGTTTCTAGACACACCATATAGAATTAGTCAATTTGTTAAAATATTCACATCAATGGTTTTGAATGGCTATAAATTTTAAATACTAGCCGAGTGACCCAGCTTCGCCCTATTAGTGCCTGAGTGGAAATTCTCCCAATGAATAGTATTCTTAACAAATATAAAAGATACACAAAAATAATAGAAGCCTTTTCAAGATAAATTTAAAATTTTATGGGCATCATTTTCTGATTAGAAAACTTAGACTCTGGTCTTTCGAATTCCTTAATAAAGATAAAAACTCAAAATCATCGATATAAAATGTGTGTCTGCATGAAGTTTTGCTCACTATCAGGTTCAGGAAAGAGACTACCAATTATGTGGGCTTGGACTTTGAAAGTGGCCTTGCTCCACAACTTTTCTAGATCCCAAAAATGGCATCTAGAATATACTAACACAGTAAAATTAATGATATTGAATACATTAATGATAGTGAGCCTGTTTAAATGCCATGTAACGGTGAACATCCTATTGTTTCTGCAATAGAAGCAAAAATAAAAGTCAAATGTCTAAATATAAGTTATGTAAAACAAATATGTCAATGACTGTGTTAGTAGAATAGAAAATATTTATGGGCACTAAATGTTTTTGTTTCAACACAATACAAAAATAAAAACCTCACGAATGTGTATAAAAGGTCGATAGGGATATAAATTAAATAACTGATATCGAAAAATAAAAGCACAAACCTCTCAAGTGAAAGAATAATAATGGATGTTGAATATTTACAATGTTTACATTTCATGACTAAATAAAAATAAATAAATAAAAAGTATTTATTCTCTGTTTAATTTTTTTATTAAAATGAAAAAAATTAAAATAGTTGAGAGAAAGTTCACATATTTTGATGTTACGCAAAAATTGATATAATCTTGTTTTTATAAGTGTTTATAATTTGGTTGAAATTGATGCATTCTAAAGAAAACTTTTAGTTAAACCCCCTTATAGAATTTCGCAATTATATATAGATTTAATATGAATATCTAACCGATTTAGTATATATAGGTTTATCAAAATGATTCTATACGTATTGATATCAAAGAAACCCTTCCTTATTTGAAGGTATATTCTTTATTGAGAGATAAATGTATAGAATGCGTTTTTATATGTTGGTGAGGGAAGTCAGTGTTTTTATAATATTTGTAGATAGGTGAGAAGGCATAACATTATGATATCTATATCTATATAACGTTAGGGAATATTTTCGTCGAATTTCACGCCTTATCACTGTCGTTTAGGTTCTATCAATATTGGAAATACGGATTGGTTAGTGTAATCTTACGCTTATTCTATTTTTTATGCCTTGTTATTCGATTCTTTTACCATTATTTAAATATATAAAAACATAGGGCGCCTCTCACGTCAAACCTAGACGTCATCTATTAAACCGTTAAAGCTACCTAGCGGCCTCGGGTCAGTGACAAAGCCACAATATCAGCTTTGGCAAACTATAAGCGCCCACCTAGAGACCATGGTTTCGGGCTAATGGCCCACGTCAGCCTAGGGCTTACTTTATTCCATGAGATCCACACGGTATCTCAAAGAATCTTCACAATATGCCAAAGAGGTGTTCAGCTGGCAAAGTGGCTGAAAAGATTTTATGGTAAAAATATAGAAGGAAATTCTCCCGGGAAGAAATTGATCTGTAGAACATAGGGCCATTTCCCGTTAAAACTGAACGCCATCTATTGACCGTCGCCGCAAATTAGCGGCCTCGGGTCGGTGACATTTTTTTAAATATTTGCATATTTATATTATTTATGTATTAAATTTTAACTACAATGGTGAAACCCTTTTTATTATTATTCCATATTAATAAAAATCAATATTGAACATAAAATTCACATTTTTGAAGTCACCTATAGAAGGTTAAATAGCCTGCTATTCTGTTTCTCTCACATATTAGTTAGGTTGAACTTGTGTAAATAGGGATCAGCTGAAGCAATTTATTTTCTATAACAATTTTAATGTGGGTTAGAATACTGAGACCTTTCTGATGAAAATATATTTTTAATCACTTATGCTTTTTTGGTTAAATATAAATATTAATTATATAATGAGAAGGATTTTGAAAAATAGTGAAAATCAGTAATGTTATTTATTTACACATTTGCTTCATTTTATTAAGTACTATACACCTTAAATACCTCTCGTTACAGTCACTTCATTCACTTAAACTTGCAATAACATCATAACTATATCTACTCACAAATACTCCTCTTGTAATAAAAAAAACCTTTTGCGGAACTGAGACACCTATGTGTGTGGGTGTTTCTTCCAGAAAATATCGTTCTCTCTCTGTCTCTCTTTCTCTCGTTAAAAGTGTTTAAAGGCTGATTTTCCTTTAACTTGTGATCTATGTAATAGAATAATATAAATATTGAAATCATGCATATAATATTTGGTTGCTTTTGCTTGGAGAAACAGAGACAATAAATCTTAGGTTACTCATTCTTGTCTCACAATCCGATAATCAACAAATATATAACTGGATGAATACAATGATGTTTGATCAAATATTTGCTTTATATATTTTCTACAAGGCTCTAGTCGCCGTGCAGAGATGATTAATGGATTCGCAGAATGTCGTGGTCCTTTTGTATGAGGAAAGCGAAGACTAGAGCGCGGCTGATTCCAAACTCGCAACACATTGCCTCTTGACATGCGTCGTATCTGGAGGCTGTTGTTGGGTTCTGTGCTGCCTGGAGTATAGGAGCTCTATCTATGCTTCCTTCCTTCGGTGAATCTGTATAAGACCGGTGGTCTTAATAAATCTGTATGTTTGTGTATATATGTATATATGTCGATTAAATTCCTCGATTTTAAATGTTGGATGACGTTTCAATTTATTCTATATTATAGTACCTTAATATATCATAATCTATTTTATCTTATATCTGAATTTAGTAATTTCATTTTGAATATTTTTTCCTAGGGGAGGGCGAAATATAGAATGCTATATATTAAACATTCTTAACATATATTTCTATATCAGCAATATCCATAAATAAGTCTCAAAAATAAAAACAATAGAAAAAATACCAACAACAAAAAAGGATAGTGAATATATCTTGAATATTTTCTCAAAACTATTTTAGTTGGGGAAACTTTATGGCGAAAGAAAATACAGCAGAATATCTCGCTCAATATTCATTTTATTACTTTCTCCCCAAAACTGGATATGCAGATGAGCATAAAAAATGTCGCAGGTAAAATGTAACTTGGGGAATATTCCAGAAGGAAAAAAAAAGAAGGTTGGAGATTAATTTAGAAGAGGGTTGTGCATTAGGCCTAGCAAGGCCACCAGTCTATTACCCAGGGTGTGATAAATGGCTGTCCTACGGATAGACATTTTCTTACTTTATCTTACCCAAGAATGCAACTCAAAAAATAGCTTTAAACAGAAATCTCTATTTAAAATACGGCAGGCGGGGAGAAACTATTTCCCCCGTCGTCATCTCAACTTATTATTGCCAACATTTTCTCCCCTCCGTCTTCTGCTTGTCTTTAGAAAGTCTATGTATTATAAAGAAATGTTTCTCTTTGTTGAAGTTCAACATTTCAACAACAGTAATAGAATAGCGATATTAAACTGAACATATAAGTTTATGTTTTAATTCTATACAGCATTTATTCTTATCACTTGATAAATACTTTTTTTTAAGGAATCCTCAATCTTAAATATTTTTGAAATGTTCCACTTGCGAAATTTAAAAGGTAAATGATACATTTGCAGGTATGTATTGTATTATCAATATGATCAACGAATAATTAAAATTCGCTCAATTTTTTATAATCTATAATAAATGCAATAATGTACAAACACATATTTGTGTATGAAAATTCGAAACTATTATAGACACGTATGATTCTTTAAAAAATTAAACAAATCCTACTGCCCTTACTGCAATGACAAATTAATGGGAGGGCAGTAGAAATTGATTAATTTTTTAAAGAATCATACACGTCTATAATAGTGTCGAATTTTCATAACAGATGGCGCGCTAAAGCATCATAATATATTTGTGTATCATTTTGGAAATAGAGCAATCCACAAATAAATCTTTAAATAAATAGGTATATGTTGGATAAAAATATCATTTATTTTATCAATATTTCAGTTGGATGAACGCCAATCTTTATCAAGGTGTATTATAACATATTAATATGTGTCAACAAAAAACTCAGCGCCAAATTTTAAATATTTAAATATTTGTGTATGCATTATTCTCACTCTAACTCTAGTTGAATAAGGTCACATGATACTGAAGTGGCTCTGATTGGCTGTTCCTGCTATGTGGCCTTCAAATTCAATGTGCAGTGTTTCTCTATCTCAAGTTTTAATTTAATTGTTCGTATTCCTTGTTCCACATACTTTAGCTCAAGGGTATTAACCATCTAAATTCTATATTAAACACATGTTCTATGCTGTGTGGCCTTCAAATTCAATGTGCAGTGTTTCTCTAGCTCAAGTTTTAAATTAATTGTTCTTATTATTTTGTACCATACTTTAGTTATATGATAATTATTCTATTCAAAAAGGATTATATTCGATGGAACAAACTTCTCTGTAATTTCTATGCCAGACGTCGCGTCTTCATATTATATTATTACTAGCGGATGTACCCGGCTTCGCCCGAGGTTTTACCCGAGTAAAGGTTTGTCTAACGAACATTTGTTAAAACAATTCTCTATGAACTTATTTAAAAAATATATATATTTTGATAATTTGAAACTCGTAAATTTAGAATCTCTCGATAAAGTGAACATTTTTTCCCGGTCCCTGTGTGCCGTGTCATCCTGAATTTTGTCTTTCCTAATTTTCTACATTACAAAATCAGTGTTTTATCTAGTGAACATTTTTTCCCGGTCCCTCTGCTCACTTGTTTCTGAAGCTCGGTATTCTCTCCTCCTTTTTGCTTGATGTGAGATCGACCAATGGCACTTCGCTTTGGCGGCATAATTGTGGGGTTAAATAAAACGTTATTCCAATAATTTTCTCTTCAGCTATAAATCAATAATATTTGTATTTATCTACGTATGTATTATATTAACTATCTATAGTAAATAACAGCTATAATAATAGACTGAATTCAAATGTGTCTAATAATATTTTCGTGTTAATTCGCTGTAGCCTCATTGTTTTATCTAGTGAACATTTTTTCCCGGTCCCTCTGCTCACTTGTTTCTGAAGCTCGGTATTCTCTCCTCCTTTTTGTGCTTGATGTGTAGATCGACCAATGGCACTTCGCTTTGGCGGCATAATTGTGGGGTTAAATAAAACGTTATTCCAATAATTTTCTTCAGCTAGAAATCAATAATATTTGTATTTATCCACGTATGTATTACATTAACTATCTATAATAAATTACAGCTATAATAATAGACTGAATTCAAATGTGTCTATTAATATCTTCGTGTTAATTCGCTGTAGCGTTGTTGTAAACAAATGAAATTTCTTGAAACCACCTGTCAACGAACAAAACTGGCGTTGAACGCGGTGTTGTCTAAAGGGGGCTCTATAATAAATAATAGCTATAATAATAGACTGAATTCAAATGTGTCTATTAATATCTTCGTGTGAATTCGTTGTAGCGTTGTTGTAAACAAATGAAATTTCTTGAAACCACCTGTCAACGAACAAAACTGCCGTTGAACGCGGTGTTGTCTGAAGGGGGCTAAGAGAGCAGTCTCTTTCAAATGAAAAAAATGCTTTAATTAAGCAGACGTTTAAAGTATGATATATGAGAGAAAAATTAAAAAAAAAAAGCAAACGGTGACAGAGATGACTGATGAAGAATGACGCTCGTAACTGTATATAGAATTGTTGTTATTTTTCTTTAGCCTGCTAAAATATTTCTGTAAATATGTAAATAGGTATTTTTTTATTTTATATATTCAACCACATCCTTAAGTAAGATATTATCCTCCTCAATAATTTTTCCAGCATAATTAAATTCAATTATGATTTAAATTGATGTTATTGTATTTTCTTCTAAAGGGTTTAAGAGACTGCATGACAATACCATAATACACTAGCATCTCCAATTTATTATAACTTAGCTTATAACTTCCTTTCTTTAATAAAATGAAACATATATATTGAAAATATATATTTTTTCTAATATATAATAAATTGCTCCACTAGATGGCGTTCTGCCATCTAAAAAGCACATGTGCTTTTGGTCAGGAAATGCCTTCTTTATTTTTAATATCACACCTGACCTGAGAAAAAAAAATATAAGTGGGTCAGGTGTTGATATTAAAAATAAAGAAGGCATTTCCTGACCATGAGCACGTGTGCTTTTTAGATAGCAGAGCGCCATCTAGTGGAGCAAAAATAAACTAAACGTTTATTTAACTTGCTCCGTGATATTTGGCCAACCCAATTTCTTGATAAATCAAATATCACGGAGCAAGTTAAATAAACGTTTAGTTTATTTTTGCTCCACTAGATGGCGCTCTGCTATCTAAAAAGCACATGTGCTCGTGTCTTCTTTATTTTTAATATCAACACCTGACCCACTTATCTTTTTTTTCTATTGTTTTTTCATGTTTTAAGCGTATCTACGCATATTTGGCCTTAAATACCCATTTCTTGGTTTTTCAAGAATCTTTCTGGGACCAAAATATTTGGTCACAGTGGTACAGCCTACTCCACGCTGACGAGCACCAACAGCGCGAAACGCGTTCGTGGATAAATAAACACAATTTTTTTATAAAATCATTTTTTAAGAGTTTGATGAGGATGTCTCTCCTTGACAAAGATTTCTAAACAAACACTAGGAATATTAAAACTAGGGATTTCCGAAGTGTTGTCCATTAATGAAGCTGTTGTTACCGATACATTCCATTGTATATTAATGCTTCCCTCCTCAAATTACAAGCCACTACAATTATTGTAAAAACCTTAAACACAAAGTAATAATACCTAATCCAAATAAATATATAGTGTGTGACGTTTCGGTAAAAGTGTTGTCAATTATCATTAGACACACACAAAGGTCTTGAATAAAATTAGATATATTTTCAGATCCTGAATTCAGTACTTTGTCTACTGATCTTTTTGTATTTTGTTACCGCGGGGGGGGGGGGGGGGGATACGTCACACATCTATAATCTATAATCCAAAATGTGTTCCTTATCATGTAAAAACCCTTCATTTCAAAATGCAATTCTTAAGAATATATCTCGTGAGTTTATAAATACAAAGAAAGCTATTACTTTTAAAAATTTCATTTTTGATACGTGAATTATCTTGCACTTCGTTTCGGAAAAGTACGAAATTCAAAATTTTAAAAATTTGTATTTCGTAAACTTTATATTCATTAAAACTCAATAAAATCATTCGACGAATGTTATTTTATATTATTATTATCCCTAGTAAACGTGGTACAGGCCGTGATAATAGTGGTTAATTAGCGAATATGCTTTACTGTAAGTGCACATAATGTCTACACATGTGAAAAGCAGATTCGACGAAAGTATGCTGATTAAGTATCCTTCATTTGTAAATATTTAAAACATTTCAAAAGAATCATATATGTTACCGATATCTGCCATCTAAAAAGCACATGTGCTCGTGGTCAGGAGATACCCCTTCTTTATCTTTAATATATATATAAGATAAATTTATCAAATATAAAACCAGGCATTAAAGAGCGATGGTAAATTTTCAAGCAATGAAGTAACTTCGGAAAGTGAGATAGAAACTAATCAAAGTATGGGCTGAATATCTGTTAGATTTACTTTAGAGAAAGAATAATTTGAAGAACAGAGATAGAAACCAACAACAGTAATGTTTAGGAATATTTAATTCTAATATATTTTATCTGATCAATATAGTGGGCAGAGAAGCAAAAGTTTAAGAGACGCCTTTTTAAATAAGATTCAAAATATAGAGAACTGATAAATTTAATATAGTGCTAGATTAATTATTGAATCCGGATTAGAACGCACATACCAAAGTTTTTTAATCAATATATAGAAACCTGTAGACAAAGACAAAAATAGGCAAGGAAGCAGACATAGATATCAGGCAAAGTAAGTATAAACTAATAGAAGCCTCAGCATTTGATTTGACAACATATTGGGCAAGGGAGGCAGACATATATATCTGCCAAAGTACGATTCACTCTATAGATACTATAAAAACTTAGATATTTGACCATGAATCATATTGGTAAGGAAAAAATCAGACATTGATAATAGCCAAAGTACGATCAAGTTTATAGAAATCTAAGGCATTTAACATGGAACCATATCGGACAAGGAAGCCGACATAGATATCAGCCAAAGAACAATATACTCTATAGAAACGTATGACATTTTACTATGAGCCATATTGGGCAGGGAAGCTAACATAAATATCAGCAGAAGTACGATTTAGTTTCAAGTAACATAGGTTATTTGACCTGGAACCATACTGGAACCATATTGGGCAGGAAAAAAGACGTAGATATCAGCTAAAGTATGATTCACTGTGATGAAGCGTAAAACATTTTACCTGTAACCATAGTGGGCAGGGAAGCAGATATAGATATCAGTTAAAGTGCGATCCACTGAAACTAAACATAAGATATTTGAGGTAGAATTATTACAGAGGTATAGAAACTCCTATCAATCACTGTAGCAGAAATATTAATTTGACGCCAGCCCAGATGACGCCCCCACATTATTCAAATGGTGCGTTGAATAATTCATTAGGCAACCAACCTTGAAATGGTCTCGCTTCCTGGTCTTCAAGTCGAGACCATAGCGATTCATGTGAGTGTGACATCATGATACCGAGAGACAGGTTAGACCACATATGTAAGATACTCTGCTCCCAATTCCTATTTATACACATTAACACATCTGTATTGACTAGAGAAAAACTCCTTGTATCATATATCGTTGTATTCGAAAATTTGAATACCTAAATAGTACCTCATATTCTAGGTGAGAATTCGAATGATATACTAAGTAGAAGAGTAATAAAAGATTGAAGGTTGTTGTGCAGACGTTGAGACTAAGGCAGTTGGATTGGTAACATGTACAGGGTGATCCAAAAGTCCCGCACAACTTTAAAAATTAATAACTCCGCGAATATTTGCGCTAGAGCAATGCGGTAAACACCATTGTATTAAGGATGCAATGGGATTTTTTATGGCAAATAATGAAAAATTCGAAATTGATTTTAGTTACAATTTTATTCGCCAGATGGCGCTCTACCAGAATCAGAGATTCAGCGGCCAGATTGTTTGATAAATTGAAAAATATAACTGATCGACACGTATTTTCCCTTTTTGAATACCCCAGGAAAGAACCCTAATAATATTAAATAACAAATTAATAAAACACCACTTCGCCAAAAGTATGAAGAATTGGTTAACGATTTTCAAATACAATCAGAGATATGTAAAATAGGTAAATGCAAATTAAAACATGTAGCAAAAATATGTATATTTTATATGGGGTTTTGTGAAATAGATTGAATGTTTGAAAAACACTGCTGATATCAATACACGAATTTTTGAAATGTTAATATAGTACCAAAAATTATGATGGCACTATTAATAGGATTTCTTGCTATAAGAAATGTATAGTTTCTTGACTGATTGGCGACCCTTGACTATTTAACTGGATATTTGTCATGATCCAACAAATGAAATATAGAGGGGAGTGACAAAATATATTTGTCGTACTTTATTCCAAATATCCTATGGGCTTGTCAAATGTTATCATTGTTTATTATACTGTACACAATTTTTAAAAATGTGTCCCCTCAAATAAAAATAATTTTTAAATCGACCTTTTGCGTTGAAAAACGTGGTAGTAAAATCATTTTGTATTATTTTTTTTTCCACAAAATTTCTAAAGTTATTGGTGTACAGAAAATATTTCTTATGCTATTTCTTTTAATGAGCGAAAAGCGAAAACTAAACATAAGGGGTAAAATTGTGTGTGCCAGTGTTATTCGAGAAGTTATAACACTCTGGTTTGCACGACATAATATGTGAGCAAATGACAAACAAAATATTACTGTTCACAAAAAATAGAGTCAAGATATGAGGACAGCATTTATTATCCCCATATCCCAACACAAAGAGCTGCAAAATATTGGTTGATAATATAATACATGGCGGCTTATACAACACATGAGGTAACTGCCTTCTCTCTTGTATTAGGTCACAATCCTTGCTCAATGTGGCACCCTTTATTCTCAATCACCGCCTGGAGACGATAAATGACAGAATGGACAGCATTAAATAACATATCTGTTGAAATTGATAAAACGTGCCATCTGATAGAAGCCTTCAACATGGCCAATGTGGTAGACCAGCATCGATAAACACACGATTTAATGTACCCCCATAGACAAAAATCGCAAGGCGTCAAGTCTGGTGATCTTGGAGGCCACTGGTATATAAAGTGGCGACTTATCATACGATTTTCACCGAACGTATCCTTCAGCAATTGTTTGGCACCTCGGGAGATATGAGGAGGTCCTCCATCTTTCATGAATGTTATTTCGCTTAGTGCTTTTGTCCTGCACAATATGGGAATACCCTTTTCTCTCTCAAAAGTTGAACATAACGTTCACCAGTTACAAAAACGGTTTTAAAAGTTCTTCCATTGATTTTTCAAAGAAAAATGGCCCAATAATAAAAGAAGTGAACCCACACAAAACTAACTCTAGGCTGGTAAAGTGGCATTTCTGTAAAAATCCTAGGGTTTTCTGTTGCCCAAATGCGTCTGTTTTGAATGTTAAATTCTCCGTTTAGAGAAAGGTGAGCATCATCTGTCCACAGAACATTCGACAGCCAGTTTTCATCAATATCAATTTGCCGTAAAACCCATGCAGCGAATTCTTGACGCATCTCAAAATCGCCAACTTTCAGCTCGTGAAATCTTTGAATTTTGTATGGGTACACACAATAGAGACATTAAGTGAAGCGTCTTCGGATATCACAATCATACTCGACGAATTTAACGCCAAAAGTTCAATTTGGGGATCACCTGTCCAGGATAACAAAAGTCAGCAGGTTGAGGACATGCTAACCGACCTCTACCTTACACCGTTAAATAACGGTGAGAACACCTACCTAAGTCCACAGGCACAGAATCCGCAATAGACGTCACAGCGATAAATTACAACATCGCACCCACAACACAATGGAAAATCCTAAGAGGTGCAATCAGTGACCACAGACCAATTTTAACAACCCTAAACTTCAAAATTGAGAATGTCCATTAGAATAAAAGAACATGGAACTTTAGGAAAGCCGACTTGAAAAAAATTCACAGAAAAGCTTGAAGAACTGTGCAACGAAAAATTGAATTACAGAACGCTTGACAAAAACTTGGAAAAATTCTCTTCGAACATTTCAAAAGCTGCAAAAGTGGAAGGACCACAACATCGAGGCAATGATTTCAGAGAGAGAGACAATATCAATGAACTTCTTAAAAAATAAAGCAGAAGAAAACAGAAAGGAACTCATTGAAATTAGTCACAAAATAGAACAAGAAATTTGGATATGCAAACAAGAAAAATGGCAGAATTCTGCGAAAAAATGGATCCAAGAAAGGACAGCCAACACTGGAATATGATTAGAGTGTTAGAGAACAATCAAAACCAACACCAATCCTCCAATACTCTAACCGATATGAATAGAACAGCGAGAACGAGAACAAACCGATGGCTGACATAATTGCTGAATATCTTTCAAGCACTTCCATACTCAACTATACGAATGAAGACAGGACTCTAAAAATAATATAAACCAGTTAGTTAAACAAGCAAGAAACTTCCATCAACAAGATATTTTCTCGAGAGACTTCACACTGAATGAGCTAAACTTATCAATAAAAAAATCCAAGAGGTCACCAAGAGATAATTTAATCTTTGGTCAAATGATTAAACACTTTGAAGACAAAGCTAATAATCAACTCCTACGAATACTGAACATTTCATGGCAAACTGGTAAACTACCAAAGGAAAAACCGCCAAAGAAGACCACGGCTATATTCCTTGATATGACCTCAGCTTTTGATCGAGTGTGGAAGGAGAAATTACGTGAAAAGCTGCACAACATCGGAGTAAGAGGAAAAACCTTAATCTGGATTGCAGACTTCTTAAGGGGAAGAAGGTTAAAGGTTCGGGTCAATGGAGAATTTTCCAAGGAAGGAAGAACATGGGCTGGTGTACCTCAAGGATCTGTGCTCAGTCCTCTACTCTATCTGCTATATATTAACGAAATCCATCCTTACCTCACTGAAGACACAAAGGTTGCCTGTTATGCAGATGATATAGCCATATGGCACACAAGTAGCAGTATAGAAAAATCTGAAAAAGTACTGAACACATCAATGAGAGGACTGGAGAAGTGGGCAATGGAACTCCAAATGACCATAAACCCAATAAAACCAAACCTATGCGCCTTCTCGATTGACAGGGAAAAAAGGCATAAATATAACCACAAAATAAGCATAAACAAACAAATATTTGATAAAATTAGAAATCCATAATACCTAGGTGTGATACTGCAGTCCTGGATCTTTCAAGTTGGTCTCGAGGACCACGCCATCACCATCTCCTAAGCGGCGAAGTACGCGATCTACGTATTCATCGTAGATCGCAAAATGCGTGGTGTCGCTGGAGACCCACTGGCGATTCTCCACCAAATTCTGCAGCGCTGGCAGAGGCGCCATATTCATTGTACATAGTGTATATATTGCATATTATATTTTTTTTAATAGTGCAGACTGTGCATGTATTGACAAGATGTTTCAACAAAATTATTTTAATTATTATTGATGAGGAATTGGAATTTTCAGAACACATAATTAGCACCTCAAATAGAGCTATCAGAAAACTAAACATTCTGAGAAGGCTATGTGGAACAAATTGGGGAGCAAAACCCAGAATTTTCAGAAAAAGATATACCACCTTAATAAGGCCGATAATGGAATATGCAACACCGGTCTGGGCTCCCTCAAGCTCATCACTAAAAGTAAGACTAGACAGTGTTCAAGCAAAAGCGGCCAAAATAATTACTGGTGCTGTTTCATCCACCAACAATGAGAAAATTCAGAGAGAATGTGTTCTAGACCTACTCGCTCGAAAGCAGAAGACAAAATAAAAACAACTTGGATCGGCACTTCGGAAACGAGGAACCAGAGGACGAGATCTCTCTGACCACTTGTGGTTTGATAGATCCGGCCTTTTCTGGGAATGAGGTGAAACTGACGGCTTTCAAGTTCGGGAAAAGGAAATCTCCTGGTCCTGAAGGGATCGATAACACGGTCGTGAAAGCCCTGGTAAGGATGCACCCATCGCTTCTTTCCAGGTTATTCAATAGGTGCCTGGACACTGGTGCATTTCCTGAGGCATGGAAGGTTGCCCGAGTAGTGCTTCTCGAAAAGTCTGGTAGAAAGGGTAATTCTCCTAATGAGTAACGTCCGCTTTCTTTACTAGTGTGTCTAGGTATGGTCCTGGATAGCCTACTAGCTCAGCGACTGAAGCATTGGCTAGAGAGTAATGAACGCCTTTCCTCTTTCCAAAATGGTTTTAGGGAAGGGAAGTCCACAACCACAGCTCTGAACGAGGTGTTAGAGGGGGTTGAGATGGGCTTAAATAAGGGTGCTTGGGTTCTTTTCGTGGCCCTGGACATGGATGGCGCGTTCAACTCCATGAGCTGGAACAAGCTGATGAGAAATTTGATGGACATGGGTTGTCCTGATAATTTGTGCAGCTTGGTTCGTGACTTCCTGAGAGATAGACGGATTAGCCTCAGTTTTGGTGGGCGGAAGTTGGAAAGAAACTGTGCTAGGGGTTGCCC
Source organism: Cordylochernes scorpioides (assembly GCA_030710605.1). Taxonomy (NCBI): domain Eukaryota; kingdom Metazoa; phylum Arthropoda; class Arachnida; order Pseudoscorpiones; family Chernetidae; genus Cordylochernes; species Cordylochernes scorpioides. The sequence continues at coordinate 28,573,414 of CP092885.1, forward strand.
CCAGGGCTCTTGCTGCGGACCTATTCTGTGGAATATCCTGGTAAACACCGTTTTCCAGGAGGAGCTCCCTGAGGGAGCCAGGATGGTTCTCTATGCTGACGACCAGTTCCTCATCATTGAGGCTGCTTCGAGAGCGAAGGCTGAGAAGTGTGTTGGAACTTCTCTCCAAATTCTCTCGATCTGGGCCCATGACTCTGGCCTTAAGTTCAATGTCTCCAAAACTAAAGCCCTCAGCTTTAAGCCTAGGGACATAAGAACTAAAAGGAAAGGGATCAAATGGGAACACAAGCCGGCTAACAGGGTGGAAGGACGGAGGGTATCGTTGGTCAATAGGATGACCATTCTGGGGGTGGTCATTGATGACAAGATGGGTTGGCAATACCAGGCGGAGGAGATGGTGGCGAGAGGCAGGGAGGCGTTGTGCAGGCCTGTCCTGGTTGGCTCTCAACAGGGGGTGGGGGAGAAGGAGGGTACTATTTTTAGGAACCTCTGCCTCTCCTGTGTCGAGCCAATCTTGCTATATGCTTCCGGGGCTTGGTGGCGCCGAAACAAGGATCAGAAGGTGTCAACAACTCTAGAGAGAGTGCAGAGGACAGCGGCACTCAGAATCACAGGGGGATATCTCACTACCAGCAGTGAGGCCTTATTGGCCCTCGCTGGGCTTATTCCCCTGGGATTGAAACTAGAGGAGGAGACCATCAGACATCAGAGAACAGGGAAGATGCCCTGGGACTTGAAGCGGGGGCCCTGGAATCGAAGAGGGATCCAAGGAAGCCTCCGCAGTGGTTGCCAAAGTGGATTTGGAGTCCTGGAGGGCCGACAAGGATTGGCACGGAGGTTTTCACTGATTGTAGTAAGTCTGGAACCAATACTGGAGCTGGGGTAGTGATATTCACTAATGGAGAGCTGATCTTCCAAGAAAGTTTAACACTCAGAGTGGACGAATTGGTCTTTTCAGCCGAGCTGGTTGCGATCAGGGTAGACCTCAGAGTGTGTGCCGAGAAGAACTTCAGCCCGGACTGCCTCTATTCAGATTATATGTCGGCCCTCGTCGCCATCAATCTGGAGAAAGGGCACCTCGCGCATCAAATAATCCAGGAGCTGGAGATGATGACGCGGGCTCCGGAGCTCCCTTGGTTTAGGAGACACAGCCTCATCGAAGGTAATGAGTTCGCAGACAGGATCGCTAAGGCATGATGCTTTAGAGGTAGATCACTGAGGACCCCAGTGACAAAGAAAGAAGTTTATAGGAGGATCAGGGGGCACGTCCAGGACTTATGGTTGGACAGATGGAGGAACAGTGTGAAGGGGAGAGAGGTATTCAATGGGGTAACAACACCCAAGTACCTCTGTAAAGTAATGTCCCACAAATCATTAGGGTAGTTCGGGACATGGGCTCTTCCCCAAGTCTCCACAGATTTAAAATGAAGAGAAACCCTGATTGCGTCTATGGAGAAAGGGATATGAATGCACGCCACTACGTCTTGGATTGTCCAAGGGTAGTGGGTGTGCAGGGAGAGAGAAGGAGGGCGAGGGTCGCGATCGAGAGTAAGCTGCTGAGAAATCACAGCAAGCTTCTTGAGAAAGCCCACGACGTGGCAGCTGAGCTTTTCCTCAGCTGTGAGTGAACAGAGTCGACCGGGGGCTGCCTCCCCGCGGTCCCTGCTGGACACAGTAGATAGTTTCCTATTTTGCTATGATTAAAGGCCACCGGTATAGAAATCCTTCCAGACACGTTGTCTGGGAGGTGGTGTTTCCAGGTACAATGTCCAAGCACTAGCTTGGATACCGTTACTTGGCTTATGAGTTGAACAGAATAGCAGCGAAGGGCATGCTTCGCATGCCGGATTGTGGACCTAAAGGTCTGGGTGGCCATCTGCTTCTAGGGTATACCAACTGTGCTTAGGTGGGATCCTCCAGTTCTTGTTTATTTTGGCTATTGATTCTTTTTCTTTAAAAGTAAGTTTATTTTTCTGTAGCAAGGGTTCTTTTGTGCCTTTTTTTCGCTAGCGCATCAGCAGCTTCATTGCCTTCAATGCTAACATGTAAGGGTATCCATTGAAGGTGAAATTTTGAGGTATTGAGAGTTTTTGGAGATAACCAATTATGTTCCTGCTTACTTTGCCTCAAAGATCCCCTGTGTGACTCAAGTGTTGTAGGGCACTTCTACTATCAGTAAGAATCCATATATCGTGATGTTTAATGTTTCTGATGGATTTTAAGACTTCATAGATGGCTATAAGTTCTGATCTGAAGACTGAGCAAAATTCTGGGTTACTTCTGTTTATTTTCTCAATGCCATTTGTGGTTTTGATGAGACAGCCACTGCCAGTGTGTCCCAACTCGTCTCTGCTACCATCATTATATATAGTTATTGCATTTTTAGGAATTTTATTAATTATTTCTAATGATAATTCTTTTAAGTATTCTGGATTTTGGTATTGTCTGTTGGTGGGTTCATTTAAAGTGGCATTAAAAATAACATTTTGTTAATGGTTCGCATGGAGATATTTTTTCAGCTAAATAATATTTTTCCACTTTATATTTTAAAAATCCATTTCTTTTGGCCAGGTGCAGAGGGCCTTCTTTTTTGAATCTTATATTGGGTTCCCAATTAAGTATGTAATTGAAAGTTCTGTGTTTGTTTTCATAACTCTTGATTTTGTTTATATATTTTGGCAGATTGTAGCTTCTTCTATCCTTCAAGGGCATAATGTGTGCCTCGTAAAGTACAATATCATTAGGGCAGGTATTTCGAAGACCTGTAATAATTCTAGCTGCACTTAGTTGTATCCTTTCCAGTGATTTTAGATTTGTTTCAGATGCTGTACCATAGATTTGATATCCATATTCCAAGATAGGTCTCATTTGAGATGTGTAAGTTAATTTTAGTATTGTTGCTTCAGCTCCCCACTCTTCCTGAAATATATTTCAAGATTTTTAGTCGGTCTCTTCATTTTCTAACAACTCCTTCAATATGCTTACTGGTTTTAATTTCTGGATCCAGGGTGTAGCCGAGATATTTGGGATGTTTATTATATTGTAATTGTTGTTCTTTCAGAATAATATTTGGTCTTTTTTTGTATAGTTTCTTATCGGTAGTAAAAAGACAGGTTTCAGATATCTGGGGGTTAAAAACCAATTTATTTTTATTAGCAAATTATTCTAGGTGGAGAAGAGTCTTGTTCAAATCTCTTTCAGCTTTTTTCCAGTTAGTGTTACTGCTCCATAAAATAATGTGATCAGCGAAAAGTCCAATATTGGTTTTATTTGAAAATTTTTCTTCCAAGCCTGCAATAAATAGGGTGAAGAGAGTTGGGCTAAGGATTGATCCTTGTGGTAATCATTGGTACAATTTGAAGGTTTTAGATAGAGTGCCATTATATTTGACCCTGATTTATATATTTTTAAGGGAATTATTCATCCAAGTGATAGCTTTTCCATCAATTTTGAAATGTTTGTATAATTTTGTAATTAACTTGTTTTTCCATACCTTATCAAAAGCTTGTGTAAGGTCTAAAAAGCAGCTATGGTGTGGTTAGTTGGTTTTTTTGTTTTGTGCATCTTTTACCTTTTGTGTGAAAAATAAGAGTTGGTCTATTGTCCCATGTCCTTTCCTAAATCCATATTGTTCTTCTGGTAAGAGATTTCTTGTGTCGGGGTGGTAGGTGAGTCGTCTGAGTATAATTTTTTCCATTAATTTGCAGCAAATATTTGTTAGGGAGATAGGTCGGTAGTTTTTTGGGTCATCAGCAGATTTGTTAAGTTTTTTAATGGGAATTATTGTTGCATTTTTACAGTCTTGAGGCAATTTTCCAGTTTTCAGGAGTTATTGAAAATATTAAGAAGTCTTTCTTTGCCAATTTTGCCCAAGTTTGATATCATTCGGCCATGGATTCCATCTGGCCCAGGAGTCTTGTTTAGGTCAGTGTTTTCTAATGCATAAGCTAGCTTTTTCATATTGACTTTTTTCATGGAAAATATTATGAGTGCTGGTGACATTTTACAGTCATGAATAATCTTTCGGGCCTTTTTTCAACCTTGATTTTACTACTTATTTGATATGAATTACCTAAAGGATTGGCAGCAATTTTGTCAATAGTTGCTGGTGTACTATCTGTATTCTTAATCATATTTGTGTTTTCAGTTTTTGGCTGGGCTCTGTCAATTTGTTTTGCCAAATTCCAAAGTTTTGTATTTGGGTTTCTTGGGTTCAGGTTTTCACAAGTTTGTTTCCATTTTTTCCTTTTCACATTTACGTATAATCTTTTTATTTTTGCAATCACAATGTTCAGTTCAGTTATACAATTTGTTTGGTTTTGGGTGCACTTTTTTGTAGTTCATTTCTTTTAGTTATAAGTGTTTGAATATTTTTTGCCTGGTGTGTATAATTTGGAATCCATTTCTTAATATTACCTCTTGGTATTGAAACTTTGGCTGCTTCAATAATGGTGTTTTCGAAAGATATCATATTAGCCTTTTTGAAGTTTCAGAATTTTTCTTAATTGAGCTAGTTTTGGTCTTGGTGCTAATTTCTATCAAATTAGGCAAATGATCACTTCCAAAAATTTTTAATATTTGCTATTTGCATTTGTGGAAAATGTCAGGATAGTAAAAACTTATATCAAGGGCTTGTGCAGTATTATAGCTTGTATGAATGATGGGTAGGATTCCCATCATTTAAGCACATGAGAAGGCATTGTCGTCAAATATGTTTGATAGTATTTTGCCTCTTGGGTTTGGCGTAGGACATCCCCATAGTTGATGTTTGGCATTAAGGTCACCTACAATAATAGTGTTGTCTGTAAGAAATTGAGCCATTGTTCCATCGTCAATAAATGTATTGTTTGGAGGGTGATACATATTGTATATGTTGATGGCTTTGTTTTGATTGAGGTAGACTTTGATACCTTGGGTTTCGAGGTTTGATGTGTTTGGAATATTAACGGCTATGTCCTCATAGTACAAATACTTGATACCCTGAGTAATGGAGGGGCCGGAATTAACATACTACTGCAAGATGGAACAAACATCAAAATCAAAGAAGGAGCAGGACAGATTTCGTCAAACTTCACTTGTGAACTGACAGCTATCTGGAAAGCTCTTGATTTATGCCTTAACCAACCATCCCTGCATCAAGCAGAAGAAATTTTAATATACAGCGACTCCATATCCGCTCTAGAAGCAATTCAGAAGGGCAATACTAGAATCACACAGAAAATACACTCGTTATTTACCCAACTGGAATCATTGGAGAATAACTGCATTCTACAATGGATTCCTGCCCGTGTTGATCGGGGTAATGAAATGGCAGTTGAATTGGCAAAGGAAGCCAGAAAGCTGAGCCAAAATAAAGAACAAATGTCAGTATTTGACGCTGATGCTTTGGCAAAATACAAGATAATTAAACAAAAAATAAGAAAAGATCAAATATGTGAAATAAACTCTGAGAGAAAACTGACAAAAACTATAACAAGACTTAGAACAAAACATTATAAAGGAATGAAAATACATCCAGATGGCACAAGAACCTATAGAACATGCAACAACTGTCCTGGTGTGGAACTAACACCTACCCACATATTCTCATTCCCGCAGCCTTGCAGAAAATTGACATAGACCCAGAGCAGCAGCTTTATACATCCAAGATAGTGGACATTGCTGCTGCTGCTGTGATAGAAATGCATGGAGACATCTGAGGCTATTTATTGGACACGACAAAAACAACAACGGCATTCCAGAGTAAAATAAATTATAAGAGATAGATACATATTTTTCAAATGAATTAAAATAAACATAATCGATACTGAGTGAGAGTTGAATTAAAAATATTAGAAATTTATTATCTTCGGGAACAAACCGTATCTAAAATATCAATTTTCTTTTTGCTACATGTTTTAATTTGCATTTACCTATTTTACATATCTCTGATTGTATTTGAAAATCGTTAACCAATTCTTCATACTTTTGGCGAAGTGGTGTTTTATTAATTTGTTATTTGATATTATTAGGGTTCTTTCCTGGTATTCAAAAAGGAAAAATACGTGTCGATCAGTTATATTTTTTAATTTATCAAACAATTTGGCCGCTGAATCTATGATTCTGATAGAGCGCCATCTGGCGAATAAAATTGTAACTAAAATCAATTTCGAATTTTTCATTATTTGCCATAAAAAATCCCATTGCATCCTGAACACAATGGTGTTTACCGCATTGCTCTAGCGCAAATATTCCGGGAGTTATTAATTTTTGAAGTTGTGCGGGACTTTTGGATCACCCTGTATATACATAGTTGCATCATATTTAATGCACCTATTTTAATAATAATTTCTATTATTATTTTTCATATATATTTTAGGTTCAAATATCAAGGAAATTTCAAATTGAAATTGTATATTTATTTTTCTTATAAATAAATTAGAAATTAAAAAGATTATATGTTATATAGTCACTATTTGTATTTGAAAACACTGTGACTACAGACTCTTCAAACTTTAATGTGAGAAATAAATAAATTATTTTGGAGTCTACTTAAAATAGAGGTATCCTATTATTAACTTATATACCCATGTTGGATGGTTGAAATACGCTCTGGAAAAATGCGAGAAGACATGCCTGAGGAGAGAATCAAAGCTGAAGAGTCTTCCAACCTGTGACTTGGTGCAACACTATTCTATATACAGTTACGAGCGTCATGCGTGATCTCTGTCACCGTTTGCTTTTTTTTTGGAATGGCGCTCTCCTATTGGTTGGCTACGATGGCGCCGCCACTACGCGAGACACTTTGTTTTTGACTTTGCCCCCCCCCCCACTCGCTTTTTGGTTTTTGTAACTATTGTGTTTGAGCGGGTCGCTCCTTAAATAAATGCATATATTAGTTAATAACTATATGGAATCCTCTCTTTCTTTTTCCCAGTAAGAGACGCCTACTGAAGCCAACAGTACATAGACAGATAAAGCACATAGGCTATAGTTATTAACTAATATATGCATTTATTTAAGGCGCCAATTTATAATTGTAACAAATAGTATTTGAATCAAAACATTCAATCGGGTAAAACACGGGCGTTGCCCGGGTCATTCGGCTAGTCTATATATATAAAATTGAATGTCTGTCTGTCTGTCTGTACTCTATAGATTCAAAAACCATACATCCAATCGCCGTGAAATTTTGGTATATTATTAGGTATATCACCGGGAAGGTTTTTGAAAAATAATTTCATGAATATCTTGAATATCCTTAGAGTTATTTTCAGATTTGTAGATTTAACTCGCAAGCAGCGCCCCCATTGTGACGATGATAACAAGTTTTCTTATCACTAAGTTTGTTATCTTAAATATTATTTATCAAAAGTAAGATTATCTCAGGATGACACGGCAATTTATTTGAGACAAGAATAATGATACAATTCCAAGGCGAAGATACTATTCCTTTAACCTCCAATTACCGTAGGAACCAATTAATATTGATTTTATTCAACTTATCGAGTATTTTTCAAGGGACCGGAAAAAAATGTTCACTAGATAAAACGATGATTTTGTAATGTAGAAAATTAGGAAAGACAAAATTCAGGATGACACGGCACACTGGGACCGGGAAAAAATGTTCACTTTATTGAGAGATTCAAATTTACGATTTCAAATTATCAAAATATTGACACGTTTCTGAATTTTGTAATTAATTTTTCATTGATTTCTAATCTGTAATCAATAACTTTTATCATCATAAAAAAAAGAACAATTAATAAACAAAAAACAACAACATTGTAAATTTGCCTCTTTATTTAAAACAAACAAACAAATTAGATAAAGCTTTAAAATAAAACATTTCTTTAAAAGTTAAAGCAAAAATAAAACGTTACAATATATATATATTTTTTATAAGTTTATAGAGCATTGTTTCAAGAAATGTTCGTTAGACAAACCTTTACTCGGGTAAAACCTCGGGCGAAGCCGGGTACATCCGCTAGTATATATATAAAGGTCACCTCTCTCGCAAAAATGAACGCTCGAAATAAGCGCTATCTATTGACTGTTTCTGCAAACTATTAAATTTCCTTCCGGATAAATTTACATCTGTATATATATATAAGGGATCATATATGTAAAGTATAAAACATTTCTTCACATTAATATTTTGTCCATATTGTTAATGTATTTATAAAGCTCTGGATTTGAGTTAGTTTAAACAAATTGGTGCCTTAAAACAGAATGGTGTGTTAATAAATGAATAGTGGTTTTAAATACAGCTCTCGATCCAAGAAAAAAAACATTTAATTAATATTATACTATCTATGCGTAATCATATAACCAGAAGAAAATATTGAAGTAGTTTAGAGATATATTTGTCTAATTAAACTGACGAAGCCTCTCGGAGAGTCTCCACTCTACTGAGTAATTCACCCTCACTTCCCAATAATGTTGAGCAATTCTTAGAGTTATATGAATTTGTATTTTTAAATTCGAAATGCACCAGTAGACAAAATATATGGATTTTTAAAGTCTTACTATGTCGCCATTCGTCAGTTTTTTTCTTAAGTAGACAGAGTCATTTGGTTATCTGTACATCTTCGATAAAAGTCACTGTAATATCTTTCAGTGTTATTATCTGAATCCCGAAATACATACTAAAAGGTATTACTTCTTTAAGTTTTGTACATGAGTGTGAATGACGTTATGGGAACGATCGTGCAGGTAGATGGCGATTTTAGTTACAAAGAACATCAGAAATTGTTATATTCCACGAGAAGTTGAAAATAACAACGCATGCGAACACACGGATTCCCCTCTTCCTCTATTATCAAATTTGCATAATTTTAAATCCCTCCATATGGCACGCCTGAATTATTGTAACATTTCTTTTTTTTACCCTGTTGCATATGGTAAAAAATCGAAGTTTCTCTTTATATATATATGTTATTCCTAGAAGAAATTTTTTACTGGGGATTTTACTCCAACCTGAAAATAATCGGTAATACTTGGAAAAATATCCATGAATTTCATACAAGGAATATTTATATAGTTATAAGTTAACAATATATTTTACATCTATGATATACCTATTATAAAGAGTGCATTAAAAGTATTGAAACAATCTCTCTACAATGAAATGTGATTTTTTAAAGTAATACAATTAAAATTAATTAGCTTTTTTTCCCTTTTCATATCCACATATCATCCTATATATTATTTTAACATCAAAATAAACTGCTGAGTGTTTACTGAAGCTCTTCCATTCGAAAACCAAGAAAATATTTTATAAAAAAAAAACATATAACGAGTAAATATAATTGTTAAAATTTTATAGATAGATGTCAATTGAATATATAAATGTATATAGTTTATCAAAATATATAAATATAATTATATCCTTCTAACCTAAATATATATACTATGATATATTAGGTTTAATTGAATAATTATAATATTATATTCTCACACACAATACACCTAAATTATCTTTCATTGACCTGCAGTCGTTAGGTCTGGGAGAATGAGTTGTAGAAATATATTTTTAAATCAATTGCTTTTATATTTTAACCGTTTGAATGAAATAGTGTAGAACTGATTTCACCCAAAACTCTCAAATTGTTTATTATATTAATAAATAATTCTTGAGGTAAGACATAGGGAAACTTTGACTGTATACATGATATTTACAACAAAAATATACATCTGAATGAATGAAAAGACTATTATACAATATATAATAGATGAATCAATAATATTGTAAAATAACATATATGGTGAAAAATATAAGGAGAACAGTTTAGCTGGCTAACTGAACCAAGAATACCTTTCAGAAAAATAATTAGAAATTAATAAAAGAAGATCCTCGGCAGGTGACAGCGCTCGAGGTAGATGCTAGCCGATGCTAGTTTGTTCCTTCAGTCATATGACCACTAGCTAAATATCTACGATACAAGGTCTACCACATGAAATCATAGAAATAAGGTTTATAATTGACGTGAATGTATTCAGTTTGCATATGTCCAGGCTGCATGGCTTGGGACTAGATAAGAGGAACACAAGGTTTCTGCTGTCTGGGCCCAAGGTTCTGTGTTATTGGTGACTGATATTGACTCCGATCATACAGAAATGTATGGTGATAGAATTTATATCCCTCTACGTAGATTTATTACATAAAATATACGTATCAGTATTATATTCATATCATTAAATGGATTAAAGTTAAAATGCTTGATTCATTAGTTTCTATTCACTTTCGCATAGTAGGATGAATGCCGTTAATACAGCTAATAGGATATTTTTAAATCGACATCTCATTGTGAAAAAAAAAAAAAAAAATACAGGTAAAAATAAGGTAGAAAGAGAGAATATAAAATTACCGTATAAAACCTCACAACAAGATTTTGTTTTCTTTTGTTTCAATTCGATTAGAAATAAAACAGCACACATGAGAAAACCAGCGTTTACAAAATGAGATTTTAAAACCTTTGGTGTTCGCCTTTTTTTAAAACTGTTTTCCATGTTTCAAACAATTAAAGAACTAGTGAGTTTGTGTTATCACTGAGGAAGAAATATTCTACATCACCGATGGTAATGCTATTTGGAAACTAACTTTTTTCATAGTTGAGAATAGAGCACATTAATTTGAAAATAACTTCCTATTTGAAATATTATTAACCTCTAAACCACCAAAGAGTGTTTGCATATATTTTTACCAAAAAGGAAGAACTACATGTGGAGCTTAGAATTCTGTGAATATTGTGGTTTTTTTATTTATGTTTCCTTCAAACTTCTATAATTATGGTTTGATAGAGGTAAATATGTATGGCGTCCAGCCTATTATTCCGTTTATTGGCTCTCTGATGTCGCATGACCGAAAAAAAAAACAATCACCGTTTGAGAAATAAAGTGAGCATATTTTCTAGCCCAGTAGTTACATCGATCTCTTAGATAAACGGACATGAGTTTTTGATGTATATATATTATTTAATTGTTACAACAGAGTGTGTGTAAGCTCAAAGGTAAATAGACGCTAACCAAAAAATAGTTCATTTGTTTATAAATATGGATTTTATCTATCTAAGACTCATTATATTGATACAATTCTTCACATATTTGAACTTGAAGAATGCAACAGTGTGCAGATACCTGGATATCAAAATCAAAATTTGGATGAGTATTTGGACTCTAAGCCAGTAGATAAAACTGTTTACCAGGAAATTATTGGATCACTTATATACCTTTCCACGGGTACTCGACCGGACATATCCTTCAACGTCAGCAATTTATCTCAGTATAGTAATTATTCAATAGAAATGCACTTAACTGGAGTTAAAAGGATCTATAGGTATCTGAAGCGAACAAGAAATAAAATGTTGGCATTTTTAAGTCAAATGACAACAATATCCAAATAAGTACTGATGCGAGCTGGTGCATAACCCGAGACGCAAATTCCTATTCAGGGTATACAGTCAAACTTGGCAACAACTTAATAAACTGGAAAAATAGAAGCAAAATTTAGTAGCCTTGTCTACATGTGAAGCAAAACTTATTTCAATATGTGAAGGAATTTCTGAAGTGTTATGGTTAAAGAGATTACTAGAAGAACCTTTGGAAAATGTAACTTTCCCAATTACCATGAAAAGTGACAGCCAGGCTGCAATAAACTGGATACAATCTGACAAAATTACTTCACGAACAAATCATATAAATCGAAAGTATTATTTAGTGAAAGAATAAATACAAAATGGAATCAAGCTGGCATACACTTAAAATGAAGACATGGAAGCAGATATACTAACGAAGAGTCCCCCTAAGGACAAACTACGGAAATGTGCAGATAGTTTTGGAATTGCTGACTAGGGCTAACACACAGGGGAGCGTGTGTTGTATATAAATTAATTAATTGTTACCACAGAGAGTGTGTAATTCATAGGTAAATAGGCGTTAACCGAAGCATAAAAAAGTTCCTTTGTTTAATATTAGTTTCCCTTTTATATTATGTTATTTCTCTTGTAAATCAATAAATATAATGTTTACAATATAATATAATGCGGCCTGTGATTGTAAAACGACATTTGAGAAATTATCCCGCATGAGTTTCTTTTCAATGAAAAATCAAAATTTATTTCAAGAAGAAACAACGATTATTTCTAACCTTTTGGATGAGGTATGAAAGGGTGAATTGTGAAGGGTAATGATAAACGGAAAATAAAAATATCAAGGGATGGGAATCGAACCCACAATGTTCCGCTTAACGTGCAGATGCCATATCCACTAGTCTACCCTGGACATATTTTTCCGTTCGTAAATAATACATAAAGTAATTTATAATATAATATTATCAAATATCTGTGGCGAAGAGAAGAACCAAGCCCATCCCAAAAGACTTAATGCCCTGAAAGGAGAAGAGCTAATCAAGTCCGTCCAGTAATTTAATAAGTGAACACCAATTAGATGACACGGAAGTGCACACCCAGGCTCTCTATTTGTTTGTCTTATTACAGGGAAACAACCAATCAGATTGCTACACATGTACCACTATATACGTCTTTGGGGTTTTCAAGCTTCTCATTCTGTAGGATATCGACCTCGATAGTTTTTTTTTAAATCTGTTATTGTATATCTCGTGATGGTCCAGAAATTGAACTTACAATTTAAAATATGTGTTTCAAAATATAGTGGCTAATTATTTTTTATTTTATTAACAGGGTATCATTATTGATGTTCATATTTTCCAACTCTGTAAACTTCCCTCATTGCTTATCTTTTTTTTAACCATTCATAGCTTTTTTTGCCTTAAATAAATTGCTGTGTCATTCTGAAGGTTGTCTTTCCTAATATTCCACGTGGCATTTTGATGGAGATGCTGGGTAAATTAGGGAGGACAAACTAAAGATCGTCGAAAAGACCTTGCGGCAATGAGTGCAGTGATCTACATTTTCGGGAGATTGGCTCCAGGATTCCATCGCCGTATCAAAGCTAAGACTTCCCTAAAAGATGACGATTTCCCTAACAATACGACGACAAAGCCTCTCTTCACGCTAGAAGAAAAAGAACGCAAAGGTACTAAGGACAAAGCTTCAAGACTCCGATGGAATCATTGGCAGAAGCACGTCAGATCCATGTCTGTAACTACAATATTTGCAAGCTGTGAGTCACATCTTCCATAGAGAAGGAGCTATGTAACAAAGTATTTATTATTTTATTAACAAAGTATCATTTTTAATGTTAATATTTTGATGCTCTGTAAAACTTACCTCATTACTCTTTTTTTATCATTCATTGGTTGTTATTGCCTTAAATAAATTGCTGTGTCATCTTGAAATTTGTCTTTCCCAATTTTTCACGTTTCAATTATCAGGAACAGAAGAAGAAGAAAGGGATCAGGATGATATAGCACAATATAAATTTTGAGATCATCTTGAACATTAATTGGCATGTTATCAGCAGCATTCCATAGGGATACGTCATAGGAAGGTACCATTCAATTATATTGAAGATAGATATTTGCTATTCACCTCAAATTTTCTATTAATGTATTATGAGAGAGATCGAGAAAGAGATTCAGATTGAAACTATTTCAATTATATCGTTCAAATATGATTATATACGGCTATATACAAAATAAAATAGAAAGATGTTATTTAAGATAATCTCCATATTCAAATCTCTAACGGATCGTGGTAAACTACTGAAAGTCAATTTTATCACAATTATATATAATAATTGATATAGAATAAAGACATTTCAGAAAGTTTAACTTTTCCTTTATGATTCCATAAAATATTCTGGCGCAAATGGGAAAATATATATCTTTAGTTATATATAAAGTGTCTTATAAATGCGTATCTTATTACATATTCTCTATTGGTCACATTCTTTGAGAATAATTTTTTAAATCATATAAATTTTAATGGAAAATGAGTGAGTATATTTTGGTTGCCAGAAAAGAGATTCCGGAGTAGCATCTTTAATATTGGAGTTTGGAAGTCGTCTAACTTCATCTAGACCATAGATTTCCAAACTATCTCTCCAACATTTCAAAACAGCATTTATTAATGTTCAACTCTGTGTGTGCTTCCTTCAAGTACACAGTGGCTTACGTCACGTGACATTGATCTGGCTACCGGAGCTTCAAATCGGCGCCACTAGAGGCGCTGCATCTCCTTTTTGTTTTCTTGCCTGGTTTTGTCATATATAAACATACTAGACGAATGGCCCGGGCAACGCCCGGGTTTTACCCGAGTGCGTATATATTTTAAAAACGTTTTAATTCAAATACTATTCGTTACAATTATAAATTGGCGCCATGGATGTCACTCTTGTGAAACGTCCCGTTCCAAACTGTGTGTTTTTAAAATGTTTTAATTAAAATACTATTCGTTACAATTATAAATTGGCGCCGTGGATGTCTCTCTTGTGAAACGTCCCGCCCCAAACTGTGTGTGTCTTGAAAATATAAAAATAAAAATGTGAATTTTCATAAAGATTTCATCATGTCGATTTTTTTTTTGCATTTCACCTACTAAATCGATAGAGATAATTACATTTGCAACATGAACTTAGGTATATTGACTAAATAGAAAACTGCATAGTAATAAAGATCATTTTTTAAAGGCACCATATCGTTTTTTTTCAATAAAATCGAAACAAAAAAAATTCACAAAAAAATGACCCTATAACTTTTCGCAAGGTTCTAAATGGTCACACGGCCAGTGAATATATAAGTAAATAGATACATACATACGTTGACCGTGCGGCCACGCGTCGCACGAGCTCCGCGTATTTCGTCTTTCATTCTGCTGACTGCCCTTTTTACTCATCCTAAATCATACCATCTGATTCACCGTGAGACGGACTTCATTTTTAACCATCTTTTAAGAATTTTCATCAAATTTGAATTATTTCTTAAATTTAATTTTCATAGGCTTGTAAATCTACAAGTTGTAGATTTACGGCATCACCATGGCAACAGCCAAGCCGGCTGTTGCGTCATCGTCATCATCTATCGCCTCATTGGTCGCTCATAATCCATCTGTGACATCATCTCTTTCGCATATCGCAAAGCAAAAATTTGCATCTCCACCGACAACTGAAAACCAACTGGAAAATTTGCAAAGGCAAAAACCACAATTTTCATCTGAGGAAAAAAAGAAACTTGACGAAAATAGAAAATCTACCTACGAAAAGAGAAGTAAGGAAATATAAGCGACGATCCAATTTGAAGTCCTTGCAGAAGCATCTGCCGAAGAACATCTGATCGGCATCGGTCAAATTATTGGATTTGAAAATATTCACTCTGTGGGAAAAATTAATGGACAGGCTATTGTCTCTGTAGCAGACCAGAAGCAGGCAGAAGTTCTCCTGAACAAGGGATTTAAGGTCAGGGACAGAACTGTTTACCCATCCCCACTTTTCCGACCATCCCGTAAATACATCTTGTCGGGCGTCCTGGCCTTTATCCAGGACCAGGACATAACGAAGACTCTGACACCTTATGGCGAAGTTCTGAGCATCCGCCCGCTCCCATTCCCAACCAACAATCCCCTACTGAAACACCTCTCTTCGCTTAGAAGAGAAATTGTTTTTAAAAATAAAGAAAAAACGCCGATGCCGGCCGTGATTTCTATCACCCATATGGAGCAATCCTTTAAGGTCTTCATCGGTGAGGATGTGGTGTGCACCGCATGTAGAAGGCATGGGCACACGAACACCAAATGCCCTTTTGACCCCCAGATCAGGGAAACAGTGAAAAGATCCTTCGCTGACGCCCTAAATCCAGTTTCACAGCCAAGAACTCCAAAGCAACTACCAACGGAGACACCAAGCGAGACACCATCGATGAAGCGGCCGCTCACGGATTCCTCAGAAGAAGAGAACCTCCAAAAGGAAAGAAATGACCTCGGAAAAAAGCCAAAATCATCCTCCACGGGCCAGGAACTTAACACTGACACGTGTACAATAAACGAATGCAAACAAATCTCTGATTTCCAATCTGCACCTCTTAAGAAATGCAGCGATGATGACCGTGGGAATTGGCTCCGCGACCTATTGAAAGAGCTAAATTATGAGACTACCTTTGCCCCAAAACTGCGGGAGACTAAAGCGGAGCTCATCATTCGTGTAATTATGTACCCCGAATCTTGTAGGGAATTATTTCCGGTAATACGGCCGGAGCTCAAGCCCATTCTTTTGGACCTCACTGAAAACATCATCGAGCGTGCACAAGGTGGCGACCAAATAACCCTCAAGAAATTAACCGATTTTAGAAAAGCTCTAAGTCGCTGAGACCTCGACTGTAAATATATATTTTTCCTATTTCCCTTTTAACTCTTGTATCTGATTGATTAGACGTCATTAAAATGTTTTAATTGTTTACATACATAAGTAAATAGATAAATATATAGATATATATTCTAAACTGCGGTAAAAGTTTTTTGAATGAACCCATATCATAAATATGCAATGAAAATAACAATTAAAAATTACTAAAGCAATTTTTAATTGATATTTTCATTGCATATGTAGCCTAGTGGTCATGGCATCTGCCCGGTAAGCGGAAGGTCGTGGGTTCGATTCCCATCCCTTGACACTTTTTTTATTTTATCCATTCTGACCAAAATCTATCCGTGAACTTCACACAGTGAACTTCACACAGACAGAATAAGGCAATTATATAAGTAGATATTTTCAATATATTCAGCATATGTTCAACCTGTTTCAAAATTGAAACTATACTCCTGGATGACAATTTATTTTCTCTTAGATAGGACAACTTCTAGAAGACCTTAACGTGATTTCTTGAATGCCTTTGAAAACTGAAGCCTTTCTAAAAGACTTCAGATCCAACTAGGGTCGGTATCTTTCTATTGGAAACCTTATATTCAGATAAAAAATCGATATAGTATGATATATTTAGTTTATTGCAATGTGAAATATATTTTACTTACAATTAGTAAACTGCAAATGAAAATAATTAGGAAAAGTATAGCTCATCAGTAGCGAACCTTTGCAGCCAATTGAATATACCAGATCGCTTCAAATTTTATATTGTTCGTTATTTCATTTCTTCAAGCACATAGATTCTCACTTAAAAGGACAACAAAGTTCTGTGTAGGCAACTTTAGGAAACAGAACACAGAGCGCTATCTGGATATAAAAACGGAATGTACTACCTGTGGAATTTGAAATTTAATCTTGGTCTTACTAGCGTTAAAAAAATATTCAAATTTAAAAAAAAATCACTTTTGGCCTGTGTATTATAAGACTTTCAGCATGGACTTCTTGCTTTGATACGCACCCTACAACAACAATGATTATTTATACGAAGGTGAATTTGTGTACGTATTGATATTCATAAAAGAAAATAAATTATCAGAATATAACGGCGAGACATCCTTGATACATTGGCAGTCATGGCAGTCATATCATGAATCTTCCATAGAAAAAATATAATTTTATAATAAATAAGAGCGCGCTAATTATTTTGTTCTATTTCCTAAGGAACAAGGCCAAGATTCCAGAGTAAAGTTGGGGGAAGATGAGTGGGGGATTGGCTATGTGTTGTCGGGGGGCAGGCACCAAAAACAGCATTCCTGTCTGGAAGTGACCAGAGTCTGGACACATCTGCGGCAAGGAGAAGACGTGGCGACTTGCCTCCGGGTGTGTGTATGATCCTGCAAGGCGGTGACAGAAGAGCCTGACATCGGAGCGGCCTACAAGCCGGTGTAGTCCAGGCTGGACGTTTACAGTGTGGAGCGGAACCTTTCCCAAGCGTGACATCCACGGCGCCAAGGATTCTTCTGACGGGGAGGTTGAATGCAAGTCCCACTTGTTTTATTCCTTCTGTTGAGTGAGACATAATAAAGTACTAACTTTATCTGCATTCCTTTGAACTCACATGTGTATCTTTGTGGCATCCTGATTAGACAAAGAACACGAACAGGGTCTGGATATGACGTAACAATATATTGAAGTTCTTGGCTAATCAGTTTTTGAACCCTCACAGTGATTTCGAGCTCCAATTTAAACACCAGATAGGTACATATAATGCAATTTATAAGAAAAACGTACTAATATCTTAAAAATTTACACAATGATATTGAAAAAAGGGATTTTTTAAACTATGAATACTAAAGAATAGTTGCGGTTGTGCGTTAGAGTAAATTGGCGATAATTCTGGGAAGGTTAACCACTGACGAGACAGGTCCACCGTATATAAAACATAATTATTATCATTTTTAATAATCAAGAACTAACACAATCTCAGAAAATTCTTCTTTTTTTCACATCTTTAGCTATCTTCCATTCCAGAATGTGAACAAATACACTTTTTAAGTTGTTGATTGGGTATTTCCTTCCAAAATATTTTTGAGCTAATTTTATATTTTAAATATTTATATTTGTAAATGTTGAATATAGGTTAGAATATATGAAGTGATATATTTAGCGCGATATTTTCTAAAATAAAACAAGATTCTACTGTCTATTCTACCAGTATGGTAGTATAATGGAAAAATATTGATGATGTGGCTCATCAGTGACGAATCCTCCCAGCCGTATTGTAAATTAAACTACCATTTCACCACTAATTAGCCAGGATCTACCAATATTTTATTCATCGAAATTGAAATAGAAAGAAAAAAATTTAAAGAAAAAAAAAAGTCGCTAAATCGCTCAAATTTTAACCCACAGTGCGCTATATTTTTGTTTCGATTTTATTAGGTTAATTTTTTCAGGCTATGTTAGCCTGCAACATAATGGTGCAGTCGCAACGCCGTGGTAAAAATTAGGTTGGGTTCGATTAAATTACAAACCAACATTTTTATATCGGAAACTTGATCATTAATTCGTTACACGTAGGACGGGATATTTTAAGAATATTCAAACCTATAAAAGCAATAAATAAATAAGCAGAATTCCTCTCACGCCGCTATAATTTACCAATATGGATTAATCCTGTAAAGAATAAATAAGCCTGATAACTAATTAAATTTCGTCAAAAACTAAAATAATTCACTTTTAAAACACAGAAAAATAACCACAAATATTTTATACATCATCATAAAAAAAAAATCCAAGAATCGGTTCCACGATCTAATATTTACTATAGAAATCTGTTGCTCGATGAGCTAAAGAAAACACTGCACGTTGATTGGCTAACGAACCAACCCTGACTCGATGACACCGAGGTCACGTGTTAGCAGAAAACCAATAGAGAGCGATGAAAAATATTGGACGTCTACTCTCTACTATTAACACAAATCAATAACGAGCCATATATACATATAAAATGAAATGATTTAAAAGTACGAATGTTTCTTTCATACATAATACAAACTTCTACTGTTCTTACTGCGATGATAAAATATATTGGGAGGGCTCTTGGCTCATCAGTGGTGAACCCTCCTAGTGGGTTCGCCAATTTAATCCACCAGACCGCTTCTAAAAGCTCTAAAACTGTATTGGACGATTCTGCTTATATACGCAGCACTGAAGGATGGAATCTCAGAAATGGTTTTCAAGAAAACTATGGACATAAGCTTATAGGACAGTAGAATTACATTCAAATATTTGCATCAAGCAATGCTCTTCCGCAAACAATAAAGACAAGGCCAGTTAGGCATAAATTAACACAAATCAATACCGCGCCATCTATACATATAAAATGAAAGGATTTGAAAGCACGAATGTTTCTTTTATGCATAATACAAACTTCATCGCAGTAAGGACAGTAGAAGTTTGCATTATGCATAAAAGAAACATTCGTGGTTTTAAATCCTTTCATTTTATATGTACTCTCTACTATACACAAACACATTTAAATGGATTATTGCGTGTTTTGATTCAAAAATGCATTTTTCACGGTTTGCGGAGAAAATATGTATGCATTTGAAAACGCCATTGGTCGAATTTAAATATGCTTCGAACGAATCGGTGAGTATAAGAATTCCCAACTTCCGACAAAGAATATTTTTGATAATATTTATAATTCTAGCTCATTCTTAACGCTAGTAGATCACCTAACAAGAGTCATCCGTCCTCGAAGAACACAGAGAGAGAGAGTATATATTAGAAATATAGATACCTATATGTCCTTAAACCTTTTAAATTCAAAGGTTGGTAGATATAAATGAATTTATATCGTAAATATTTTAAACATTTGGATGATTCAGTTCAATATAGATGTAATATATCTACAGATTTAATTATTTTAATATACTTATTATTGATAAGAGTTTCAGACACACACACAAACTGTCACTCAAATTGAGAGAATAATGCATTATTAGAATCCAAATACCTTCATACTTCAGTTTAACAATAAATGAGATGAAATTAAGTGATGATGAAAATAGGTGGAATATCCACACGGAAGATCAAAAAGGTCAATAATATTTTCTCTTCAAATTATTATTTTGAATAATTCATTTTTTATATATCTATATGTCGGATTTTTACATTAATTTTTTCGTTTTGGTTAGGGGTTTAATAAAATAAATTGTTACAACTTATTTAAATTTTCACAAAATTTATTTTTTTTTTCAAAATTGCATTTATTTTTTTTTTACAAAACCCAAACGAGATAGTTGGAGTGTCTAACAAGTAAATCTGCTCTGAGAATATTTCCAACAGACAGGTTTGTATTTGAGCAAGTGGAAGGTGTAGGTTACACACAGAGTCGACTATAAACTCTGACAAACTTCCCTCAAGTGCATTATAAAATATGTGACAATAAACAATAAAAAACGCCTTAATAGATAGCATTAGTTATCAAATTCTCTAGAGACAATTCGTTTTCATTTATCAACGAATTTAAAATTTAGTGGCGCGCTTTTTCCCCCTACACGGGTATAAACTTTACTAATAGCCTTCAGAATATGATTCTTTCTTTTGCTTGAAAGATAAAATTGGAGTGAAAAAGAAGCAACACCAATAAATCTCTTCTTATTTTTATAGGCAACCTTTGAGTATTTTCCTATAAACCAAATCAATATTTTAAAAGGGTTAATTAAAAATATATTTTAAACAAACAGTAACTCATTTTATCGAAAATATATTAAATAATCAACTTGTAAATATAAATTTAAAATATAAAGTCACGAAATTATTATCACACAACACAACGCAACAAACACAACACAAAACACAACAACATACACAAAAACATCACAAAAAAACAACAAAAACACACACAACAACAAACACACAACAACAACAAACAAAAACAAACAACACAACAACACAAACACAAGCAACAACACAACACACAGCAGCTGCTGATGCAACTGAAATCTGCAATTGCTCTAAGCTCTTTAAATAAGTCCTATAGAGAAAAGGGTATGCCATCAGCGACATTCAGTTTCATGAAAATATACGTTTTTTAAAAATGTTAATATTCTAATTATTTATTTTCCTCTATTCATATGGAGATATGGAATATATGGAGATAGGGTTTCAGCCATCAGAATTGTTTTTCGTAAAGAATATAAGTCATATATTCAAATATTTTAAACTACTTATAAGCGCAAAGTTTCCATAAGATAGTTTATAATTTAGAATACATATGGCGCTATTATATAACCTATTGATACCTCTTCCATGCAATATTTATTGTTATAAAACATAGGAATGATTTTGTTTCATTTGATGTAGGTGAAAATATTCTACAAACGTTACTGAAATAAAACCTATTCTCAATAATTGCATTCATTTGAACAGTAATAAATGCTCAATGCTGATATAATATCCCTAAACTACAATAATCCATTGCATTTTCAGATTATATAAGTCAAACACATTAATATATTAATAGTAAAGTGGCTCGAAATTGTATGTATATAAATGGAATTTCTCTTTATCATAATAAAAAAGATAATTATAATTTTAATATAAATATATATATGTTATATTAATATATTATTTAAAATGTTATATTAAAATATTTTATTTAAGAGAGGTTATAATTTCATAGATATAAATACTCTGTATAAATCGACCGCCAGAGGTCACGCTTTCTCTATAAATACTCATTGTTGTTCTTCCCCGTTGGCCGACCCAAAACTTTTGTACATTATGTAAATAAGCTTCTCTTTTTTTATTCTTACGCCTTAAGCCAGGCAGTACTTTTATCAAATTATGTTCTTATATATTACTTTAGTTCAAATAAAGCAATCTCTGATCAAAACCATTTTCATTATTATACTTTAAGGATTTCAACCACGACTGCATCACCAATATCATTTAGTACCAAAAAGAACAAACAAATAACTTCATTGCATAAACCTCAACATAATCTAAATTTAAGCATCAATTCTCTTTTCTTTATATAATTTGATTATTAGAACTATATGGAACAGAAATATTTTTTTTCTTTATATAAGATATATATATATATATATATATATATATATATATATATACCTTTCTCTCTCAATCTCTCCCTTTCCAACTGAGCATTGTAAATTGAAATATAAATTACATTTTTAAAAATATTTTATTCGAGGTGGATTTGTATATTCAATATAGAATTATATAAAATTTAAAAATGATTTAAAGAACTATACTTCATTGATAAGATCATCAATTATTAACAGACCTTATAAATATTTGTTAAAACCTATTAATATTTATGTGTGTGCTGTGTGTGCATTCTTGTATCTATAATTTATTTGTTATTTATATTGATTATTAGAAATTTGTTCAATTTAAAACGCGCTATATAATAGAAGATATATTAATTATAACACAAAAGGTTGATATATTAACAGCAATTAATTATTGATAAGTTATATTTTACTAAATATCTAACTATTATTTTAATATAGCTCATCATTCATCTTCTAAGAGCAATTTTCTAAAGCCATCTAGTTATAAGCCAAGTTTGTCTCATTAATACATTTCGTATGAATTATTCTCTAGTTCTCAATAACTCTAAAATATAAAGAGGCGTTTGATATGTTAATAAAGGATTACATAAAAAATAATACACTTTTTTCGACTTATTAAAATGAAATGTTCTACAACTAAAGAGAAAATAGTAAAAAAAAAAAAACTTTCAATTAACACCAAATTTCAGATTAAAATACCAACTTTGTTATATTTTTACAGATCGTTAAAAGAGAGTGTTGGAGAAGCCTAAAAGATCCCTTCACAGAAAAATCTCCCAAATTCTGATGAAACACTAGGCAACCACCCCCCTGGCTTAACTTCTCTAAAATGGCAGAAAAGGAGAAGAGCTTCAGGAAAAAAATAATTGAATCATCTTCGAGGGAAAAAAAGGAAATCTTCAAAACTACAATTAAGGCCTGTCTGAAAGCGATGCTTCTAAGTAAAAAGAAAAAACTCAAACGAAGGTGGATTAAGTTAGGTTTTGTCGTTGGAGTTTGTAACTCTCCAAAATTCTCGATAAAATAGCGACAGAAATATTTCTCGATAAGTTTCAATTGATTCGAACAATTTAAGACCAAGTTGTCTACTTGTCTGGTAAAAAGTTTTGATAAAAAATATATCGGTTAATAATGACACACAATGTAGTTAGAATGTTTTTTCGCACACAATCATTGATATCTAAACTATTAATGTTCGTAATTTATAAAATTTAGCATTAATTTGATCCATCTTTGACGCGTATGATTATTTTAAAAATAAATCGACATTCTTCTACCCTTAACGCAATGATTAAATAATGGGAGGTCCTGGTTTATCATTGCAGTAAGGGAAGATGAATATTGATTTATTTTAAAAAGAATCATAGGCGTCAAAATTGGTTCAATTTCTTATATCAGATGGCACGCTAATGCATCATAGCATTAATTTGTTATATTTTGGCATGTTGGTTATATTAGATGGATACCAGATGAATATGAATAACCAAATATTAAATTTGACATTTGTCTTTCGCTACAAATATAACTCCGAATAAAATAAATATATAATATTAAAAGATATAGACTCCTAATCATGCAACTGGATATTTCTGGTGGCTCACTGATGTTTATTTATATCAAAGAATCTCAACGGACAATTAAATAATTTGCATAGAGTTGGCCAATACTATTTGTTGAATTATCAACACAGGTCAACCAGGTCTAAGACAGTTGGCCATTAATAGCGTGTTTTAATATCCTCCCACTGCGGGAATCTCTACCGCATCTTTCAATTACAAATGATAATATATTTAATGTCTTTCGTATATTAGTGTGAATTGTTCACTTTTTATGCAAAGACTTCAACTCTCTATTCTTTTAAATTAATTAGAATTTGCATTTATTGAAGTTTATCCACGCAGAATGTTCTGATTAAGGCTAACGAATAGGTTAAAACATAACATTTGTAAACATTTGAATAAATCTCTTACTGTATTTCACGGGTTTGGGTACGCATCAGTGTTAAGCTGATTTCGATTTTGTAAAATACTGCGGGAGAAAAATTGTAATCGGTCAGAATCTGCCGAAGAAGCGTTTCAACTGGTTAAGTGAGAGGGCCGAGAATAAGGCCATCATCATTTTTGATGTTTGAGAAAATGTTATTTATATGCAAAAAGCGTTGAGAAGGCGAAACGATCCACAATCAATAAATGCGTAAATATCAGAACAATATTTTTTTTTTGCAAATGTATGAAAGTTTAATATATACAGGGTGTCCAAAAATAACGGAGTCAATATACGAAAGTATTAAACCGTGATAAATGTTTGTAATTTTCATTATGTAGGATTCGCCATGTTTTTATGTACCAATATGTTAAGTTTCGACTTTGTATTTATGATTTTGTCGTGTTTTTAGGATGTCAAACAAACGCTTTGCATTTATTGAACCATTTAATCAAGACAAATGTCAATGTGAAATTGGTCGGCTACTCGAACTGCCTCAACAAACTGTATTCAAGGCCATCCAACCCTTCAATGAGTTTGAACATGGAGGCGATCGTGCCGGAAGAGGAAGAAAGCGCACCGCCAATACTTCCGCCAACTGCAAGATCTTCGAAAAGCTACTTCAACGAAATTCGTGGCTGTCCATGAGAAAATTCGCCCGTGAGACCAGCATAAGCAACTCGTCGGTACATTGAATTAGGAAAAAGGAACTAAACCTCAAGCTCCAAAAAGTTCAGCTTCTCGCAGATGAGAACAATGGCGTACGGCTGGAGAGATGTCGCCAATTCAAGCATCGGCTCATTTCTCAGCGATAAAGCGCGTCCTCTTCACGAACGAGAAGCTGTTTACTCTCTTTCAGGCGCACAATCACCAAAACGACAGAAGCTGGTCCGCTGAGGCTCTCGGCACGTTATCGCCGAACACCGCCAAAATCTGCATTCCGGTATGGTATGGTCCGGGATTTACGCCAGAGACAAAACCCCCTCGTTTAGGTGGACCGGCGGGTCAAAATCAACCAATAATTGTATCGCCGCAACATTCTCGAGACCGTCGTACTCTCGTTGGCTCAATAGTACTTCGGCGATGCGGATTGGACGTTCCAGAAAGACTCGGCGCCGGATCATAAGAAGAAATTGACTCAGGACTAGTGCAGAGCCTATTTTCGGGACTTCACCTCGGCGGAATAGCCGTCCTACCCACCCTAGCTCTAATCCATAGATAACAGCGTGTAGTCTATTTAGCAGGACAGTGGTTCTGTTACACGCTAAAAAAGTTTGAAGTCGCTGAAGCGATCGCTGCGCCGTGAATGGGACTAATGTCGCCGGAGGACCTGCGGCCCATAAACAAAAATTTCAATTCACGTTTATACTTGTGTACCGCCGCCAAGGGTGAGACTAATTTGAAACCGGCTGAATTGCTAGTTAGTATCCTTATTTTTATTATTATGCATTGTTAATTTGTTCAATATTTTGTTCAATCAAGTTATGAATGGAACTGTTTACCTCTATTTTGAGACACCTTGTATTGTTAATATAGCCAAAAATATATTACAAACAATTCATAATATTTTTATTTTAAGTGGGCATATATAACCAAGTTTTAAATTTAACATATTTTCTAACTAGAATTTCGAAAGTATCTCTCCATGCTAATTTCTTAAATTCGACGATATAAGAAAAGATAAAATATAAAATAGTTTTATCATTAGGCAATCTATATATAATTTTCCTATAAAGAGTGTTCCAGAAAAACGGAGTTAAAATATTTAGTCGTAATTTTATCTGAAAAAAAAAATAATTGAACAAATTAATAATGCTTAACTATAAAATAGATACTAACTAAAAATTCATTTAGCCAGTTTCAAAGTAGCCTCCCTTGGCATGGGTTCAAGTCCAAACGTGATTTAAAATAATGGGCTATGGGCCCCAGGTCCTCGACGACAATCGGTTGCATTCTCGACTAAAGGATCGCTTCAGCGACTTCAAACTTTTGTGGCATGTGGCAAAGGTTATTCCATGAAAAATAGACTTCATGCTGTTATCTATCGGGTTGAGATCAGATGATTAGGACGGTGGTTCCGCTGACGGGATGAAGTCCGGAAAAAAAGCCATGCACCAGTCCAGAGTCAATTTTGCTTTGTGATCCGTCTGGAACATCCAATCTACATCGCCGTAAGGCTTTTGAATACGCAGGAATACGACGGCCTCGAGAATGTTGTGGCGATACACTTCTTGGTTGATATTGACCCCCTAATTCACAAAAACGAAGGGGGTCTTGCTACTGACGCAAATACCGGCCCATACCATAACTGACTGCGGATTTTGACGGTGTTCGACGATGGCTGACATGCCGGAAGCCTCAGCGGACCATCTCCTGTCATTTTGGTGCTTGTACGCCTGCTCGAGGATAAACAGATTCTCGTCTGTGAATAAAATGCGCTTCCATCGCTGACCAGTGGCACGATGCTTGAATTGACGACATCGCTCCAGCCGTATGCCATTGTTCTAATCCTTTTGGAGCTTGTACGCCTTGAGGTTTAATTCCTTTTTCGCTATTCGATGTACCGATGACTTGTTTATGCCGATTCTCTCGGGCGAATATTTCATGGACACCCTCGAATTTCGTTGAAGTCGCTATTTGATTAACTTAAGGTTGGCAGAAATGTCGACGGTGCGCTTTTTTCCTCTTTTGGCACGGTCGCCTCCATGGCCAAGCTCATTGAAGCGATAGATAGTATTGGACACAGTTTTCTGAGGCTATTTGACCAGCCGAACAATTTGACATTGAGGTTTTTCTTTAAGATATACTTCAATAATTGCACTATACGTTTGTTTGACATTATAAAAACACGAAAAAATAATTTAGAACACAAGGTCGAAACTTAACATAATGGTACATAAAAACATGGAGAATTGGACAATTCATATTCAACAAGAGAATAATCACTTGCATTACATCGATAATTTAGAAATACAAGCCAATAAGGACCCGCGGGAAAAGAACGTCCTAATAGCGATTTGAGAGCTTCTAGATGCGGACTTGGCGTTTAAAAAGCAATCCGGATGGTCCGTCAGTATTGCATGCAGACAAGGCCATCAAATCATTATTAAATACCTTTATCTCTTGATCTATCTTAAATAACTCTGTTCTAGGGATAAACAAATCATAATAATATTTGGAAGAAAAGAATAAGAAAGCTTCAAGGGAATTTAATTTTCCCCTACCAGTTTAATGCAAGTTCAACATAATGAAATAGTAAATCTATCAAACCCCATTGCGAGGAATACAGCCTGAAACTTTGATAGACATTTCTGAATGAGCCTTACTCTCGTATTTGAAACGTGTGCATTCGAATTTATAAAAAAGCATCAATTCAACCTTAACCTTCTTTTTAAATAGTGCGTGATATAAGGTATATGTCCTAGCTTTATTTTATTTTTTTCATATATCTTCTATATATATAAAAATGAATGTATGTGTGTCTGTTTGTTTGTTTGTTTGTTTGTTTGTCCTTTATGCCTGACCAAACCACTCATTGGATCGCCATGAAACTTTGGGAAGTTATTTAGTATAGTACTGGGAAGGTTTCTAGCAAATAAAATTTTTGAAATAACTTTTCGCCTAGAAATAATCAAGATAAATATTATAATTTATCTGTTATAATTCAACAATCTGCTCTAAATATTATCATGATGATACGATGATTTTGTAATGTAGAAAATTAGGAAAGACAAAATTCAGGATGACACGGCAATTTATTTGAGACAAGAATAATGATACAATTCAAAGGCAAGATACTATTCCTTTAACTTCCAATTACCGAGGGAACCAATTAATATTGATTTTATTCAACTTATCGAGTATTT
Source organism: Cordylochernes scorpioides (assembly GCA_030710605.1). Lineage (NCBI taxonomy): Eukaryota > Metazoa > Arthropoda > Arachnida > Pseudoscorpiones > Chernetidae > Cordylochernes > Cordylochernes scorpioides. Next base: position 28,601,624 of record CP092885.1, read on the forward strand.
TTCAAGGGACCGGGAAAAAAATGTTCACTTTATCGAGAGATTCGTTAGACAAACTTTTACTCGGGTAATAATATATATTTGTTACCGTTTATGTTCAAAGAAATTGTATTCTTTAGATATAAATTTATAACATCGTTATATGCGTGTGTTATGTGCAAAAATTAAAAATAATTAATAGAGTGGGTTTTGACATATTCACAACACACAATATTGATCTAGAATAATAATAGCTCTTGGGGTATAATGACAGCAGACCCTTTTAGACAGTTTGTAGTCGCTATTATCTAGAACCTATCTATTCATCAAATTAAGATTATCACACTATAATATATTTTACGAAAATATATACCAGTGAATTGAAGACTGGTTATCGTAATATCCTACACATTGTAAGCTGATATATATTCGTATATTCAATACAATGAATTATTATAGATATTCCTCTGATTGGGAACAATAATTTTCATAATATAAGTGAGTAATATGTAAATATCACTATATTATAAACTCAGCGCTATCTATCACCGGTATTAGTACACATATTCCTACAGTTCAAGAGAAATATGCTCATAGCTCTGCTAAAAACTAATTTACTGTATTCTACAAGTATTCTGTAATCTACTGTATAATACAGAAGTAGTATACTGACTGTAGCATACTGTATTCCACAAGTAATGATTCTACTGTAGTATATAGAGGTAGTATGTACCGTATTCTACTAGCAAATACTTGTATACCGATAAAGAAAAACATTCAATACAATAGTAGAGTGGCCTGAAGATCAAATAGGCGAAACCGCTGGGATAGTATATTGCTGATGTGTCATGGTCTTTCTCTTTCAATTTATAATTATCGCAGTACAAAAGAGATTTGAGAGAAAAATATATTCTAATTCTATATATGATCTTAAATATAAAAAGATACACAAATATATTTGTAAAAATAAATTGAGAATAATGAGAGTTAAGGTAAAAAGGTTTATATGTATTTAAGGTTTAAAAAGGTTTATTTTTAATAAAATAAGGTTATAACAGGATACTTTAAATTTATATATAGAGTTCAGAATTTTTTAGAGAAAATATTATGTAAGAAAAAAAAAAAGATCATTTATGAGAAGTTATTTACCCAAAAAGAATGCCGATATGATGATTAATGATAAATGATATTGTAGAATCTACCAGGATTCAAAACAAACAAAGTCCCTCCTCCAAGTGACAAGATTTAAATTAAGATATTTAAATTTGTGATCAGGAACATATTGATCTTTTCATGATAAAATTGTGAAAAAAGTTTTAAAATTACAAATATTTTCTCCCAATGAGTTTCTTTCTTTTTTTCTTTTTTTTTTTTTGCGAGAAAATATTTGTAATATTGATCTTCTACTGAAGTTTTTATCTGACATCTCAAATTACAAGTGAAACATATTTATATTTATTTTTGGTGAAACTTCTACATCCCTATTTTCTAGGCAGTTAGATACGATCAAAAGGTTCAGGGAAGGGGCTGTATACTTTGATTATTTGAAAATCATTAAAGAAAATTTTGCGAATATATGTATTTTAATTTCGCTACATAGGCTCAAAAAATGGCTAGTGTTCAACAAATGAATTTCTTACCTACCATTTTTTATTTATTTATAACAAAAATATATTTTATATTCGGAAAATAGTCCCAGTTTATTGTTCTTTTCAACGAATGGCCTACTCATTTACCATTGTTTGCCATTTAACAACGAAAGGTCATGGCCAGTATGTTTTTGGATGCCGAAGGGATCCTGTTAATTATTACCTTGAAAAAGACAGGACCTTTATATGTGAATATTACTCCAATCTTTCTTACCAGCTGGATGTCAAAATTACTGAAAAAGCCTGACTTTAAAATGAAAAAAAAAAAATCATATTTACCACAACAAACCAGATCACAAAAGTGCGTTGGCATTGGGAAACTGCGGATTTTGAGGTACGGTTTACTCGGCCATTCCTCGGCCTATTCTCCTGTTTTAGCACCCTCAGACTTCTATTTTTCCATACCTGAAAGGATATATTTATAGAAGGCGCTTGGCCACCAATGAGAAAGTTTAGAGGGCTGTAGAGAATATTCTAACTGTCTTTCAGACTCTCATTTCTGTGACTGCATACTGATATTGGAGAAAATTGGACTAAGTTTGCTCACAATTGAAGGGAAATTATTTAAAAAAAAAACAGGCTTTCATTGTCAAGCCGAAAACCTTTCACCTCATCCTCGTACTTTGAAAACACAAGTGACGAAATTTTCAGGATTAAAAATACTTTAAGGAAACAAAATTAAGGCATTGATTCTATAATTAGAATGAGAACTACTGTGAGAAAAGCGGGGTACAAAGAGCTTTAAGCCACCGCTGAGACTAAATATTTGATCGGCCGAGTTCCGCACAGCGCAGATAAGTGTTAAGCCACAGACTTCCCGCCATTCTGGTAATTACATCAATTCCCCATTCTTCTCCCCTGATGCCATCAATATTTAATGGTTTTGTTCTTTAGGAAATTGATGAGTGAGTTTCCCCGACTGTTCAAATCCAGGAAAATCTCTTATTATTTGGTCCAATTGTGGTAATTGATAAAGTTAAAAATAACAGATTCAATGATTGTTACTCGCTCAATCATTACTTGTTCTGCTATCAATGTATCTTGTTGTGTATTTATCTGATCTTAATAAAAATATTTGAAACACAAAATCTCCAACAGTAGTTTCTTAATCCACCAAGATTAGCCCAGATATTGGACATACCCGGGCCTGTTGAAGTACTGTGCAGAAATTAGACGATAAAAGTCACAAATCGTGAATGTCACATGAATATTTTAATCAATAATAGATTTAAATGTACGAGACTTATGTCACCGACTATTTAGGACTATTTATACAAATTTTAGTTTTATTGAACTCTAATCTCCTTGGTAGTTTATCATGTGTGGTGGTCAGAAATTGGTACATTTAATTTGAAATTTTCAATTAAACGCACTAATCCTCTATTTTGTAAACCTAGAAATTTACCAGCTTTACATTATTTCTCAAACATTAGCGCGCCATCTAGATTTTAAAAAGTAAAGGTTTTATGGCGCGAGCACGCTTCTTTTTAAAATGAAACAATTTACTGCTGCCCTTACTGAATTGTTAAAATATTAGGAGAACCCGGCTAATCAGTGGTGGGCACTTCCATAATACCCAACATAGAAATCTAAGATGTCGCTCAAATATTGTATTGGAATGTATTCCTTTTATATCCGGTAGTTTTGGGGGATATCTTGGTAGAAGGGTTTGAAGAAAGTATAGACATAGGTTTCGAGACTTTGTAAAAATAAATATGAACATATTTAAGCGCATACTGTTCTTCTTAAACAAGTAATAAAGGTTTGTTGGGGATCATTTGAATAAAATGCATTGGCGCGGCTTGAAAAAGAGCACTGCTCAAAGCACGTATGGATATGCATTTCTACTTTTCTGTAAGCTTATATCCATAGTTCGCATTAGCACCTTGGTCAAGAGTTTCTCTGCAGACTAGTAATATTAATATAATGTTAGGGCAGTAGGGTAGATCAAACTGGCGAAACCGCTTGCTGGCTTCATCTCTGATGACCCAGTTTTTCTAATATTTTAAACAATGTGGGGTAAGAGCATTTGTTTCAAATAAACGTTTAGCTTATATTTTTATATATTATTTTTTTATAATTTTTCTACAGTCCCTCTTGTGATAAAATATTGGACGGGCCTAATAATTGCCTCTTCCAATATGTTTTTTTTTAGTTCAACCTAACTCTAGAACGCTCAACTCTTGTTTTCGGCACCTAATTACTTCAGGGGCTCTGTTAGGGATACTGGATGTGAGAACCTCTTTCATGTCTTGAAATTGATTTATTTCTGTGGCTATATAGAGTGGAATGTTCATGAATTTAATAGATCAATGATGATATAGAGTTCGACTGGTATTGAACCTAGTAGATCATGTATGATGAAGAGTTCGACTGGTATTGAAACTAGTAGATCGTGTATGATGAATAGTTCGACGGGTATTGAAACTAGTAGATCATATATGATGAAGAGTTCGACTGGTATTGAAACTAGTAGATCATGTATGATAAATAGGTCGACTGGTATTGAAACTAGTAGATCATGTATGATGAATAGTTCGACTGGTATTGATTCTATTAGATCATATATGATGAATAATTCGACTTGTATTGAAACTAGTAGATCATGTTCGATGGATAGTTCGACTGGTATTGAAACTAGTAGATCAGGTATGATGAAGAGTTCGACTGGTATTGAAACTAGTAGATCATATTCGATGAATGGTTCGACTGGTATTAAAACTAGTATATCGTATATGATGAATAGTTCGACTGGTATTGAAACTTGTAGATCATATATGATGAAGAGTTCGACTGGTATTGAAACTAGTAGATCGTGTATGATGAAGAGTTCGACTGGTATTGAAACTAGTAGATCATGTAGGATGATTAGTTCGACTTGTATTGAAACTAGTAGATCATATATGATGAATAATTCGACTGGTATTGAAACTAGTAGATCATGTAGGATGATTAGTTCGACTTGTATTGAAACTAGTAGATCATATATGATGAATAATTCGACTGGTATTGAAACTAGTGGATCATATATGATGAAGAGTTCGACTGGTATTGAAACTAGTAGATCGTGTATGATGAAGAGTTCGACTGGTATTGAAACTAGTAGATCATATATGATGAATAATTCGACTGGTATTGAAACTAGTAGATCATGTAATGTGATTAGTTCGACTTGTATTGAAACTAGTAGATCATATTCGATTAATAGTTCGACTTGTATTGAAACTAGTAGATCATGTATGAAGAATAGTTCGACTGGTACTGAGACTAGTAGATCACTGATGATAAGGAGTCTGAATGGTCTTTAACCAAGTATAAATGGTTGATAAAGAGTTCGACTGATATACATCTTGTATATCGTTAATGATAAATAGTTCGATTATGGATGGATTTATTAATAAATTATTTAGTGAAAATGATATTTATTGGCAATGAGATTATTAGAGGTTAGTGATGAAACTATTTCAGCCTTTTAATTCAAATAATTTAAAATCATATATCACAATATAGAGGAGGTATTCAAGTATCTTTTTAAATAGGCTATTCGGGCATAAGGCTCCGAATCTATATGCATATATCCCCAAGTAAAACGCACTATTTTTCAAAACGGAAATCATACACAGTTCCATCCAAATTTTATAGTCAATCAATCTGTTAACTCACACGAAAAATTCCAAAAATACCTACATATAAGAGATCTATCAGAAACAAAAAATCTTTACCACGGAGAAAATGAACATACTGCTCTTCTCCTTATATACGACTGTCCAAACTTTGAAGAAGTGAGATTTCCGATTGTTCGCTGATCTAAATGATTTAACTCTCTCACATCAGCCACTTTGTCTATATACATTTTATGAACTCGGTCGATTTATACATGTAAATTTGTAAATATTTAATTCTATTTTTTTTTTGTTTCTTCTATATGAGCTGTAAGAGGCGCAAATATTTCAACATATCCCGCCACTGAGCGATTAAAAATAATAATAAAAAGCAAATGCATAGAGAGAGAACAATGTACTTCATAATTTATATAATCCTTAAACTCTAATTGAACAATACTCTATTGACTAAAATTAAAATATATTCTGCTATTTTGAAATAAAACAGTCTAACCTTTAGGCGTTTATCAATGAAAATATCAATTAAAACATATTTATATAACATTTCTGTTTCATTCTAATCATCTATAACGATTAGTTTTATGAATAATATTTATATATTTAAAAGGTACTTTGCTCCCCGAAAAATATTTAATTTTTATCCGAAGTAAATTTGGTTTTAATTACTGATATAAAAATTATAATTTTTGAATAAAATATTGAAATAAAATAAAAACGGATAATATGTTAGTCCATCTCTATATTGCTAATAGCTATACTTATCTATTGGAATATATCGAATAAAAGTTGGTTTTTATCTTTAATATTTGGAATGAATTAGCCAATAAAGAATATACAAGTAAATAAATAATAATTTACTACTTATATGTTTGTAGAATGTTTAGACATTTCCAACTTGAGTTAAATCAACTTGGACGAAATCTATCGAAGAGGTTGGTAAGGCCCTATGCCTATTTGAATCTATATCGTAGCGTGAAGTATATATCATTTTATCAACACAGATTATTAATTTTGATGTTTATATATTTTATTACTCTGCATAAGCTTCCCACATTGTTTCTCTTATATTTTATCAATTTTAGTTTGTGTTTGTGTCATGAATAAATTGCCTTGTCACCGTGAAGTTTGTCTTTTCTAATTTAATATGTGACATTTTGTTGGAGATGCTGGGTTGATTAGATAAGACAAACTGAAGATCGCCGAGAAGACCTAGAGGCCATGGGTGCTGTGATCTATATATCCAGAGAGTGTCTCAAGGATTCCACCGCCGTGTCAAAGCCAAGACTTCTTTCTGAGATGACGATGTCCCTATAGACGACGAAATGACAAGGCCTCTCTTCACGCCGCAAGATAAAGTACGCGAAGTTACTAGGGACATAGTTCTAAGATTCTGAAGGAATCCTTGGCAGAAACACGTCAAATCAATGTCAGAATCTATAATATTTGCAAGCTGTGAGTCACAGCTCCAATAGTAGAGAAGCTATGTGGCAAACTATTTATTTTATTAAGAGATCATTAATTTTGATGTTTATATATATTTTTTACTCTGCGCGAACTTCTCTCATTGCTTCTCTTTTATTTTATCAATTTTAGTTTGTATTTGTGCCTTAAATAAATTGCTTTGTCATCCTGAAGTTTGTCTTTCCTCATTTTATACATTACAATATTATCGATGTATTTAGATAGGCACTTACACATTGAATAACATGTGGATATATGTAAATAAGAGATAGTTCAGGTTTACTAATCGTGTTCAACAACCATCCATTTTAATGTGGTATTTATTCAAATTTTAATGGGTAACATTAGTGACAAAATTTATTCGCCATACCTCCTGAATACATAAAGAGAAGGTAAAATAGAACGAGCGATTAAACTAATTAAAGACTTTAAATTAATTGAAATCTTGAGTTTATGATGGTATTCATTATATGTGTGAATTCTATGTTACCCTAGAGGTTTATGATAGCAAATTGATATATTTTATGGAAGCTTAAATATTTTTTCTGTATGGGTCCCTTGTGTGTGTGTTTATTCGGTGGATTTTATGTTTTGATAACCTCAAAAGGTAAAAATTTTAATTAATATATCTATTCCATTTTTTTGTGTTTTCGAACTACTCCATTTCTTGCCTACCTTTTTTCATGTTACATTTACTGATATACATATATATATACTAGCCGAATGACCCGGGCAACGCCATGGTTTTACCCGATTAAATGCTTTCATTCAAATACTATTCGTTACAATTATAAATTGGCGCCGTGGATGTCACTCTTGTGAAACGTCCCGCTTCAAACTTTGTGTCTGAGAAGCGATATTTTTATAAAGAGATGATCTGGCTTTGTGTCTTCTGCTCGAATGAATGTTTTTCTGTTAGAATTTTGTTCCTGCATACTAAAAATGAACTGGCTTCACCCGTGGTCTCTACTTTTGGAATTTTTCCGGATATAATTTTGTATCTGATAACAAAATATGATACAGCAATATTGTCATAATCATTTTCTGACTAAAAAACCCAACTATTTTTGCCCAGAACCTGTCAATTTCAATTTTTCTTTGCTAAAAATGCGACAAATATATCTTCCATATTTGTTTTTCTATGTCCTGTTAAAACACGTTTTACATGTACATTAGGTCAGCTGATATTACCTCCCATCTTCACCGCTAGAGGCGCTGCTTGCGAGCGAAAGAGCAAATTTGCAACTCAAAATATTCAATATAAGTTTTTCCAGATTCTACTATACATACTGCTAAAATTTCAGTCATATTAATTACGTATATTACGTAAAAGCATTCCATTCACAAAAGCAAACGATGACAGAATTGATGACTCCGATACTTGTATACTTTAATAATAGAATAAATGAGTTTTAAAAATTGTAAAAAAAAAAAAAAAATGCATCGGCCGGGAATCGAACCCGGGGCGCCCGCGTGGCAGGCGAGCATTCTACCATTGAACCACCGAAGCTTATAAATATGGCCATATTTGGGTATTTATTCCATTCACAAAAGCAAATGGTGACAGAATTGTTGATTGATTGTTGATTGATGACTCTGATACTTGTATATTTTAATATATTAAGAAAAAGGCATCTCCTTATCGTGAAAAAATAGTACAAATGTGATTTTGTACTGGGATAAGGTGCATTTATTAAGAAAAAGGCATCTTCTTATCGTGCAACTGAAAGTTGCTGATGGCTTGCGCCATCAATCGGAATAAATATCAACTATTCTCGTTGATTTTTAATTATTCCAGAAGTGGCCAAATAACCATTCTTGATTAATCAAGAAAAACTAACCACGGACACGTTTCGGGATGTTGGCCCTCATCAGCGTGGTGCAAGCTGTAGTTAAATTTATTTTATTTATTTCGTCTCAATTTACAGGTGTTACATTCGAGCACAGCTCGCGAGTCACCTTGTCCTGGCTATTTACACATGGCGAGTTGGTGGAGTAGAAGTGGTCCCCCTAGGCCTTGCAGGAGGGCAGCTGTTGGGCGATGAGCTCTTGACTAAGTGTCAGGGCCGGGTCGTCGGAATCGAGGATTGATATCTCCTTTATTTTGTAGAATATCTTGTATGGTTGGATTATTTGAATTTTGCATTTGGAGGTATAATTTCTTAACGGAAGTTTGGTACATATCTTCTAGATCGAGTTGGTTCAAGTCCTCCTTCAGTATCTTGTTTGATAGGTTGAATGGAGCTCCTATACTTATCAGAAGGCAGATTCTCATAAATGCGTTTATCCTATTTTTGTTTGTGGTTGTAATATATATTTACACCAAATTGGGAGTGCGTATGTTACTATCGGGAGAATACAACTTCTGTATAGAGTAAACTTTTTGTTTTGTAGTCAATTTGCTTCTATAGTTGAACAGGCTTGATAATGTTATTTTCGCGATTTTTGCTTTCTTTATGATATTTTTGACATGCATGTTGAATTTCAACTTGGAGTCTAAGGTAACTCCAAGATATTTAACGCTGTCAGTCCAGTTAATAGGGCTCTGGTTTAACTTTAGGATGGATTGTGGCTTGAAATTTTTATTGTCTAGTGGAGGAAAAATTATTGCCTGAGACTTTTTTGGGTTGATGTCTAATTTCCAATCGTTGCACCATTTGGTTATACTTTTGCGGTGGTTATATAATTCCCTTGCTTAATTGAAAAGGTTCTGTCCTGGAGATAGTTTTTCAAGAATTTGACAAAATCCCTTGGAAATTGATTTTTTGTTATTTTTGCTATCAAGCCATCATGCCATACTCTATCAAAGGCTTTGGTAAGGTCTAGAAAAACAGCACCTACTGCCTCCTTGTGGGACTTTCTTATTTGGATGTAGTCTATTACTGTGATTAGCTGGTGGGTTGTGGAGTGTCCTTTTCTGAATCCAAATTGTTGAGGAATGATAAAGTTAATATAATCCATGTATGTCTGCAATTTGCGAAGAACAATCCTCTCGTATACCTTACCGATGGTAGAGAGAAGGCTGATTGGTCTGAGATCTTCAGGTGATTTGACAGGTGATTTATTTGGAATGGTTATGATAATGGCATGTTTCCATGTCTTCGGGAAGTAGCACAGGTGTAATGCAGCATTGAAGAACCCAGCGAGGAAAACTATCCATTTGATGGGGAGGTTTTTAGTCATTTGCGGCGTAATATTGTCGTGGCCTGGAGCTTTGTGATTACCTAGGTTTTTAATCACTTCCTTGAATTCATTTGGCGTTGTCATTGATAGTATATTCTCTTGGGGATAATGGCAAGTGTTATCTGTTAGGTAAGACGGAACCTCATCCTCCGCCTTGGAAAAGTTTTGGAAAAATGCTCTGAAAGATCATTTCCAATTTCTTTGTCGGTCAGCAAGGTTTTTCCATTTGCATTTAAACTAGTGATTTTGTCAGTTTTTTTCCTAATGGGTTTTGTTTTTTTTCCAGAAGTCTGTTGGGCTCGATTCGAGTTTGCTTAAAAAACTATTCCAATTTTCAGATTTATCTGCTTCAAGGGCTTGATTTACCTTTCCTTGAAGATTGAGGTAAGTAGCTCTATGAGCTGGATCCCAGGTTGATTGCCATCTTTTCCTAGCTTTATTTTTCTCCCTTATTAAGGCTTTGGTTTTTGGGTTCTTTATTAATTTGGAAGATGAGACTATGGTGTTTTTCGAGTAGCTATTATTAATTTTCTCGTTTAAAATCCAACTGCTGAATCAATGTCTACTTCAGTTTTCAAGGGGAGTCTGGGGGGCGTGGTGGAGATTAGATCTTGTTGAAAATGAACCCAATTAGTTACTCGGCTGAGCTGGGTTGTGAATTCATCCTTTGGGCAATTCAATTCAAAGATTACAGGGAGATGGTCAGATGATAAATCGTCGGTGGTTCTGGCCTTTGGGGTCCAGGGAATGTTTTTAAGTACAGCCAAGTCTAGGAAATCGGGATTGCCGAGTGGACTGTAATGCGTGGGTGACGAAGGTGCGACAATGTCGAGGCTTTCTCTATCAGAGAAATTGTGCAGCACGATTCCACTGTTATTTGAAGTCCTTGATCCCCAAAGAGGGTGTTTGGAGTTCCAGTCTCCTGCAACGATTATTGAGTAGTTGTGTTTTATCAGTTGGTTCAAATCTTCTTCCAATAATGGTGCATCAGGCTTCTTATAAATTGCTGTGGTTTGCAAGAGTGTTTTTCCATCTGGTTTTATCATAATTGAAGTATTTTCCAAGTTTAAAGTATGAATCAGCATATTTTTATATTTAAAAAAGGATTTTATGATGATGGCTGTTCCCCCACCTTTTCCTGTAATTCGATCAGTTCTAATGGTTTGATAGTTCCTGAACTTCAGATCAATTGAGGGTTTAAGGTGAGTTTCACTGAGCAGAGCAATGTCAATTGAGTTATCTTCTAAAAAGTGCAATAATTCTTCTTTCTTTGATCTGATTCCGTTACAATTCCAAGCAATAATTTTAAAAGGTAATTTGCAATTCATTGTAGGTGTCGCGTTCAGCGGCGCAGCGCCCAGGCTCTATTTTGCCCAGACGCCCGAAGTCTCTTATTTTGGTCCCGGGGAGGAAAAAATCCGTGGAATCTCAAGGGTAGAGAAGAGCGATTCCCAAGAAGTCAAATCCGCGGAAGTGTCTAAAGCAGGTGTCAACCAAGGCGTAGACCTCTCGAGAGCGGGCCGAGAAACCACACGACTCTAACCAGTCAACTACTTTATTTTTTGTCACGAATATATATACATATAAATATTTACATATGGCAAATATGTTTCTTATAATGGATTATATTTACATATATTTAAAAAATATATAAATCTATAAGAAAAATAACATTCTTTTCCCAACATACTCCCACCTTGAGTTTTTCTACAGAAACTCAACCAATAGTTGGGAAACGACCGTTCATTCCAGTTCTTTAGGATTGGGCTATCTTCGTAGGGTCTTTACTGGCTTCTCCTCGGGAGCCTCCCCGGCGTGGTTCCGACTGTATACTCCTCAAGGTACTCCCCAGATCGGCGGGTATCTCTAAATTGTAGAGCCGTTGAACCGGCCTAATCTGGACGCCCTTGCTGGTTCTCAACTTGGCGACCCTCACAGGTCCATCTCGGCCAGGGTAGACCTCCACAACTCTCGCCAAAGGCCAATTGACTCGCTTAGCATTATCTTGTCCAATCAACACCAGATCTCCCACCTTGATAGGTCTTGTCTTCGAGCGTCTTCTAGTCTCTTGCCTTAAGAATCCAAAATACTCCGTCCGGAATCTCTTCCGCAGATCTTCTATTAACCTTTGTCTAAATCGGTATCTCTTCTGAAGACTAGCCCTTTCAATAGAGTCCAGATCTGGAACTCCTATTTCTTTGAGGTCGTGTAAGAACAAGGCAGGGGTTAATGGACTAAGATCTTCGACATCTTCAGACATGTAAGTCAATGGACGTGAGTTCATCAAAGACTCTGTGTCACAGATAATGGTGTAAAGTTCCTCAAATTCCAAACGAGCTTGACCAAGAATCTTCCTAAGGAGTTGTTTCAGCAAACCAATCAATTTTACCCACCATCCACCCCACCATGGAGCCGACGGAGGGATAAACTTCCAATTAATATTTTGCTTGGTACTCTCTGATTGGACTGCCGCATTGTCTAGATTCTCTAGAGCTCTGCTCGCACCACGAAAATTGGTACCGTTGTCCGAGTACACTACATAGGGGCGTCCTCTCCTTGCTACAAAACGTCTGAAAGCTTGCAGAAAGTTCTCGGTTGAAAGAGAAGTCACCAGTTCCAAATGGACCGCCCGATATACGGCACAAGTAAATATAACAATCCACACCTTTCGCCTGTTCCTTAAAACAAGTGGTCCAGTAAGGTCTATCCCCACTACCTCAAATATTGAGGCATCCCTTACTCTATTTTCAGGTAATTCCACGGATTCAACAGAACCCGATTTAGCCGTGAACCGTCTACACTTAACACATTGATGTATGACCCTTCTTACAGTCCTCCTGAATTTCAAAATCCAATAATCCTCTCTTAATAAATTCATCAGAGTTTGAAGTCCCACATGCCCCCAAGTTTCATGCTTCCATCTAATGAGTAAATATACCAAGTCATGATCAGAAGGCAACAATAAAGGCATTCGAAAACTTTCCAGATCTTGTCTCCTACTTATTTTAGTTTTGACCCTCAACAATCCCAAAGAATCGCAGCATAACTTGAAATCCTTCAAACTCTTGTCCTCTGGTCCAGTGAAGGATTCCCGTTGGATAACTCTCACCAGCATCAGTTCCGCCCTTTTAATTTCATTCACAGTAAGATCACCTTTCACTCGCTGACCTATTGTTCCTCTCGCATTTGTTAAAAACCGGTTCATCCAGGCAGTTACTCTCAATATCTTGTAGTAGTTTGAAAAGCGATAGTAGTACTGATCTTTTTCCCTTTCAATACATGTTGATGTTAAAACAATCTTTCTCTTTTCCGAGTTCACAATATCTGGGTCAGGGTATATTTCCCTATGGGGCCAATCTCTTCTTGGTCTTCTCAACCAACTCGGGCCCTCCCACCACTTCGATCTCTCCAGAGAATCGGCTAAGCACCCCCGTGATGGTAAATCCGCTGGATTCAAACATCCTGGTACATGATACCAATCCTCTGTCTCACTGAGAGATCGGATCTCCATAACTCGATTCATTACAAAAGTCGCCCAGTTATCTTTTCCCTTGATCCAATGGAGTGCATTCATGGAGTCTGTCCAATAAAATCGCTCCATGTCTTCAAATATTAGGTCCCTCACAACGTTGTTCACCAAGCGGGCCCCAACCAAGCATGCCAACAGCTCCAAACGAGGAATGGTAGTCCCCTTCAAAGGAGCCACTCTCGACCGAGCCTGTACTAGTTGACACGTTACTTCCTGTTCGCTCTCGATGCGTAAAAAAATACAAGTGGCGTAGGAGGCCCTAGACGCATCACAAAAGACATGAAGAGTAGTTCCAATCCGGTGTTCTTCTCTATAGCAAAGCCATCTCGGTATGGCAATGGATTCCAGAGACTCCAATTTGGCCAGCCACCTCAAAAACTCGCAAGACAAGTTTTCAGGCAGAGGCTCATCCCACGACAATTTTAACAGCCACGTTTCCTGTAGGATAAGTCTCGGAACGAGGGTCACTGGACAAGTGAAGCCCACCGGATCGAAAATACGGCTTGCCAAGGAGAGTACCTTTCTTTTGTTTATTGGCCCCTGTATTTCCGAATTCTCCAAAGAACAAGCCAAAAAGACTTTTCTTGATTCCATGTCATGCTCAACAACCTTCCTCTATCAGACCTAGGACCATCACACATTATACTAGTAACATTGCTTGTCCAATCACGCAAGTTGAAATGAGCAGAAGCCAACAATCTCTGTGCTTCGTCCACAATTTTTTCCATATCTGTGACTTTTGAGAAACTAGCCACACAGTTTTCGATGTATAAAGACTCCCTTAATAATTCAGCTGTTTCTTGCCAGTGTTCAGGAGCCTTGTTCAAGTGGTGAAACAGCGTGGCAAGCAGGAGATATGGACTCGTCGTGATTCCGAAGACAACTCTCGCATGACGTAAAACCATCACATTTCCCTCTTTGTCATACCAGAGGAATCTTAGATAATCTCTGTCTTCCTCCCTAATCCCAATTTGGAGGAAGGCCTTCTCTATGTCCGAGGAGACTCCTATCTCGCTCTTCCTAAATTTATTCAAAATTCTTGGGATCGTTTCTATCATATTCGGACCTCTTTCCAGACAATCATTCAGTGAAAGCCTTCCCTTCTTCTTCACCGAAGCATCAAAAACTGGTCTTACTTTGGTGGTTGGACTATTCTCTTTAAAAACTGGTCGATGTGACAAATAGTGCACGCCTTCACGTTTATATATATATTGTCTATAACCCTTTCTATTATTTTATTCCTTAGCCACTTTTCGAGAATATCTTCATATTCTGCCAAATTTCCGGTATTCACAAGATGTTTCCTCACGTTTGCTAATCGTTTTTCGGCAACATCTCTATTGTCCGTGAGTAGTTCTCTTTCGCGAATCCAAGGAAGGGCAACCTGGTAACGCCCCTCACAATCCTGTGAAATAGTACGTGCAAAATATTCTTCCGTTTCTTTTTGTATCGAGTCGTCTTGACGAGCATCTGAAATACCAATAGCCTCTAATCTCCATAAATTCTCCAAATCGCTAGTCAACAGTGAAGTTGTGCAAAGTCCAATAACGCTAGTTTCTTCTTCTGTGGCCGGAATCTTGCCCATTAAAGTCCAGCCCAACCTCGTTTGCACCGCCACAAGCCCAGAAGGAAGTCTTCTATGCTCTCCGGTTAGTAATTTTCCAGCAATATCTGCTCCTATAAGAATCTCAAGAGGTCCCCTGTGTAGATCAGTTAATTCTATGTCATGAGCACTAAGATCTTGCATCCATTTACCCTGATGGACCCTGGGCACGCTGTCGCAGATAACATCTTGGCTCAGTGCTTCAAAATTACAGCCATAAGATCCGTCTAAATTGCTCAACCTGATATCATAAACTCCATGTTCGTACAACTCTGTGTTCGATCCACCAAACAAAGAGTGGCGAAGAGACTCTTTTTTGGAACATTCATATCCCATTTCTTCCGCCGTGTCCTGGAGTACATAGGACCTCTGAGATCCCGTATCAATCAAAATTCGTCCCATTCTTTCTTTACACTTTCCTCTGATAGTCACTCTCAGTGTGGGCAACAACACCACAGGCGTCGTCAGATTGGTCAAAGTCTCATCCCTCATCATCCCTCGGGCTGGAGTAGCATTCTGGTTCTTCCTGGGGCACATAATCCTTGAATGTCTCAATTCCCCACAGCTGGTGCAAATTGTCTTAACTTTGCAGAATTTGCTCAAATGACCATATTTCAGGCATCTGAAACAAGCCCCTTTCTTCTTTAATTTTCCCAATTTATCTTCCAATGTCAAATTTTCCGCGAATTCGCACTTTGTACTTTCATGATCTCTTTCACAAAAGGCGCAATTCTTACTCTTATTCACTGCTTCAGAGGCATTCAAAAAACCAGCAGCCGTGTGCAGGGGATTCCTCTCATTTCTTCGATACTTCACGATAGAGCTTTGTGACTGAGGGTGCTCATTTGATGGTTGGCCGGCTGTTATTTCGTCCCGCGTACCGAACGTGCTTTCTAATGCAATCAATTGTCTCTCCAAAAATTCAATCAAATCTCCAAGAGAAAAAGCTCCTGTGAATTCCCGGTGTAATTCAAGCTTTAAGTCTGATGGCAATAGCTTGAGGAGTAAAGGGCACAATAAGTTACCGTAGCTTTCAACGACAACACCCAATGACTCCAAACTTCTAATCTGCACCAGGATTCTGCCGTACAATTCTCTGAAAGCCCTCACGTCCTTTGTCACTCTAAGTGGTTTCAAGGCCAAGAGGTTGCTCATATGCACGTCGATCAACCTTTCCCCTTTTCCGAAGCGTTTCTTCAACAATTCAACGGCCTTATCGTAATTTTCCTCAGATAGGCAAAATCCTTCCACAGTTTGGGCCGCCGTTCCACCCAAGTAGGCTTTAAGATAGTTAAATTTATCTATCTTGGTCAAGTGTTCATTCCTATTGATTGATGAATCGAAGGCATTCCAAAAATTTAACCACTGGCTAATTTCCCCGTAGAATCTTTCCATTGTCAATTTGAGTAACTTAACCATCCCAGTTAGAGTCGGTCGACCGATTTCTCCTGGATATTCCTTCTTCGTGGCAGTTGCAGTTTCCCTCTGCATTCCTTCCGCTACCACCAGACTTCTTTTCTTTAACAAATATTTCCACGCCACGGCCTTTTCCCGGTATTCCTCTACCATCTTTAGATCTTTCTCTAGATCTTTGATGTCAATCAGCTTACCGATTTCTTCGTCTACCCGCCTCAGTTCTTCGTAGACATCCGAAAGCTGCCCCAGCAGTTCCTCGTGGTCACACTCCTTGTGCACGTCATATTCCTCTATTCTTTTCCCGTACTTGGATAAAGACGTGCGGAGTATGGTTCTCTTCTTCTTGAGTCTCTCTAGCGCTTCTTCTCTCTCCATCTTCTGATCCAAAAGGGTTCCAAATATAGGCACGGCTTTCTCCTCGCGTCCCGGCTGGGATGTCAAATGTCGCGTTCAGCGGCGCAGCGCCCAGGCTCTATTTTGCCCAGACGCCCGAAGTCTCTTATTCTGGTCCCGGGGAGGAAAAAATCCGTGGAATCTCAAGGGTAGAGAAGAGCGATTCCCAAGAAGTCAAATCCGCGGAAGTGTCTAAAGCAGGTATCAACCAAGGCGTAGACCTCTCGAGAGCGGGCCGAGAAACCACACGACTCTAACCAGTCAACTACTTTATTTTTTGTCACGAATATATATACATATAAATATTTACATATGGCAAATATGTTTCTTATAATGGATTAAATTTACATATATTTAAAAAATATATAAATCTATAAGAAAAATAACATTCTTTTCCCAACAGTAGGTATGTTTTGATTACTTGCATCAATTTTTCACACAGGTCCTTAGTTTCAGAACGAGAAGTTTTTCTTGTCACAACCTCAGCATTGCTTTGGTTTTGTTGTTCTACCATTTTCGGCAGTGTTTCAGATCTTTTTGAAATCGGAAGTGGGTTGTTGGGTTTGTACTGACCAGGGTATCTTGGCTGTTGCTGATGTACTCTTGGAAACTTAGGGCATCCGCGGTAATTGGCTGTGTGCGCTTCTTCGCAGTTTGCACACTTTGGGGGAAGTTGTCTTGACTTTCTTGGGCAGTCCTTCGAATGGTGCTCCTCGGCACACTTGACGCATTTTGGTTTCAGGAAGCAGTTAAGTTGACCGTGTCCGAAACCCTGGCAGTTGAAGCATTGAGTCACACGGTTTGTTGTTCTGAAAGATTCTACTGCAATTTTCTGATATAGAAGTTCAGTTATTCCGTAAATTTTCTTGTTATGTTCATTTTTCGGTGATTCTACCAGTACTAAATTCATTGGCCTTTTAGTTGATTGTCTATGAAGTCTCTTCACAGAGGTCTCAGTAAAGCCCATTGTTGCAAGTTCTATTGCTATATCTTCAGTCTTGTAGGCTGTTGTCACGCCCTTTAATACCACTTTGAGCGGTTTTTCTTCTTGGAGTCTATAAGAGTAGCCGCCATTATTTTTTTGAACATATTCCCTGATTTTTTTGAAGTCTGAAATATTTTTGGCCTTGATAATGTGCTTATTTCCTGAGATCGTACATTGGAATTTATCTGTGCACAGGTCTTTCAGCTCTTGGCAGAGCAACTTCCAGTCTGTTACATTTTCTGCTATTACAGGTGGTATTCTTGGCTTTTTTGCATGTGTGACTTTTGTCCAAGGACCATCTTCATCAATGTCTTCTTCGTTAACCTGAGGAGGGGTAGCTGCGGACGTTTCTTGAGGGACTTCAGTTACCTCGTTCATGGAGACATCGTTTTCATTATGCTGTGAGACAACTTCCATTCTCGGTGTCTTATGGCTACGTGATGTTGAATCTGATGGAGATTCGCGAGTTCGTTTCTTTGTTGAAAGAGTTTCTTCTACTTTGTACTCGATGCCACATCTTTCAAGAATTTTCAAAAGTATGTTGGTTTCGATTATACTGACCTTTTCGCCAGCTGGGCCGATCGTTGATTTGATTACAATAGGCTGCATATTTTTCCTGAAAAAATTAGCAGCAAAACTACCAACTGGGAACAAAAAAAAACTGTAGTTAAATGAACAAAAAATTGGTCATTAAGGCATCCTGAAAAATCATGAAACGGGTAGTTAAGGCCAGAATTGCGTGAGAACGCTACACAATTTGAAAAAATAGTACAAATGTGATATTGTACTGGGATAAGGTGCATTTATTAAGAAAAAGGCATCTTCTTATCGTGCAACTGAAAGTTGCTGATGGCTTGCGCCATCTATCGGAATAAATATCAACTATTATGGTTGATTTTTAATTATTGCAGAAAGGAGTATAAAGAACTGATAGTAGAACTGCGTAGAAAACGTCCATTCAATCACTTGACGACTACCAAATATGTACGACACAATGCGACTATTTATAATATTTGAAAGTAGGCCTATAAGTTTTATATACCTCCCGCCCCTTTCCCCCCTCAATTATAATTTAATAAAATCAATAAAGCATCAAGGACCAAGTTTCTTCTATAATTTTTTTTCCTGCTTTCCGGATAATATACCTTTCAACAGGAGCAACTCGGAGTATAACTTCTAGCTAACTATATATACAAGTTAGCTAGAAGTTATATTAAAGTTTCTCCTGTTGAAAGACATGTTTTATCCCGTTATCTAGAGAAAAAAAATTATACAAAAACTTAGTTCCTGATGCTTTATTGATTTTATTAATTATGATTGATATGAATATTTAGCTTGATGATGACAAGGTAAAGGGCCTGAAATTTCCCGCTTTTAACTGACCTACTGAATAAATAAACTTATCGTGCCATTAATCTTATTTTAAAAGTAATAATATTTAAATGACATATTCTTTCAAGATTAAAAACGATATTTAGACAAATCCTTCTACACAAATATATCAGTTTCAATCAGTTAGAAGGAGGTTTCCCAAGAATCGCCCCGATGGTACCACATCCATAGCAGTAAAAGCCTTTACTAGACGCCAACTAATTATTCTAGTTAAACATAGTTAATTATTTATAATTAGGGTAATTACTGGTAGGAGTAAATTGGCCACCTGTTATCTTCACTCTAAATCGGGAGGTTACAAGAATTATTTAGCTTTATCTTGACCTTCTAGGATATTCACGATAAATTCTATATGTTTATATATTGGGCTTTTTACTCATTTTGATAGCAACACATACTGAGGATTTCACATATTCTTTAAGTTATATTTGTACACATTTTATACTTCACTTCCTTCTATTTTGTTTAATAACTTTATTAATTCATACATGGTATGATTACTATTTTGCATATATCTTCGAATAACTCTAGATATACAAAGAATCTTTTTAGTTTCAGCAGGTTTTACATGGGACTTGTGCAGTGGAACGTCAGGCAAAATATTGTCACCTCACAAGGTTGACGATTGTCCAACAATGTAACAAGAACTAACCTTCAAACCACGGTATTTTATTCATAGTGTCATCTTGCCAATATCATGACCTTAATATGAGAGGTGGCATATAAATTGGTAAATTATAAGAAATTAAATATATTGTTAAAATATAAGAAAAATATGCAATAGGTTTCATTGTTTTGAATATTTTTGATCCTGTTTGTCTCAAATTTATATTATTTCTATAATCCTCTCATAAAGATTAATAATCTCCTGTAAATTGTGTATGTAATTAGTGAATTTACCTGCCGAGGTGTTAATTTATTACTTAATTTTTTTCCTTCCGCGCCTGGTAATATTCTTTTGCAATATAAATTAATTGTAAAATATAAAATTAAATATAATTATTTTATTTCAGCCATTATGTAATTTCAATAGACTACTATATAATAGAATTCTCAAAAAAAAAACCTAATAAACAAAACATTATATAAATAACGTTCTTTAATATATATAATCGTATATGAATAACCTTTCCACATTTATAAATATATAAATATAAAGGGAAATGTGAATAATACATGGCCACTCAAAACAGCATTTTTTTCAGAGGATGTTTGACGTGTAGCCACACGAAATACTGAAAGAATAAATGTTTTAATCCAAAATAATCATTTTTATAAATATAACCATATTTAAATAAACTTTCTGTAAAGCTGTGTCTACTAGTATAAGTGACACTACTAGTCACTACCCATAAGAAAATACGTTTTAAAAATTCTTGAAACACAATTTATTTTCTTATCTGCATAATTAGAGTCAGATAGAAAATATTATTATATTTACATAGAAATTGAAATTTATCAATCCACTCCAAACCAACCTTTGCTTTTCCCTGCTATGCTTCGCTATATTTATGGTTCTCTTCATTTTCTTTTTCTCATCTACTCGATGCTTCGTTTTTCTTCTCACCTATTCGATGTTGCGTTCTTATTCTAATCTACTCGATGCTTCGTTCTTATTCTCAGTTATTCGCTGCTTCGTTCTTCTTATCTACTCGATGCCAAGTTCTTATTCTCATCTACTCGATGCTTCGTTCTTCATCTCATCTACTCGATGCTTCGTTCTTCATCTCATCTACTCGATGCTTCGTTCTTCTTCTCATCTAATCGATGATTCGTTACTCGATGCGTCGTTCTTTCTTCATCTACACGATGCTTCGTTCTTCTTCTCATCTACTCAATGCTTCGTTCTTTTTCTTCTCATCTACTCGATGCTTTGCTCCACTTCCCAGCTACTCGATGCTTCGTTCTTTTTTTTTATCTACTCGATGCTTCTTTCATTTTTCATCTACACGATGCTTCGTTCTTTCTCTCAGCTACTCGATACTTCGTTCATCTTCTCAGCACCTAATACTTCGTTCTTCTTCTCATCTACCCGATGCTTTGTTCTTCTTCTCAGCTACCCGATGTTTCATACTTCTCAGCTTATCGGTGTTCTATCCTGCTGTTTTGATATCCGATACTTCCTTATTGCTGCTGCTACTTCGATCCCCGGTTCCCCTTTTGTTTAATTAATTCCCGATGGTCTTTACTCATGCTCTATTACCTAATGAAATGACCTCTCCTTTTGCTTTCAACTCTCCCCTGCCTCGCGATGCTTCTCTTTCCGACCCTATTTATTTATGGTGCCACATGGAGGAAATCTGTCGCGCTTCCTGGACAGCGCCGCTCTGTGAAGCCTTTACTTAACACTTTGGACATACCCCCATTATCTTTGTAGGTACACAAAGAGTCAGCTGGTTATATCTTCCTTCTTGACTTCCTTTCTCTTTTTTTATTATTCTCTCCTTAGAGCCTTCAATTCCTTCTTAGCTTTTTTTCTCTTCATAACAATGTTTACCACACTAGGATACATACACATACACAAGAAAGCTTTTTCCTCACCCATAATAACATTTTCTTCATCAACATACTTTCCCGTATTCGTATAATTTTCCTCATTATCTCTCATATCAGAATCCACCAATTATATGTCTTCAGTTTTCGAATCTGAACCCTTCGCCAGCGCCTCCAGCTGCAGCTCTAGAATAATCTACTACTTAATCGCCTTCAAATACAGTTTCATAATTCTTTACCCCATCGCGCCTTTGTTCAACTTGTCCAGGTATTCTGCTTTTCGTTCAACAATTTCCATGTGTTGAGGTTGGTACTTGTTGGTTCTGGGGGTTGGTTTGACAAGACTGTAACCACTTGGCAAATTGGAATCCTCAGAGCATCCATCCAAAAACAGTATCTATAACCTTTAGTCCTAATATTAACTTGATAACAGTCAGGCCTTCGACAAAATTCGTCACTTTCAATCAAAATTTCAGAATCGTTTGCCTGAATATATTCGCTGTAAAATTCTACCTTGAGAGAAAGAAGCTCTTGCATCCAAAAAACGATAGGAATAAAAGTAATGGTTATTTCTACTAAGACATAAAAGAAAGTTTATTTTTCTCTTTCCGATATTTTACAATTTGATTTTTTATATATTGTGATATTGTACTCTAGTAGTCCTTCCTTCACATTGAGCTTGCTGTGATTTATATTGTCCAACTGTAACAAGGTTTAACTTGTACTGACTTCCGGAATCATCAAAATTCGTACAATTCTTTGTTCTCTTGGACTTACTAACCAGGCTCTGATTGTCATTAGAAATATTTACTCGAGAACGTTTGATTAGCCATTGATGTTGGGGTATGAAATTATCGTGATGGCAAAAATGGCTTTTATTTTATGGTTTGATTTTCATTTAATGCTAATAAGATATTTTCATTTTAAAAATATAAAGACAAAATAATTTGAAGGAAAAAAAAGGTCGCCGGACAAAAATCCAAAAGGTATTTTCCCATCGACTCAATATAATCAAGTTGGTAATACGTCAGATGAAAAACTATATATCCAGGCGTAGTTTATTCTCTTAAGAATTTTATGTTGACTCAGACGTGAACCTAAAGTTTATTCCAATCACACATGTTTATTTAAAAAAAAACTAAATATTCAAATAGTTCATTTCTGAAAGAACAATAGATCGTTTATGTGTATATAAACGTTGATGATGTCTTATACTATCTATCTGCTTAACTTTCTATTAAATTTTAATTTATTTTTATTACAGAATTTCAATCAAACCCAGTTACATATTTATAAGATATTTTCTCAATTTAATCAATTAGACTATCTCTATACACTCTCTTTTTACATCAATATATTGTGGTAAATAATTAATTTCATTAGTATATTGATCAGTTCATCTTTTATTTTTACAAAGAAAAATATAAAACTTGCAGTTTATAATCAAAACTATTGGAAAATGAATTTTCAAACATATAAATAGAATAAATTAAACATTATCATTTATCTGTTTGTTCTAAATACCGCATTTCAATATTTAAAAAGGGACGAATTATTCAGCGCACATATAAAGTAGTATAAATAATGACGGAATTTGAAAAATGGGAAAATATGAAATATTTCAAAAACTTTTCCTGAAAATAAAAAGAAGTTTTCTCGGAGTGTTATTGAATAAAACAAAGAACTTCAAGGTAAAAGAAAATTTCTAACCTGGAATCCGTCTTTTATCAAAATATTATTTATAGACCATTAGATATTTTTAATCAAAATTATATTGAATTTATTGTGCATGGAATATATTTATATTTATTATTTGATATAAACTATAATATAATATATGTTCTATTAAGGTTATCTCTGAAATTTATTACTTTAAAAGTTTATAATATATATATAATTTAATTTTAAAATATTCAGATAGATTGATATAGGCCAATATATAAAGTAAAGGCTCTATCTTTTCTGAAGAAAATCCTAAAATAGGCTCACACACACAACACACTTAATAATGCTTTGATAATTTCTGTAATTGGCACTGAACCACGTTTATAAAATTAGAGCAGATAATCAACCATGTTTATTATGTTTTCAATCTACTACTCTGATCAAAATGTTTCGACACTTTGCTCATAAGTTAAAATAAAACTATTATTCTACCAAATTCAAATTGTTCCTTTCAAAGTAGTCCCCGTTGGCCGCAATGCACTTCAGCCACCTTTTTTTCCAGTCCAAAAACACCTCTGGTACTCTGTTTTAGGGATCGCCTTCATGGCCTTCTTCGATTCCACTTTGATCTCTTCTATGCTCTGAAATTTTCGACCCTTTAACTTTTTTTTAGCTTTCCAAAAAGGAAGAAGTCGCAGGGGCCCAAATCGGGACTGTAGGGGGGTAGGGGGGAAACAGAGGATGAATGGTCCTGCAGGAACTTCGAGATTTTGAGGCCCTTGTGCGCCGGCGCGTTATCGTGGTGGAGGATCCACGACTTGCTCCTCCACAGCTCCGGCCGTTTCTGCCTGATCGCTTCCCTCAATCGCCTTAAAACTCCTACAGTCATCAATTATTGTAGAGCCTCGTTGTTGAAATTCATGATGAACGATGCCCTGGTAGTCGAAGAACACCGTCAACATGACCTTGACTTTGCTGGGAGCCTTCCTCGCTTTCTTTGGTCTCGGCTCATTTTTGAAGCGCCACTCCGATGCCTGTTGGGTAGTTTCCGAATCAAAGGCGTAAATCCATGTTTCGTCTCCAGTAATGACCCTCTTCAGCAATTCGTGGTCGCCGGTTGTCGCTTCGAGTTGAGACGGGCCGTTTCTTTCCGGGCGTTCTTTTGATCAAAAGTCAAATCTTTTGGAACGAGAACGGCGTTGAGTCTTCTCACTCCCAAAATGTCCTTTATTATCGATTGAGTCGAGCCGAATGATATCCATGCTTCTTCGGCGACCTCCCTGACAGTTATTCGTCGGTCTTCACGCACCAGTTCCAACACCTTGTCCACTTTTTCAGGCGTGGTTTATGTGGACGGTCTCCCGAAACGCTCGTTGTCGGGGGTCTCTTTCCGACCCTCCTCGAAGTGCTTGTACCACTCAAAAACTCGTCTTCGGCTCATGACGGCATCCCCGTAGGCTGTTCGCAACATCACAAAATTTCGGCACCCTTGAATCCGTTTTTCACACAGAACTTGATGCAAATTCGTTGATCCTTCATTTCGGTGACTAACGGAATCGAAGCATGGGCAAAAGGGCTTAACTTAGAACAGCCACTGCTGGCGCTGTTGTGGCGCGTGATTTTTGAAAATTTGCAGGTCTCCAAGCCAAGGGTGACGCTTGCGTTTG
This sequence comes from Cordylochernes scorpioides, assembly GCA_030710605.1. Taxonomy (NCBI): domain Eukaryota; kingdom Metazoa; phylum Arthropoda; class Arachnida; order Pseudoscorpiones; family Chernetidae; genus Cordylochernes; species Cordylochernes scorpioides. The sequence continues at coordinate 28,626,659 of CP092885.1, forward strand.
CCACAAACCGGGAGAAAATATATTGAGTTTTCAGGATTTTATGAGCAAAGTGTCGAAACTTTTTGATCAGAGTAGTATGGCTCTCATCTGTACATAGATGCCTTCAAATCAAATTCCGTACATTTGATATTTAAAAATGTTCATATAGTTTTTTTTAACTGGTTTTCTTTCATCTCCCAAAATAAACATTCAAATAGATACATACTAATACAGGATGTATAAGGTAAATTGGGAATAAATATGGCAGTTCCCCCCATAAAACAAATACTACTATAACATACACTTCGACCAGAATAGTTTTTTTTTTCACGTTTCGGCAAGAGTCCTTTGTCCTCGTCAGAAAAAAATCTAAATTAAACTTCATGCCATTTAAAATATGTTTGAAGTATTAGGATTTTCTCACGCGGTCTTTAAATTTTAACACAGCATACAGAGAAAAAAACACAAATAATAAGTAAATATTGAACAAAATATCTAACAAACCAAAGACTATGATCTTTGAAGTAAAAATATAATATAAATATAAAATATTAATGATATACTATTTACGAAGTTTTTTTGTACACTACAAAGCTAGCCTTCAACTACTTTTAATATTTAAAAAATAAAACGTATTGTTGCTGAATATTTTCATATATATCCTTCCTTTATATCTATGAAAATGAAATCCAAAATCGATGTTTGTTATCGCGTTGCGCAAAATATATAGAATAAATAATTGTGGAATTTCGCATGTAGGTAGCTGAAGATTTCGTCTAACATATAGGCTATTCAAAAAACTAAAAAGGTAAATGTGCTTTTTTAAAAATATATAAAACCAAAAAGTGTTAGTTCCAGCCTTTTACCGCTTGGGCGCAGCACTGGTCGCGACGATAAATGAATTTGATTGGTTTATAATTTACACGTGGTTTGTTTACACGATGAATGTTAGTTTTTTTACACGATGAATGTTTTTAAAAGGTAAGATTATCCAATCGACGTGAAACTTTAGGAAGTTATTTACTATACTACGGGGAAGGCTTCTGGTTTGAATTTGATTTGAAATAAATATGCTTTGCAATTTTATTTGCAAATTTTCTACTTTCGCTCGCAAGCAGCGCCTCTCGCGGCGTCTGGTGAAATTATATTTATAGATTGTAACAATGCTTAAAATGTGTTTCAAGTATAATAAATTTAATTTGAGAATTTAGTAATATAATATTCCAATGAGGTAAAAAAAACTTGGAATTATAATATTAATATTGTGACAAAGAAATATTTTATTATTTAATTTAATATTATTCAATGAAAATATATATTCTACAGATTATAAAAAATATATATTAATCTGTATTTGTGAAATCATCTTTAATATATTTCTTTGCTTGCTTGCTTAAGATTCTCTAGCTGTAAATAGTTTGGGGCTGACCTGTTAATAATTGTCGACTCGTCGCTGTGACGTCATCAATAAATACTTTTACATCTTAGGATATTTCAAGGCTTGATTTCTACGCAACAACTGGTGGAGAGACTGGACCGATACCCATTAAGAAATAAAAGAAAAATTGATTCTGTTGAACCAGAAGAAACTTCTATGAATGTAAAGAAGGAAGATACTCAGGTAAGCAACTACGTTGTTCAACATCTACCAAGGAACCCTTCCATTTTCTCCGGGGAGGATGGTGAAGATCTCCAAAAATGGTTAAAAGGGTATGCACGTGTGGCAAGGTACAACCATTGGGACGAAACCCTTTGTCTTACTAAAGTTTATTTTTATCTGTCTGGAACTGCTCTCAAATGGTTTGAGAACAACGAAGAAAGCATACAGACTTGGAAGGAATTCACATCTCAATTAGAGAATGTGTTCGGAAAAAAAGAAAATTCAAGATTGCAAGCGGAGAAGAAACTTAAAACACGGGCACAATTAAAAGGCGAAAGTACCGAATTTTACATCCAGGATGTCCTGTGCTTGTGCAAAGAGGCTGATCTTCAAATGAGCGAGGAAGATAAAATCTCCCACCTCATGAAGGGGATAGCTGAGGAGCTTTATCAAGCACTCCTACCGAGGGATGTACAGAGCACCGAGCAATTCATTACAGAATGTCGCCGTGTCGAAGCGCTCCGTTGTAGGCGAGTTACCCCAACCAAGTACGAGCGCCTACCAAATGTAGCCTCTCTCTATGACCAGGATGACGGAGAAGATCTGTCATCGCTGATCCGAAAAATTGTTCGTGAAGAGATACAGCAAGCATTGGACTCTCCTCATGAGGAGCCTAAAATCGCTGTCATTGAAGATTTAGTGAGGGAAGAGATTGTAAAGACCTTGGCACCTAGATCAAAACCTACAATAAGTCCCCCTCAAGCATCCAGGCCGGAATCAAATACAAGATACGAGGCCCAAACGATACGACCGCATCCTGAACCTCATTACCGAAAGCAAGGAAGAAAATGTGACACCAATGAATGGCGAACAACTGAGGGAAAGCCAATCTGTTTCTACTGCGGACGCCCAGGTCACGTCGTCCGCTATTGCCGCGACAGGAAGAGACACAATGAGGAGAGGAGAAATGAATATTTCCGAAGAAAGCAAGACGCAATGGAATTCTACAACTCTCAAACCGAATCTCAGGAACCCAACGATGAATCATCGAGGAAAAATTTCAGTCGTTACCGAAGCCCTACCCCATATACCGGTCGAAACAGACAAAATTTCTCACCTGCTAGAAGATCTAGCTGGACACCCCGCCATTAAAACTAGATGATAGACCATATGGGAGGTAAGGCCGCAAATTTATAAAATCCTCCCTTGCCGACCACAGTGGAAATAAAAAACTACATTGACGTGAACATAGACCTACCAAGCCCTCATGAAGAAGATATCTCAACTGAAAGAAGACATCCACCGCAGTCACCTGAAAATATCCCTGGCCATAGTACTAGTTCTTAAGACTGACGACGTAAGTCTCCTGCTGAGCATCGGGTCGATGCTCTCTATAGGAGGAGGCTATGTGACAAAGAAATATTTTATTATTTAATTTAATATTATTCAATGAAAATATATATTCTACAGATTGCAAAAATATATATTAATCTGTATTTGTGAAATCATCTTTAAAATATTTCTTTGCTTGCTTGCTTAAGATTCTCTAGCTGTAAATAGTTTGGGGCTGACCTGTTAATAATTGTCGACTCGTCGCTGTGACGTCATCAATAAATACTTTTACATCTTAGGATATTTCAAGGCTTGATTTCTACGCTACAATATATATTTAAAGAAAATATTGTAACGTTTTTGTGTTGGATGTTAAAATGTAACGTTAAAATATATTTTTACATTGTTAATTTAATTTGTTGTTGTTTTATAATAATGAAGATGCATATTACATTGTTGTTGTTGTTTATTATCGTTTATTTATATAAAATATTTTCACTGTTTGTGATGATGATAACAGAAATGAATTTTCAAATTAATATATATAATATTTATATATATATACGTTCATAAATCAAAATATAGGTGGATTGGATGTTTTCTAGAATCGTTTTAACAAATGTTCGTTAGGCAAACTTTTACTCGGATAAAAACCGGGCAAAGGCGGGTACATTCGCTAAATACAGTTATTTACAAATATCGTTTCTAGCAAGATACTATTCCTTTAACTTCAATTTACCGAGTGGACCAATTAATACTGATTTTTCTCAACTTATCGAGTATTTTTCAACGGACCGGGAAAATTTTCAAATTATCGAGAGTATAGACAAGTATAGATTCAGTAGGGATTGGATGTTTGCTAGAATCGTTTTAACAAATGTTTGTTAGGCAAACTTTTATTCCGGTGAAAATCGGGGGAAGCCGGGAACATATATATATATATATATTTAAAATCCAATATAACGCGGCTGATGATTGTAAAACGAAAATTGCAATTATACCGCGAATGTTTCTTTTATAAAAATCGAAATTTATTTTCAAAGAGAAATAGCGACCATTTCTAACTTTTAAGGATGAAGTATGGAAAGGTGAAACATGAAGAGTAATGGCGAACGGAAAAATAAATGGAAAGGTGAAACATGAAGAGTAATGGCGAACGGAAAAATAATTTTATTATTTATAATTATTTATATTATTATAATTTATTAATAATTATTTTTCCGTTCGCCATTACTCTTCATGTTTCACCTTTCCATACTTCATCCTTAAAAGTTAGAAATGGTCGCTATTTCTCTTTGAAAATAAATTTCGATTTTTATAAAAGAAACATTCGCGGTATAATTGCAATTTTCGTTATATATATATATATATATGTCATAATATATGCTCTTCCAGGAATAATAAAGTAAATCTACAGTCGACCAGAGAGAGAGAGAGACGTAGTCGATAGAAGGCAACTAAGTTACGGCCATTTTGAACCACTGGCCACATTCCAGGGGGCGACCGCAGGGCTTTTCTTGGAACCCTCAGAACTATTTTTGGATAGTTGGGGGGTGGTGGTCACAAACGGTCGTTCAGCGCACAGCCCCTCGCACTACCTCTCTCTCTCGGATGGCTTCCAAATTCCTCTACCAATTTGTGGCGTAATTATTTCCCTTTCCCCACCACATTATTACCACTATATTGTCACATATATATATATATGTTTGTCGGCTATGCACCTCCTCAATATGTAATTAATATCGTTGAAATTTGAACAGGACAGAGAGTTAAATCTGGAAGAGTTTTTTTGTCGCACTTTAACCAAAAAAATTATAATTAACCAAGTACTGAGCAACAATATTTTTTTATTGTAAAGCGACATTTGAAATACTATCCCGCATGTGTTTCTTTTCCGCCAAAAATCAAAATTCATTTCAAAGAGAAATAACGATTATTTCTAACCTTCTGGATGAGGTATGAAGGGGTGAATTGTGAAGAGTAATGATAAACGGAAAAATAAAAGTGTCCAGGGATGGGAAACGAACCCACAGTGTTCCGCTTACCGGGCAAATGCCATGTCCACTAGGCTACCCTGGACATATTTTTCCGTTCGTAAATAATACATAAAGTAATTTATAATACAATATAATATAATGCGGCTTATGATTGTAAAACGACATTTGAAATACTATCCCGCATGTGTTTCTTTTCAACGAAAAATCATTCCCATCCCTGGAAACTTTTATTTTTCCGTTTATCATTACTCTTCACAATTCACCCTTTCATACCTCATCCAAAAGGTTAGAAATAATCGTTATTTCTCCATGAAATAAATTTTGATTTTTCTTCGAAAAGAAAAACATGCGGGGTAGTATTTCAAATGTCGTTTTACAATCATAAGCCGCATTATATTATATTGTAATATATTTTTAGTCAGAAATGATAATGACAATATTGCTGTATCATGTTTGATTGACATAAATAAAATTCTTTAGGGGAATTTTCCCTAAAGCAGTCCACGAGCGGAGCCAGATAATAATATTTAGTAGGCAGGAACAAAATTCTACCAGCGAAACATTCACTCGAGCAGAAGACACACGAAGCCAGGTCATCTCTATATATAAAATATCGTTTCTCGGCCTTTTGGGTAAAATCATGTAGTAATCCGAAAGCCTACCGCCCTATAAGCTTGTCTTCTAATTTAGGTAAAATTTTTGAAAGTCTAATTCATATTGAACTTTTAAATCATATTAATAGTAATAATGTTATGCATCCTGCTCAACATGGATTTACACAAGAAAAATCAACAATCTCTGCTTTACAAGAAATAACTAAATTAAGTCTTCTGAAAAGAGAAACAGAAAATACGGCAATAGTAACAGTGGGCATCAGCGGAGCTTTCGACAACGCATGGCATCCGGCAATTCTCCAACAATTGGACAAGGCAAATTTTCCAGTGGTACTTATAAAAATAATTAATTCTTACTTTGAAGACCGGAGTGTAGAGTTTAAATATACTAATGTAAAGTGTATAAAAAAGATAAATAAGGGATGTCCCCAGGGTGGTATTATTTCTCCTATTCTTTGGAATATATTACTTAATGATTTCAACTTATCTTTTAACGAAAGTTTTGCTAGAGTAATTGCTTTCGCGGACGATGTGACATTTGTGGTATGGAGTTCAAACATCTATGATCTTCAGTTTAATATTACCAAATGTTTAATAAAAATCAAAGCATGGTGTGAAAAGGTAAAACTTTCACTAAGTCCAAACAAAACAGGTATACTCTATCTACATAACTATGAAAAATTGCCCATTAATTTTGATGGAAAAATAATTCAACCATCAGAAACTGTTAAAATTTTGGGAGTTATTTTTAAAAATCATAGACAAAGGAATAAGATTAATTTTGGAACACATGTTGACAATATAATTATGAAAGCTACGAAACTTAAGAATATATTATTCTCATTATGTGCACGTACTTGGGGCATTGATACTCGGCGTAGATTGATCCTATATAAAGCTATGATACGCTCTACAATAAGCTATGCATCAAATATTTGGTTTCCTTTTATCACTGCAGCAAAAAGATCCAAGTTGAATTCTATACAATATCAAATTCTTATTAGATGCATTCATGCTTATAGGACTTCATCTTCTTACATCACACATATACTAGCGAAAACCCCTTTACTGTCCGATTATCTTGAATTATTACAAACAAAGTATAATATGACAAATTCTCTCACAGATCGAACACTCAAAAAACCCCTTCAAAAAGAATTAAACAAACTATATCTGGATCTAAAATTTAAGTTTTATCTTTCTCAATCTAATGAACTGTTCAAGAAATTCTTTCCAATTGCTGTCCCAAATTTCATTTCTTCTGATAAATTCACTACTTTATTCTTAACTGGCAAAGGACCCTTCTTAAGTTTCTTATTCAAACTGAATGCTATCAATGATCCAACATGTGAATGCCGCTTAGATGTTGAATCACCAGAGCATCTTCTTTTATCTTGCCCTCTGACTAATCAAATTGTATGTAGATACTTTGAAACATTACCAAATTCTCTTTGTGTATATACTCTATCTTATGAGAACTTTGTTAAGTTTAGAACTATTTGTACAATAATTTACAAAACAATACTAATCCATCGTGTAAATAATTAATCGTATATATATATATATATAATACTAGCACAGCACAATAGTCCTTTGGACTTCGTGCTTTTGTAACAATAAATAACAATAAATATCTTTAGATATTTTTCATTTATATATATATTTTTAAATCTATTGAGTAGAGAGAGAGGATATCTTTGCTCGAAAAATATATTTTATATATTATATAAATATATAATCGTTTTGAAAATAGAGCAATCCATATTTAATTCATTAAATAATAAAAAGGCATATATTGGATTTAATAAAATATTTATTTTGCCAATATTTCGGCTGGCTGAACGCCAACCTTTATCGAGGCATTACATCTTTGTATACACAAACTCAGCGCCACATAGTGTTACAATATCACAGTAAAATCATTTAAAATATAAAGTAGGTGGGGGAATTTTGTCGACAGGATTATGATGGCGGACAGTGGACAAAGGACTATGGACGAAGACGGGGAACGCTACGTGGACGCTTCTGAAGTGCCCGCCACTTACATCCGGCCCAGCGTGGACACCTTTATAGACCGACTCACCGAGACCCTCCAAGAAGTGACGGTGCCACGTGCTTATGCCCCCCTCCTATGGGACCTTACGACGGGACTTATCCGGCGGAAATCTTTTTCCGGCAACTGTAAGCCGTGAAGGACGACATCAGGTACGCTTCTGCGAGGCTCCACGAGCTCCTCAAAGGTGAGCTCCTTTCGCTCTTCAATGAGTTCAACTCGGCCTCCCAATCCTATTACCAGAAAAAAACATCTTCGTCAATGCCATCCATCAAGCTATCATTTTTTTATATTTACTCTTTATTTTTGTATGCTATATGTCTTTATTTCATTTTCTATACCCCAATACACGTAGCCATTATAAACCATCCGAGCCATCATTATTATATAGAAATTATTGTCATTGTTCATTATATCTTAGAATATTCAACCATCAGCAATCATTTGGAATATTACTATTTGACTATTTTTCATTTGTCATCATATATAGATTTTAACACTCTACAACTTCTAATTTTTAAACATCATTTGAGTTTTTTTTTATGAGGGTTGTTCAATCCTCAATGGCAACAGTACCCTTTACCTTCTACAATCCTCACCTTCCATTTTTCCCGCAGTCAAGAGTATCTTGTTCATCAAACAAACTTTTATATATATTTTTTATTTTGATTCAACCAGCTGGCTCAACCTTCCTCGCTGTACATTTCCCAACAGTCAGCTCAGGCGACCAGTTTGAGTTTTTTTTTTCTCAACGCTCGGATCATCATTACAACCATCATTTTTACCATTTTATTACTATTTTTTTTCCATTTTCATCCGAGCTCAATCATCATTGGAAACAGAGCAACTCTTGACTCCACCTTTCCCATTCCTCCATTTTCAACTTACCTACCTCCCCCGTCTGATCTAATGTTGATTATGGAACGTCTTGGGAGTTCGGTCAATGAATACAATACCTCACTTACACAGGCACGTATTGCATTGCCGAACGCCATTGCAAGAATCAACTCAGACTTCTTCTCTTTTTACCACTGCGTCACTCTAAACCTTCAGATATCCATTATATGTTTACTTGTAAAATTTTACTACTTTTGATAATTTCGTTTTCCTTTTTTCTCTCTCTCAACATGTGAGACGTATCTGAAATTATAATTATGAAAAAATAAAAAACAAACCATAATGGCATTTCAATTTATTTACTACTTTTGACTTTTCTAAACATCGTCAAATTTCGTTTGTAAGCATTTCATCACGTGGGGAACACACTAACCTAAATACTTACTATATTTTTAAATATTATTCATTTATATTTTTACGATCCTTTTGATGTGTGCCATTTTATATTGTAGAATCAATCCATATATTTTTAGATATTTCTTTTACATTATGATACTTCTTTTCATTCCATCCCTAAACAGCTAAAACCATTAGCCAACCTATATAAACATCACATGAAATCTTATATTCTTCAACATCATTATTTTTATTTTCCATGACCTACGTCTAAGATAATTAACTTTAAATATTTTGTTTTAAAAGTAACGCCTTTCTATCAACTGTCCCTTTTCATATCTTGATTCTTTCAACTCTGCCTTCCATACTTCTTTCGTCTCTTGATTCTTTTCCTTAGGTCTTCTATGCCTTCGTTTTAACCACCCCTCGTCCATCGCGGAGTTCCTGTTCGCCAACTTTTTTTTTTTGTGATGGATATGCCCCAGTGGACTAATCCTTCCTCGCCATCCCATCCTGATGGTGTGTTCAGGAAAATTCATTGCTTTTTTTATTTGTTTTATTCAAACCCGGGTCCTCATCCCAGCATTCTTCATTTCATTCTTTTTTTCCTCAAACCCGGGTTCAATCAATCAATGGCAACAGTCGAACCCAGTTTTCACAATCTACCTCCATCCTCTAACCTCTTCAACGGGTTCTGAGACTCCTGCGCGTCAACAATTTATTATTATTTTTTTAAATGATTCATCGACCTGGTACACTCTTCCTCCTCATGTTAATTCCACACAGAAAGCTTGGGTAACCAGCGAGATATATTTTTTTTCTCACGCTCGACCCATCGCCATAATCAGCATTATGCGCCCACTCATTTTTCTTTTAATTTTATTTTTCATCTGGTTTAGCTCAATCACCGACAGCAGCGCAGCTGTTGAGCCTCCATCTCTTTTTAACCTCTCTCAGCCAGCTTTTCTTTCCCATATTCTCCCTTTACCTACCTCTCCTTCGATCTTCACGCCTTTTGCCCATCTGATATAATGCTACTTAGAGGGCATCTTGATATTGCTGAACCCTGAAAACAATACTTCGTTTCTAAGCTCGTATTGCAGGGCAAGACTCCTGAGATGTCTTTTGCAGAAACCAATTAAGACCCTATTCCTTTACCCTTCACTGCGTCACTTCCTACCTATGGGATTGGGGACTGTGTGAGGTAGTTGCTTTTGGAATGGAGAGATAACTGAAGATATAAATTTCGTGAGAGAGTAAAGAGGAGAATCAGCATAGCTCACTATTGGTCGTAATGGGATGTTTTCTTATGGATTTTAGGTAGGCCGTAAAAGTTGGGTAGAGATTTTTCTTCTGCTTTTACATTTTTGATCAATTTTTATTAAGCTTATGTGTGCGTATAATTTTATTTAGTTTTTTTTTTAATTCTTTAGTGATATTAAGCAATGGATCTTTTGATAATTATTCGTAAATTTCTCTATCTTGTAGTAATTGTTCGATTTTAGAGTTATATTCAGAGGTATCCATGATTACAGTATTCCTTCTTTTATCGGATGGTGTTATGATTATATATTTGTTTTGTCTTAATAGATTAATAATAATAATGGTATTGATCATCTGTAATATTATATATAATTTTTAGCTGTATATATACTGAATGTAATGTTTAAATCAAAGATACAATTATTTCATTGGCCTTGTAGAACGAGAGTGGTGTACGTGTGCGCGCATGTTTTAGTGAAAACACAAACATTCTCGATAAAGAGAGGCGAGTTGCCCCTCGAAATATTGGAACAATAAATACATTATAAATCCAATATATGCTTCTTTTTTAAAATATAATTTTAATTATGGATTTCTCAATCTTCAAAAAATATATATATATATATATTCACAGTTCTATCTATATAGTTCATAATTCTCGTGATACCGATCCTTCTAAAAATATCTTACATTTTAAATTTATATTCCTTTGAAATGTGTCAATATCATTCCACTTAGGCCTATATCCTGTATATTGCATGTTCTACAACTTTGCTTAACGCCCTTCTGCCATTAAACCCTATTGGTGTTCCTTAATTCTGGTTTCTAAATTATTGGCGTTTTTTCCACATATATGTTGTGGCATTCTGTGCATTTTTAATCCCATAAACCTTATTGCACGGCTTTGATTCGTTTATTCTATCCTTCATTATGTTATTACTAGGTAAAAATCCCCTTTTAATCCCAGTACTATACCCCCTATATTATATTCAGTATTTTATTTAATTTCAGATAGTTGGTTATACTTCTTTAATATATAGAATATATTCTTATCATAATTGAGACCTCTCTATTTCGTATCTTATAATCCATCTATTTACGAAACCATGGGGATATTCAGATTTCTCTAATTCTTCTCTATTTTCTTTATCTCTTTTTATGAATTTCTTGGTCTGTACATACCTCTTTGGCTCTGTGATGCCAGAAATTTTATCACCCAGTCTTCTATTTATTATAAGATTGTTAGAATCAAAATTCAGATGTATCCCACACAGTCGGTTGGTTTTCAAACACGCTATTTATAATTGATCCATCTACCCTACTGGTTAGTCCTACATCTAAGAATAATTAGAAAGTTGATTATTTCCTCATTCTATTTTTTTTAATTCGATCTTGATTTCGTTTAGTTTTATTTGTGAACCACTGCAAAAACACATCATCTATATACTAGCCCCGATTTTTATTCTTTCTATCAGGATTACTTATTTTTATCAGAAGAGGCCATTACGATTTTAGCTATGATCACACTGGTAGGGCAACCCATAGCAGTGCTGTGTTTTCATCTGTAAAATATAGTTTCATATCTATATTTGAAAATATTTCTTAAACAGAGCCTCAAACCTTCTATATATCTCTCTCTTTCTCATATCTTTAATTTCTATTCCCTCTTGTTTATGCTATCTATTCTTTTCACCTCGAAATATTATTTTAACTCTATAAGTGCAGCTATATTATATCAATATATAATTGCAATATCAGCCCTTTCAGTAATTTCATGGTGGGTATATTACCTGATATACCCTGTATAAGCATAGAGTTTTCCATTTTTAAAAGTAAATTTGCAACAACTACAAATTTGATACAAATGTCAATATATATTCAAATATCACCAAGGAATTGTTTTAAACCCATTATTCAACAATGGGGCCTAATTTTTTCCAAGTGACTCATGATCCGAGTCGTACCTAACGATCAACATGTCAATACCTAAACGAAAAGAGGGATTAAACCGGCATTTCGTACATCCCTTTTATGCACAACCCTGCCAAATTGAGAATATTTTGGCTTCTTGGAAACTGATCTTAGATCTAGAAGGCCGAGGACGCTATATAGTCTAGAATGTATAAACATTAAGTGATTAGATAAATATTTATTGTATTTTGATAATGGCTGGTAAATTCAGTTAGAGAAATAATAGAGCTTGACAAATCACCCAAAATTTTTCAGCCAACAAGCTCTTATATATATGTTTGTGCGTGTTTTTGTGTGCGAAAACGTAGGTGTCGATGGTAAAAATAAAAATGGTCTATCCTGACCGCTCAAATGAGCATTTTATTTTATTTATCAAGAAAATGGTTAAAAAATATCATCAAAATATTTTGAATCAACGTTTGTTTGAAATTTGTTCCACTTTGTCCGATTTAAGAGCGATCAGGATGTGGCTACTATATATATTTATAGTTTCTAGAAATTTTGTTTGTAATCAATCTTCTGAAAACTTGAAAACTTCCGATGGAATATATCTTCTTTTGGGATACATATAAAACGAACCTTTTTTCAAAAATGTATTATCAATTTATTGTTTATGAATTTCGATAGGTTGCGTTGTCTATCAGGAAGATTCAGTTCCTCGATATATTGATTATTGTTTCATAGTTTCATCACCCTGACCTGAGACATAACTTCCTTTGTTTTCTTCTACAAATGTGTGCGTTATGGTCGTATATTATTAAATAAATACATAATTTAATAAATATATATTCAAGAGTTATTGTTAAAGTTTTATTCAAAATTCGACATAATCTCTATGTTCATAAATTAAATTATACATTCAAACTTTTATTTGTTTATTTTCTTGAAAACAAATAATAAATGGGCTAAAAGAAAATTAAGATCCAAGAAATTGCATAGAACTCCCAGATTCCTTTTTAACTCCTTTTACTTGGAAAATGGTGCCAAATAGTTCGGAAAAAGAAACCAAATCACAATCAAATTGGGTACACTGGAAAAAAAAAACAGAAAATGGGCCAAATCGAGAAAATCCGAGAATCGAAATTGAATTTGATTTTTCTGCCGACGATGACGACAGCCTTTGGTATTTTTTCCCTTTGAGCGCCACCCAAGTAAAACATAGGTTAGGACAATATTTGGCCCTTTCTATTCTAAATAAATTGAGAATTGTTCAAGCACAATATTTATATGATTTATTCATATATATTGCGTTATATAAAACTTGCATATAAAATATATTTATGCATATATAGCATTGAATATCTCTTCCATCACATATTTTTTTATTTGACTTATTGCATGGTTTATTATAATGTCATACAGTAAAATGATTGCATTTGACTATGTAAAAAAATAGTTGTTTTGTTGTTTCGCAAATATATATATATTAAAACAAATACAAACAATTATAGTGAATATTCCAATGTCTTTGTTAGAATTTTAAATAGAGTTTAAATATTTAAGACAGATTTTAATTTTTAATAGAGATTTTTTGTTTATTTTAAATTTTCATAATTATATTATATACAGCTCTGTTTAATTTTATTTAGGGTATTTGCAAATAATTGGGAACTTTCTCTTTTAAAATTCTCAATTCCATTTGCCGCTCTAAATAGGTCAAATTTCCAATAACATTTAGGTCTCTAATCCATAAGGTTTAATACAGTAATGCCACTTTAATACGGATGTGGGAATGCCTCAAAACCCGCATTAATACGATTATATTAAATTCGACAAAAAATATGAACTATTTTATTAAAGAAAGGTTAATTGAATTATTTTTAAGTGTTAGAGAGACCACAGTGAAAACCCGAATTCTCGTAATTGATATAACTCAAATAATAAACCAGTTTTCGAAATAAGAGCAAAAGTATTTTCACTTAATATTATTTCTAGTTTCAGGTATATATAAAAAAAACATTAGTGCCTTAATGTTTTAATATATATAAATAGATGGCGCGTTATTGCCTTATATTAATATTATTTCTTGTTTGATTAAAACAGATTATCAATATCCGAAATTGTAAAAAAATATATTTGAAATTCTTAAAGGTTTCATTAACCTTGTAATTTTGTGCAATAGAAAATTCAATATGATAAAAAATTGAGTTTCACTTCAACTACCAAAATCTTATTTTAATACCAAAATGCTTCATATATAAAGACTTAAGTTATCTCTGAAAATAAGCCAGTGACAACTTTACGCGAACTAAACAGAGAAACATTTCTTAATTAATTGAATGAAAATATTCGAAATATTAACGCATGCGATTTACCTGTATTTAAAAAATGAAAATATTTAAAGCACAAATTTTATTTTTTCACAAAATCATACTTATACTGTCCTTACTGCGATGAAAAATATATTGGGAGGGCTTGGCTCATCAGTGTTGAACCCTCTCAGCGGTTTCGCCAATTTGATCTACCAGACCGCCTTAGAAATCTAACACTGTATTGTATCATTCTGCTTATATATGCTACACTGAAGGGGGGATCTCAGAAATGGCAATCAGGCAAACTATGCACATAGGACATCAGAATACGTATAAATAAAGAAATTTACTTATAGAATTCAAGACAATAATATAATATTATTTTATATTATATATTAATATAGTGAAATATTAAGATAAGCTCCTTTGAAATTATCTCTAAATCATTCTCAAACTTCTAATTTAGAGTAACAAACGGAAAGAGTTAGACAATGTATACCTCATGAGAATAGCAAATGAAAGGATTAAATCACGAATGTTAATTTTGCACACAAAACACAAACATCTACTGTCCTTACTGAAAACATAATGGAGGGTTTGGCTCATCAGTTATAAACTCTCCCTGCGGTGTGACCAATTCATTGCAGTAAGGATACTAGAGGTGTGCTTTATGCGTAAAAAACCATTTGTGTTGTAGCGGCTCCCAAATATTAACTTTTCATATTTTCATTATAAGTTTTAATTTTTTTCAACAAATATTCAATTCAAATATTAAATTCAAATATTCATCTTATAAATATATAATGCTCATAAAATATATTTTATTTAAATAATTTAAATTAACATTAATATCACATTATTTGTTGTCATAATAATATAATAAAAATAATTATATATAATTCTAAATATAAATCATAAATCATATAATAAATATAATATTTATCTATAATATATCAAATTATATATATAATATATATAATATAGAAATAATATTTGACCACTACATAAAAAGAAAAAAGAACATCAACATGTAGTATACAAAAATTTAACTTCTTCTAATAATTTGTATTAAATAAATGTAATTGAAAGTTGATTTTACAATAACTAATTTGTTATCTGAATGTTCTTGAAGATTGTTTTCGCGAAATAAACATTTATAGAGAAAAACATCTTCTGACGAAACAGACACAATATCTATGAGTGATCAGTTATCCATCCCCACCATATACCAGACAAGGTGACAAAGTGACAACATCAGATTTGACAAATTCAGAAGGCCAACTTAGAGACCATGGTGTCAGACTATGGTCCTCGACGTGAAAGGCAATCTTTGATTGTACACGGGATTCATGGAATCTTCAAAATCTACCGAATAAGCTTTTAGCTCTCAAATGTCTATACCAATTCTATGAACAAGATGTAAAATTCTTTAGAATATTCGGAAATTTTCAAAAATTACTTTACAAATTCAATGTAAAGTCAATTATATTCCAATATATTATCTGAAAGCCCTTTCCTAATGAATCGGGAATATTTCTGACCGATTCATTAGCTCATATAGATTCCTGATGAATATTTAAACTACATAGACCAACTTATGAAATTCAATGGGTTTCTATTTTTAATATTTTATATTTAGGATATAACAAAAAATATTATAGAAAATAAAAAGAGGCATATCCTGAACCCTCACATTATTATTTTAGATAGAAGTGCGGCATGTAGTGGAATAAAAAGAAATTAAACGTTGATTTAACATGTTCAATGATATTTGCATAACCCAATTTCTTGATAAATCAATAAAGGCCAACCACACACGCGTTTTGGTCTGTTGGCCCTTGTCCTTGTGGTGCAGGCTGTACCTATACGAACAAAAATATGATCCAAGAAGCTCCATGAGAATTAAAAAATGGGTATTTAAAGCCAAATTTGCGTAAAAATGCAAATACATTATCGGATATCTATATAGATTCTAAACCCTCTAGAGAAAAAATCAGATAACTCCTCGGTTCTCTCTTTTAGCGTCAAAAAAAAAAAAAAAACCCCGGGGACCTTCCATATTGGGTGTATGATACAAGACACATTTATCAATCAAATTGTATAGTTGGAACCTTCTTCGTAATGTTCAACGATAATTTCTGGTTTATTTCATTGATAAACCTGTTTCAGTATCTCATTCAAAAAGAGGTATTGTTAAATATAACTGTTTGATAATGTTGTGTCTTTGGATATTTATGCTTGTTGTAGCACAATTCACATAGCTTCAGTTTAACTTATCTGTGCTATAAATAGGACGTATGGATTAATTTGAGGAGTCCAGTCCAGCGTTCGGAGTCCAGTAGTCTTGGTACTTTAGATGTCTACTGTAGTTTTGCCTTGGTTATAAATAATTATTGTTCAAGTATTAGAGTTGTTTTGTGGCTTAGCACGACACGAAATATAATTTTTAGAGTTTCATCCGTCAAATATAATTGTTTGAAATTTATAAATATTTTCAAGTTAACAAACCTGTGACCCTATTATTAGGAAAATTTAGAGAAGGCGGATTGACTTAAAAGTAACAAATCCTCTTCTTGTGTTTTCGTCAAATTAATCTTTAGATCTCTTTACTATTGTTTTAGACTTGTTTGTTTTATATAGTAAATATTTGTCAAGGAATGTCCATAGATGTGTCAAATATACATCAATTATTTTCATAGAAATTACATGATATAAAAAACAAAATTCCAATGCAATATTAAATAAGGGTATATATTAATTTGACGAACTTGCTGAGAGTCAACGCTGATAAGTTAAGCATATCATCAAATTTTCCATTATATTACAGTACCTTTCTAGGCCCGGGTATAAATTCGGAATTTCCCAATATCATTTAAGATACATGCACATGTAAGCATAAACTTACAGAGGTCTAGTTTATTGAATTATTGATGTATATATAAATATAAACAATAGATAAAAATAAGTTACCACTGTTGAGACAGGCACTACGGATTTATTTTTGATAGCAGTAAAAAAGAACAGTACGAAGATATTTTTTATTTATAAACGAAAAATAAATTGCATTTAAACGTAAGATGAAAAATAGTAGTTATTAAATTTAAAAAAAAAAAGGAAAATTATCCCAAAAAATCTAAACAATAAAAAAACCCTCCATATTCTAATATATATACAAGGGTCACTCCAAAAGGTTTTGCAATCACTTATTTTTATTAAATGTTAAACTTTGAAATTTTCAGAGTTTCTCAAAGTATTGACCTTTAGCACCTATGTAAGATTTCATTCGTGAAAACCAATTATCGAAGCACTTACACCAGTCATCTTCGTGGAAGGAATTTAAGGCATTGATAAAGGCTTTCAGTGGTACATCATCAGTGTCAAATATAACCCCTTTCAACAATAAATTGACTTTGAAAAAAAAAGTCCCAAGGTGCTAGGCCTGGTGTATATGTTGGATGAGTGACTAATTGGACACCAGAGTTGGCTAAAAAGTGCAATGTTCGGGCTGAGGTGTGCAGTCTTGCATCGTCGTGGTAAAAAAGGACTCCTGTAAATTGAGCTCTTGGTCTGCTTTGCTTGATTTTCTCAAATACTGCTGGAAGACATTTTGTTGTATACTAGTCACTATTAACTGTCTTTCCATCTTTTAACTTCACAATATCAATGAAACCACTTTTTCTAAAAAAAAAAAAAAAACAAGCAACCATTTGTTTTCCAACACTTCGAGCTCTGCGAAGTTTCTTAGGAGGAGGTGATTTTGAAAAGCACAAAAGAATAGAATGCCGTTTTTTACTCTGGATCAAAAATGTAAATCCAGGTTTCCTCTCCTGTAATAATATTAAAAACAGCCTTTGATTTGCCTTCATCAAATTTTTTCAACATAAAATTGCCCCATTTAACGCGACCAAGTTTTTTGTCTTCAGTCAAGCTGTGAGGTATCCATATACTAATAAGTTTTCAGTATTTTAAATTATCATTAATGATGATGTTAATTGCTGCCGCTCCAATGCTCACACCTTTATCCAACCGCTGATACGTAATTATTCGATCTTCTCTACGTAAAAATGCGATATACATCAATTTGATGTATATCGCATAAATCCTTTGCAACTATTTCACAATATAACCTGAGTAAAAATCGTATCAGCTCATTTTTTTCTTGGGTCACTATTGTTGGTGGTTGACCTGAACGAGGTTCATTTTTCAAAATATTAATTCATCAAACCAATTAAAATATTTTCGAATAGAAGGAGCTTTATCTCCTAAAGCTTTCATCAATATTCCATGGGATTTTTTAGAAGTTAAATTACTTCTATAATCATAAAATATCATGGCGCGTAAACCTTCTCTAGTCAACTCCATTGTGTCTGATGCAATGTTTAGAAATTACTCTGACGCTGTAAACAAAGTCGCGCCCGTTATGAGTCTTTGTTGTTACTATTTTATGAAAATGTTTATGTTAGGTAAAAATGCATGTATATTTTAATTATTATAATATAGATTGCACTATTTTTGTAGTGACACTTGTACTCTATATAAATAATAAATCGTAAAGAATTTCAAAATATTTACACGTGATATTCTGATAAATATACTAAATATATAGAAGGGAATAAAGATTTATTGATATAAAATATCCAATAATGCATTTAATCTATAAAAATACAGAGGGTCAAAAGACAAAAAAGACGGAAATTACATTTGCATTCTCATGTAGATATTTAGAATAAAAATAGGTATCCATTCTCTTCAATCCAATCATACTTGTCATACAGGGGCCATATAATACGAAAATGTAGCATCGTTTATTGGAGCATTATTTGCCATTGTCACCTTGTTTGTTTGGTCTAAGCTGACAGATCTCTTGCTAAAAGCTTTTATCTCCCCAACGATATTTACAGCGATCGAGTAGGCCTAGCTCTCTTCCAAAATGTCGGTTATGAGAGTACTTGTCTGGAATCGTCTGCTTCTATTTACCCACACATCTCAAACACAATTGGGCTAGTCGAATTGTAATCAATATATTATATTTAGTTCTTCATGTATTTTACTAAAATATATTATTTTGTGTTTGTTAATGAGAGAGTAAATGAATGAATATTAAATATAAAATCTATACAATGTGATTAATACCGGTAATAACTATAATGATGTTAATAAAATACTAATTTAGTTTCCATAACATTTTCTTACATCAAAAATGATTTTAATATTAAATGATGTCTAATTTAAAAGGGTAAATTTTATATTCAAAAATATAACTATTATTTATTTGAAAAAATAGTACAAATGTAATATTGTACTGGGATAAGGTGCATAAATTAAGAAAAGGGCATCTCCTTATCGTGCAACTGAAAGTTGCTAATGGCTTGCGCCATCTATCGGAATAAATATCAACTATTCTCGTTGATTTTTAATTATTCCAGAATTGGCCAAATACCCATTCTTGATTAATCAAGAAAAGCTAACCACGGACGCGTTTTGGGCTGTTGGCCCACATCAGCGTGGTGCAAGCTGTACCTCAAAGACTAAAAAAAATAGTCATTAAGACATCCTGAAAAATCATGAAACGGGTAGTTAAGGCCAGAATTGCGTGAGAACGCTACACAATGTGAAAAATAGTACAAATGTAATATTGTACTGGGATAAGGTGCATAAATTAAGAAAAAGGCATCTCCTTATCGTGCAACTGAAAGTTGCTAATGGCTTGCGCCATCTATCGGAATAAATATCAACTATTCTCGTTGATTTTTAATTATTCCAGAATTGGCCAAATACCCATTGATTAATGGGTGATTAATGATTAATCAAGAATGGGTATTTGGCCAATTCTGGAATAATTAAAAATCAACGAGAATAGTTTATATTTATTATTTATAAATCTAATGCACTCTGTTAACCCTTGTGATTGAACCGAATTTCAGGCTTCTAGGTAGTAGAGAATTTGTATAGATAGTTTTGTGTCTATCTATAGTAGCGATAGGCAGGTGGTATTCCACAGGGAAATGAACGACAGGGTTTGGTGATCTCAAATATAATGGGACTTATTCAACTATGATGAATGATACACAAAACCAAACTTATCTCAGTTGGAGCAAGTCTCCGGCTATTCTGCCAATCACCTTTTTGCCAACCTTAGCATTTTCCTTTTCATCAATTTCAACAGGGCCTTTTCTCAACTTGAGCTCTTTCACTTTCTTCAACTTCTACCAGAGGCTTTCCATTGATTTCTTTATCCCTTTCTTCTTATGAGCACGAGTATTCGATCTCCTAGGCTCTAATATCTTCTGAGCACGAGTATTCGTTCTCCTAGGCTCCAATATTTTCCTCAACCTTGTCTTCCTTAATTCCTTTTCTTCCTGATCCACCTCTGCCACACACCTTACTCTGCTAATCCCCACGACTATGCCCTGTCCTCTCTACTCTCGCGCGCGCCTTTTATACATTCCTTTCCCGTTCAAAGTCTAAACCTGATTGGTTCTCGTGATCCGCGGATGATATTATACAAATGTTCTTATGCTAATTACATTATGTAAATTATCCATTTTTAACATTCTCCCACCAATTCTGACAAAGAAATAGTCAAAATTAAATTATCGACAACTATTTACACTTAACTTGCAATGCCCACATCATTTAAGAGCTATATCCATCAGGCCATTTACTTTCTCTCCCATACTTGCTTTTGTAAATCCTGGGAGTAAATCCTTCTTAATATGTCAGATTTCGGATTTATAATAAACTGCAAAGCTTTCCTGATGTCTGCCAAGACTCCAAAGTCATTTTCCTCAAATCTTATAATTATTTCAGGGATTCTTTCAAGTAGATTGGGTCCCTTTTCTAAACACTGATTCAGGGAGAGTCCATTGCGTCCTTGACAGAAAGCGTCAAATACTGGCCGTATAGGCGTCGTTTTGGATTCACATTTAAATACAGTGCGATGGGGCAAATAGTATATTTTTACTTCAGGTGGATTTTCATTAACTCTTCCGATGAGCCCTTCATTCAACCAATCTTCTCTCGGTAAAGGCGGTACATTATTGCAAATATTAGGTTGATCCAACGCTTCAACCTAAATTGGTTCCTTTCGCTTATTCAATTTTTCCAAGTTCAGGATGAATCTTCCATGCCTTTCCTCTTTTACTTTTCTGACTTTTGTTTCAAAATCTTCCGTTTCCTCATCTTCAGATTTATCAGTACGAGAATATTTGACTTTACCATCCTCTTTAGAATCTTCTAATTCGCTTCCTTCAGTTTCCTCTTCTGAAATCTTTACTTGATCAGCGCTTTCAGCTGCCGCTCTAGAATTGTTTACCGATTCATAACCTTTATTTGCAGTTTGAGAATCCTTTACTCTATTGCCTTTGGGCTGAGCTTCCGAATCCCTTATTCTATCGCCTTTGGACTCCGCTTCAGAATCTTCTTTATTCTTTAAATCTGCATCTTCATATTTCTCATTAGCAGTTTCTTCTTCCTCCAACATTTCCTTATTAAGGTCCATTTCTAATGTATATTCATCCCTTGCCTCGTTGAGTTTAGTTTCCTCATCTTTAGTTAAAGTAGCTTTGGAATCTTCATTTTCAGTTTCATGATCAGCTGTATCAATAGCTTCTTTATCTTTAGTAATATTTGCTTCTTTAGATTCAACTTCATTTTTACTATTAGTTGAAACATGGGTGTGCAACATGGTATCTCCATATCTCCTTTCTTCAGTGCCTTCCTCTACTGAGGATGGGACACATGGTCTCTCCATATCTTTTTCCTTCAGTGCCTTTCTCTACTGAGGGTGGGTCACATGGTCTCTCCATATCTCCCTTTTTCAGTGCCTTCCTTATTGTGGGTGGGCTACATGGTTCTTCCATATCTCCCTCCTTCAATACCTTCCTCTATTGAGGGTGGGACACATGGTCTTTCCATATCTCCCTCTTCCAGTGCCTTTCTCTACTGAGGGTGAACCACATGGTCTATCCATACTTCTCTCCTTCAGTGCCTTCCCCTACTGAGATTGGGCCAAATGGTCTCTCTATATTTCCTTTCTTCAGTGCCTTCCTCTACTGAGTGTGGGCCACAGGGTCTCTCCATATCTCCTTCCTTCAGTGCCTTCCTCTACTGAGGGTGGGCCACATGGTCTTTCCATTTCTCCCTGCTTCAATACCTTCCTCTATTGAGGGTGGGCAACATGGTCTTTACATGTCTCCCTCTTCCAATGCCTTCCTCTACTGAGGGTGGGTCACATGTTCTCTCCATGTCTCTCTACTTCAATGCCTTCCTATACTAATGTGTGCCACATGGTCTCTCCATACTTCCCGGTCTTGCGCCAACTATTTTAACAACATAGAATACCTGAAATATAGGTTTGTGTTTGTGTTATGTGTGTTTTATTTATATTATTCCAAGTTGAAGTCTTCATTAATTTTTCTATAAACGTTTTTTTCCTTTTACATTACAGCGAGGCACTGTCACCATTTCCTAAACATGTAAAATATTATTAGTCAAGTATCATATATTAATTGTGACGATGCTTCCCAACGTATTTCAAAAAGAGCAACAATGGATAGCCGAAACGCCAAAGGACTATAAATACAGACAAATAGGTTGATGAAGTCTTTAAAAAAATAGACGTAATTTGATAATGTAACATTATATCTCTGAAACATTATTAATTTTTATTTTTTTTTATATATATATAAATGGCGCTCTGCCATCTAAAAAGCAAATGTGCTCGTGGTCAGGAGATGCCTTTTTTATTTTTAATATATATATATATATCTCACCATATATCTCGGTAGAACCTTCTTTCAGGTGTAGGTGAAAGGGTCTCTAAACCGTTGGCTTTCGACCTCTACGACCCGGGATCGAATCCCGCATTGGACACTTTTTTATAATTAAAAATAATACTCAAATGGTCCCCCAATTTATCAAAAGTCAAACTACACCAGTGAGTGCAAGCAAACAAAAGGGGTTCTGACACATTTATAACTGCAAAAGCCAAACTGCTTTTCACATGTGTAGACATATGGTGCACTCACAGTAAAAGTAGTCAACAACTTCTTCCCACCATGAGATTATCATGGCCTGTACCACGTGTAGAAGACATAAAAACATTATATATCTTTACATTTAACCAGTATGTGTGTTCATTTAATTATATAGTATACTAGAAGAATGACCCGGCTTCGCCCGAGAATTCCCCCGAGTGCAATTTCCTTCATACTGAAAGTACATCAATAATAAATAGTAGCAGTGCCACCCTTGAAATTGTCTGAGTTGAGTGGGTGACTGCGATGTCCATCTTCAAAGAAGGAATAAGAAAAAATAGGTTTATAAAAAAAATTAATCCAAAATACTGACATGTAAATATTTTCTGTAAAAAATAAAAGAGCATATGGAAATCAGGCAAACATATGTGTTTGCTAATGACTGCGACTGCATTTTAAACGATTTATTTGAAGAGATAAGAAGATAAGAAATGAAAAGATATTTTTAAAAAGTACGCAAACAACTTGAAAAAAATGCAGAACGCTCATTGGTCTCTTAATTCACCTGGTGTTGTTACTTTGCTTCGTATTTACTCCGTGTAAAAAAAGTTCTTCAAATGAAAAAAATAAATAACCAAAAATATTAATCAAAATGTAGCCGAAAATTTTCCTCAGGTTTATAAAAAGCGATATGCAAAATATGGTACAAATTGGTTCAGTAGTTTTTGAGTTTATCGCGAAACAGACAGACATTGACTTATATATATATAGAGATATGTTAATATATTGATTTTTAAAATGAATAATGAATAATTATGCATTTATTTGTTTAAATTAAAGCTTAAAAGCGGTTTATTTAATTATTTTTTGAATTTTGTATAGTTCTCAAAACTATTGATTAAAGTATTTTTGTAAATAAAAAAAGTATTTGGCTAGGATAAATTGGCAAATTTTGTGAAAAGGTGTGTGTAAATAAAATTCTAATATTTAATAATCATATTTTCGAAATGTTTTAATTAAAATGCTCGAAAAAGTGGAAAATTTAATTTCAGCTATCATCATTAAACAATTTGATTTATATTACTTGAAATTAAAGCGTCTTAGAAGGATTAATGTGGATTAATAACTTAATGTGATTTATTGTGAAGTAACTATTTAGCAGGTTTTTATTATCTTCCAAATTGTTTATCTCTACAATCAATTTTTACAATATAAATGTATAGTCATAAAACGAAAGGATTTAAAACGAATGTTTCTTTTATATGCAAGTCAAACTTCTAAAGTCCTTACTTCGATGAAAAAATATATTGGGAGGGCTTGGCTCATTAGTGGTGAACCCTCCCAGCGGTTTCGCCAATTCAATTGACCAGACCGCTTCTTAGAGCTTTAATACTGTATTGGATGATTCTGCTTATATACGCAGTAATGAAGGGTGAATTCTCAGAAATGGTATTCAAGAAAACTATGGACATGAGCTTATAGGACAGATGAATAACCTATATATATCCGTATGCTCTTCCGCAAATAATGACAAAACCAGTTAGGCATAAATTATTAATTAAAAAATATTCGTGCTTAAATCCTTTCATTTTATGTTTATATATTGGGCTATTGCTTTGTGTTAATAAATTTATAGTACTGGGCACCAAAGATTCTACACGAAGATGGGGCGATATCCGACGTGGAATTTTCACGATAGAAACAACATGCTGTGATATGCAAATTATTAGATTTTCTACATATCAATACAAACTAGGTGCCAGTACCAACACCTATAATATTTTGAAACGTTTAGATATAACATAAGGTTTCTCATACATAAATTGCATTTGAAACTTCCATAATACCAGTATTTTCCATGAAATTGCACAACTAAATCCCAAAGACTCATTCTTGAAGCAATAGAAACCATGAAGCACCTTCAAGCAATAAACAAAAATATAAAGTTATCATCACAATACGTTCCTTTTCCATCTTCAAAATTATAAGACATAAAAAACAATAGTCATTCCATTTTTTATTCATTAAACTGTTCATATTAAATTCTTCGAAATCATTCAATTATGTAAATTCTCATGAAAATATGTACCATATTTACATATATTTATCTTTAAAAAATACTATATACCAGGTCTATTAGTATGAAACGCAAAAATTTTCAGTGAATTCAAAAGTTCACCAATTCCATACAACAAAAGATTTTTTATTCAAAGTAATTGCCCTGATTAGCTATACACTCGGACCACCTTTCAGGCAATTTTCGAATTCCTTGTCTGAAAAATTCTAATCCTTTTTAGTCGAACCAGTCAACAAGCCATTTTCGGAGTATGTCTGAGTTAGAAAATTCCTGGTTTTTTAGGGCGTGTCCTAAAGATGTGAAAAGGTGATAGTCCGACGGTGCTAAGTCTGGTGAGTACGGCGGGTGGGGTAAGAATTCCCAGCCCAAGTCTTTTATGGTGTTTTTGACCACTGTAGCGTTGTGGGCTGGAGCGTTGTCATGCTGCAGTATCAGCTTGTTGTGCTTTTCACGCCATTCCGGTCTTTTTTCATTCAACGCCTCTCTCAAACTGTGCATTTGTTGTTCGTAGCGACTAGTATACCAGGTATTGACTGTTTCGCCAGGTTTCAGGAGCTCGAAATATACTACGCCGGTCTGGTCCCACCAAACGCAAAGCATTGTCTTTTTTCCGAAGCGATTGGGCCTAGGCGTCTGTTTTGGAAATTGGCCGGGCAGGCCCCACGACTTTTGGCGAGTAGGATTGCTGAAGTGTATCCATTTCTCATCAGAAGTTATGATTCAGTGCAAAAATGACTTCTTTTCATGCCTGGCGAGCAGCCCTTCGCAGGTTACCAGACGCCGTTCTTGCTGCCTTTCGCTCAACTCGTGGGGGACCCATCTGGAAAGCTTTTGGGTCATTCCGGGGCTGTTTAAACGTAGGGAAACAGCACCTTGAGACACTGGAACTGTTACGCGAGTTTCTCCTGCGTTTGGGTACTGTCCTCATCCAACAAAGCTTTCAGTTAAGTGTCCTCGAATTTTTAGGGCGGTTTTCAACGTGGTTCATTATCAAGTTCGAAATCGCCACTTTGGAATTTTTTAAACCACCTTTAACACTGCGATTTGGTCAGAGCGTTGTCGCTGTAAACTTCCTCGAGCATTCGGTGGACTTTAGTGGCACTTTTCTTCCAGTTGAAGGCGAACAACAAAACTTCCCGCAAATGGGCACTTTTTGGCTCGGAAATTGCCATTTTCCATGGGCTCCAGAAATTTTCCTCGATTTGAATTTTTCTAAAACTGCATGCGAGCTGATGCCACGTGAGTCAAAAAACAAAACGCCTTCAACAGCGCCATCGTCGGATAAAATAAAGTTGCACAGCGCCTTCTGGAGGCCATTTTCGCATTTCATACTAATAGACCTGGTAATCTCTCTCTCTCTCTCTCTATCTCTTCGCCGAAGTCCTTTGGCAAGTCTTCGAAGCTTCTCGACTCCGCGGGGCCCTGCCTTCATCTTCAAGGCGCAGCAAGGTCATTCTGCTGCCGAAATCGCACGGTGGTCCGGGTCTACAGGCATTCCGACCAATCAGCCTACCAACGACCGACTATAGGGTCCTCAGCGGCGTGCTCATGGGCCGTCTACGACGTCATCTGCCGAACCTCGTGCCCGACTGTCAGACCTACGCCGTACCGGGACGGTCATCCTCCTGGAACATTGCGCAAGTGGCAGACAGCTTCGCCTGGGCAGCGAGACATGACACAGCGCTGGCCGTCATCTCTCTAGACCTAAAGTCGGCCTTCGACACCCTGAACAGGACTTACCTGTTCGCCCTGCTTGAGAAACAAGGCCTACTATCTACCTTCCTCGGGTGGATTACTGTCCTCTTCGGGGAAGCAGACGCCTCCATCCCGATCGGAGATGTATACACCAGAGACTTCCCGCTTCTCAACGGGGTGAGGCAGGGCTGCCGTCTCAGCGCTGCTCTCTTCAGCATCGTGGGGCCTCTACTACGCCACCTTGAGAGGATCTTGGGCTGTGGCAGCGTGGTCGCCTATGCGGATGACATCGTACTCTTCATCAGGGACGACGCTCAGTTTGAGATCGTTCCCCTGATCTTCGAAGAGTCCCGCATGGCCCCTGGGGTGGCTCTCAACTTCAGCAAGAACTGCGGGCTCTGGTGCGGTTCCTGGAAGCACCGGACGGATTCTCCTTTGGGGATCTTCTGGACGTCCGAATCGCTAAATATCCTGGGCTGCACGATCACCGCCGGGAACACCGTTGACTCCCAGTCCCCCCATCTGATGGGGCTGCTAGAGCGAGCCATCGCGAGGTGGTCTCCCTTCGCTCGCGGACTGTCTCTGGTGGGTCGTGCCCGCGCGGCCAACTGCTTGGTCCTGGGTTCCATCCTGCACCACCTCCACGGCTACCATCCACCTGAAACCACCATCGGCCGGTTGCAGGCGCGGCTGGCGCGCTTCGTGTGGTATACGAGTCGAGTCTCGTGGTTCCCTGTGGGCATTCTGGCTCGCCCAGTCTCCGAAGGTGGCGTCGGCCTGCTTGACATCGCGGGCCAGCTCCGGCTCGCCTGCCTGAAGGGGGTCCTGGCTTCACTGCATGTGGCCGCCAACGGCTACTCTTGGCTGGTCCGTAGCCGGACGTGGATGACATCGCCGGCTCCTGACGTCTGGCTCTCGCCGAGGAGAAGGAGGCTGCTGAGTCTCTGGGAATCCGCGTCCAGCATTCTTGAACTGAACCACCGAATTCTCCATCCTGCCAGCCTGAGGTCTCTGCGTCTTCGAGGCGACAACAGGTTCCTGCGGCCGCCAAACTTGCTTGCTCCCGAACGCTGGCTTCAGACGACTGTCGGGGACTTCTCAAATAGTGCCTCTCCTCTTGTACGCTCAACGCGGGCTGCGCTGCTGGACGCACAGCACCTCGGGACCTTCTGCCAGAGACTTCTGCAGGAAAATTCCAGTTCCAGATATCATGCGGAATACGAGGCGAAGACCATCGTTCTGAGGGGTCAACAACGCCCATTACCCACCTAAACAGCCAGGGCGCGCGCCGGGTATTGGACGCGGAGCGACTCCAAGCCCATCCTGCTGCAGAGCTGGCTGCGCGGTGGGATATACCCTAGATGTGCCCCGCTCCATCTCTTGGGCTGACCTGCGTCGCAATTGCTTCTCGGGGCACGACGCAGATGTCGCTCTACGATTGGCCCTCCACGCGCTGCAACATCCTGAACGTCCTGCCTCGAGGCGTGCCAACTGTGGGTCCAGCGACGGGTCGCTGACCCACAGATATTGGGAGTTGCCGAACCGTGCGAACCCTGCTCCGGGAGGTGTTCGCCTCCTGGGAAATGCCCCTGGATCTGCAGGCCTGGCTCTTCGGCGTCGGCCTCTTTCCCGAAGGAATGAAGATCTCAAGTGTGGCGAAGGCTACCATCTACAGGTGCCATCTTTGTCTTGAGGTGGGCAACGCCAGCCAACACCTAGACCTGCCCACTCTGTGGGAAATAACTCTCGCAGTACACCGGTGGCGGAGTCTTTCCCGCGGTTGGCGACACAAATAAAGACCTTGTATATATTTCTGTATATATGTATATGTGGCAATATAGTGATAATAATGTGGTGGGGAAAGAGAAATAATCACACGACGAGTTGGTAGAGGAATAACCCAGGCAACCAGCGAGAGAGAGGTAGTGCGAGAGGCTGTCACCACTGAACGACCGTTTTGTGTCGCCACCACCCCCCGACTGTCCAAAAATAGGTCTGAGCGTTCCAAGAAAAGCCCTCTCCGGCATGTGGCCAGTGGTTCAAAATGGCCGTAACTTAGTTGCCTTCTATCGACTACGTCTCTCTCTCTCTGGTCGACTGTAGATTTACTTTATTATTCCTGGAAGAGCATATATTATGACATATATTTATCAATTATTTTATTTATTTGCATTTTTTATTCATATATTTTATCATATTTATGTATTTAACCTTATATAATATATGAGCGATGTAATAAAGAAGTTTCAATCTCAATCTCTCTCTATCGCCTTGTTTATATCTTTTAGTTAGCTGAAGAAGAGCTTGGCCGAAAGCTTTCTTTGGTGAGGTGAATAAAAAAGAGTTGCGGCTTTATATGAATTACTGTAAGTTATTCATTGTAAAAGACTGACGTGATGCTCGTAAAAGAAGAATTAATGCATACCAACACGTTTTATATTTTGATAGATTTGTAATCTACACCGGGATTGTGGTTTATCATACATAAGTCTTTCTAAAATTATTATTTTTTATTTATTCACTTTCAATAAAATATTTCGGTATTGTTTTTACCTTTTGTATTTCACATATACCTAGAAATATACAATAGTGTATTTAAATGCTTTCTCATGAATGTTTAACAATATATATATTTTTTTAAATTTATAATCATATTATTTATCAACAAATAAGGTCAAGTAATTAATTTTGACTATTTTACGTTTTATCAATTATGATCCTTTTTTAGAATTAGTATTCTATTGATAAACACCTGTTAGTCTTCAGTACTCCTTTTTACTAATATTGGTTGAATATTTAGTGTAATTATAACGATCATTCAACACATATAAAAGTATCAATATTGGAATAAATGATTTTATAGCCAACATTATTTGAATATATAATTAATATATCGCGACATATAGTGAGAAAATTCCATCAAAATAACCTATTCCAATTGTTTCTAGAACAAATAATCGTGTGTCTATATATATATTACACATAGGTTTTTATATTTCAAGTTAATTCATACCAAATAGGAAAGGCCTTTATTTGGATAGAAATTTTGACTGAAAAAAAAAGAGAGTTAATTAAAATTTGTTTGAAGCATAAAACTTACAAACTAATTATGTTTCTTCTTTAAAACTAATTTTTGCTAACCAGGATTACTCCTTGGAGTAATTACGAAAGGTATTGTAATACGGTGTTGTATTAGTGGAGTAATACGGTGTGAGGGACTTGGCTACTGTAATTATAAACCTCTATTTTAGATTTACTAACAAAAAAGTGTGTAGTAATATCACACGCACAAATAGTTTTATATATATTAGAAGTGAACCTAGTTGTAAAATATACCTACATTCGTTTATACCATGCATATATATATACACTAGCCGACTGGACCCGGCTTCGCCCGGGTATTGTTCGAGTGGGGTTTACTCATGATTGAATAGAGCCCCCAACTGTTTGAAAACTTAATGTAATGAATTTTCTTTCAGCAAAATGGAGATAAACTACAAATAGCAATATTGAAAATGCTGGTAAAAAAATCTGGAATATAAGATCAATTTCACAAACACATCTAATGAATAGAGTGCTGTTTGGAGGAGTAGTCTAAACTGTTAATTTTTAAAAACCACGACCCGGGATTATCGAATCCAGCTTAGGGCACTTTGTTCTGAAAAAAATTGCTCCAGTGGCCCCTGATTCTTGAAAAAGTCCAACCCCTCCAGTGAGTGCAAGTAACCAAACTGGGTGTTGGGGGATGAAAAAAAAATAGTCTAGAAATTAAATAATAGGCTAATGAATAATTTAGATAATCCTTTTTTCTAAATATTGCAATAACTGTAGCGATAGGCTGGTGTTATTCTGGAGGAAATGATCAGCTGGATTTGATGATTTTAAACATATGAGGCTTTATTCTACAATAAACAATAAACACTAAACAATCCCGATCTATTAGGGTAAGCTTGCTTCAGCTTCTTTAACAGCCCTTTTCTCTACTTCAGCTTTCTCACTTTCTTCAATGGACTTTATATTCTCTACCTTTAATTCTTCTCCGACTTTATCTTCTTCTACTTTAACTCTATCTTCTTTACCTTTAACTCTTCTTTATCTTCTTTACCTTTAATTCTTCTTTAACTTTATCTTATTTTACTTTAACTTTATCTTCTTTACCTTTAATTATTCTTTAACTTTATCTTCTTTACCTTTAATTATTCTTTAACTTGATCTTCTTTTACTTTAACTTTATCCTCTTTTACTTTAACTTTATCCTCTTTTACTACTAAACCTCTGCGCCACTCTACCCTCTCCTCCTGTGACTATGCCCTATCCTCTCCTAATCTCCTCACTCTCCCCCGATCTCGTACCTTTTTCGCCGGCTTTTATAGTCGTATAAGGTCACGTGGACGGACTCTGTGGCGCATCCCTTGGTGCGCGCCATCCAGAGCCGTCTTCCTGAATCATTTCTAACACTGGGCTTTGGTATCTAAAATACTTTGTCCACTTCACTCTCGGCTGTTCAAGAAGAAACAGCCAGATTAAATATTTTTAAGGGCACCTAATCCGCATTTACATCTCTAAATAGTTAAGAAACTTTTATAAATGTAATATATCTGCAATACTGAAATACCCGGACTTGGATGAATTCTTTATTAGTTATTGTTGCAGTTTTAGAAAAGAGTGGGAAATTGGATATTTTTACAAATGAATGTACTTTTTAAAATGGTATATAAAATAAAAAGGAAATTTGCATAATTTTCTAATAGTCAAGGGCAGTTTTGAAAATACCAAAAAAGCAAGACCAAATAAAAAATAAACAAATTATGTGTGATGTTTCAGCAGCAGCATTGTTACCATATAAAGACAAAATTACTGAATGTATTCAGTACCTTTGTCTGAAGATGGCAAAAATGCTGTAACTGAAACCGCACATAATATATTTATTTGGATTTGGTCTTGCTTTCTTGTTTTTTTTTTTTTTAATTATCCCTAGTACACGTGGTACAGGGCATGATAATCATGGTGGGTAGTTAGCGACTGCTTTTACTGTAAGCGCACCACATGTCTACACATGTTATTCTTATCTATATTTCAAAATATACCTCAATTTTTTTACCTAAAAAGGTATATATATATTGCCAAGACCTTAAATGAAAGTAAAATGTGTTGCAAAGACTTTAATTAGAAAAGTATTATGAAACGTTAAAAATATAATTTCAACTTTTAAAAGCATGAAAAAAAGATATCTTGATTTGAATAAATTTAGTCTAAAAACGAACATCATGTAGAAGTATGCACCAATCGAAAGCATTTATTAGCTCTAACAGTGCTGCCCCCAGCGGTAAAAGACTGGAGCAAAGGGTTGGTAATTCTTTTTAAATATTACATTAATTCAACAATATTCTATGTCTTGCTAACATATATTTTTAAAAATAATATGCATAAAAATAATGCAATTCAAAATATTATAAATGAGGCATCATTAAATTAAATGGGAGATAAATGGTGTTCCAATTTTTTTTTGTTGTTGTAAAACTTCGACTTTTATATTTTTAAACAAGGTAAAATCCTCTGGAGTAACTTGGTAAAGAAAACATTCAAAGACAAAGAGGATGATACTCATAAAAAGATACTCATCCTCTTTGTCTTTGAATGTTTTCTTTACTTTTATATTTTACAAATTCTTAATGTACATAACCCAAACCAAATTGTTTTTAAATTCTGCAAACTAATATTATTAAAAAAAATACGGAATGAAGAATTGTATAGAAACAACTATATTACAATTGTGTATATATTATGAGTATGCAGAATTTACTTTCTGTTCAATATTGCAGAGTCATAAAAATACTAATGGTGTAAAATTCAAAACAGCAAAGTTATCCTGATAAATGCAATGAGCTATCATAAGGTGTGTTGCAGGCTTACAAAAACCTTAATTGAACCATAAATCTTGACACCATAAAAATAACAATTCTCTTGAATATAGTTATGTAAATTATTTAAATGGGGAAAAAAAACAAAATAAAGTAAAAAAAGCTTTATTGATGAAATTACAGTAGAGCAATAATGATGAAAAATAGTGACAAAATATATATACAAAAAGTCAAGCTTCCCAAAATCATTATTCGAAGAAATCTCTTTCAAAATTGTCAAAATCTAGATCAAAGACCCCTGATAAACAATATTGCGGTTTTCTAAAATAGATTTCTTGGGCTGGAAACACGGGAGCATGCTACATAGAGATGCCCATGCGAGAAACAGGGAGACTCAAGATGCACACCAACTACTCACATTGGATATTTTTACAAAAGAATGTACTTTTTAAAATGGTATATAAAATAAAAAGTAAATTTGCATCATTTTCTAATTGTCAAGGGCAATTTTAAAAATACCAAAAAAGCAAGACCAAATAAAAATAAACAAATTATGTGTGATGTTTCAGCAACAGCATTGTTACCATATAAAGACAAAATCACTGAATGTATTCAGTTCTTTTGTCTGAAGATGGCCAAAATGCTGTAACTGAAACCACACATAATTTATTTATTTGGATTTGGTCTTGCTTCCTTTTTTTTTAATTATCCCTAGTACACGTGGTACAGGCCATGATAATCATGGTGGGTAGGTAGCGACTGCTTTTACTGTAAGCGCACCACATGTCTACACATGTGATTCTTATCTATATTTCAAAATATACCTCAATTTCTTTTACCTAAAAAGGTATATATATATATATATATATATATATATATATTGCCAAGAACCTAAATAAAAGTAAAATGTCAAATGAGTTTTCAATTAACCCTATATGGATCAGGGTTATGGGTCAGTAACATGTGAAAATAAGGCCAACAATTTTAATATCTTTTTAAAAAAATAAATTTTGAATGCTAGCTTCACACAGGGCACACATTTTGCTACCAGCTAAATACATTCTTTTTTACTATGGTGTGATTTCCACATGATGGATCTGTAGATACATTATAATCTCTCCAGAGCTTAAGGTAGCAAACAGTACTTCACAATACATAAATTTAAATGCCAAAAGCCAGAGTTATGATAGCATGTTGCAGTGTAATGTTGACATGCAGGATCGGAAAAAAGCGATATTATTTACAAATACTTAATTCGAAAAGTATTATGAAACATTAAAAATATAATCTCAACTTTTAAAAGCATGAAAAAAAAACTATCTTGATTTGAATAAATTTAGTCTAAAAACAAACATCATGTAAAAGTATGCACCAATCGAAATCATTTATTAGCTCTAACAGTGCTGCCCCCAAGCGGTAAAAGACTGGAGCTAACGCTTCATGGGTTGGTAAATTTATTTTAATAGTACATTAACTTAACAGTATTCAATGTCTTGCTAACATAATTTTTTGAAAAAATACGCATAAAAATAATGCAATTCTAAAAAGCTTAAATGAAGTGTCATTAAATTAAATGGGAGAGAAATGGTGTTCCAAATATTTTTTTATTTTTTGTTGTTGTGAAATTTGACTTTTATATTTTTACAAATTCTTAATGTACACATAACCCAAAACATTTTTTTAATAAATTCTGCAAACTATTATAGAAAAAAACGGAATGAAGAATTGTATAGAAACAACTATAATACAATTGTGTATATATTATGAGTATGCAGAATTAACTTTCTGTTCGATATTGCAGTCATAAAAATACTAATGGTGTAAAATTCAAAGCAGCAAAGTTATCCTGATAATGAGCTATCATAAGGTGTGTTGCAGGCTCACAAAAACCTTAATTGAATCAGAAATGTTGACACCATATAAATAACAATTCTCTAGAATAGAGTTATGTAAATGAATTGAATGGGAAAAAACAAACAAAATAAAGTCAAAAAAAAGCTTTATTGATGAAACTACAGTAGAGTAATAATGATGAACAAAATATTGACAAAATATATATACAAAAAAGTAAAGCTTCCCAAAATCATTATTCGAAGAAATCTCTTTCAAAATGGTCAAAATCTAGATCAAAGCCCCCTGATAATCAATATTGCGTTTCTTGCTAAAAGTAGAACTAAAGACAAATAAATTTCTTGGGCTGGAAACACGAGAACATGCTACATAGAGTTGCCCATGCGAGAAACAGGGAGACTCAAGATGCACACCAACTAATTGCAATGTTTGACCCTGAGATTTATTAATTGTCATAGCAAAGGCAACCATAACTGGGAATTGCAAGCGTCTAAACTTAAAAGGCAGATCATTTGGAATAATAGGTATTCTAGGAATCAGGACCTCTTCCCCTCGAAAGGAGCCAGTTAAAATTCGATCCTGGAGAACATTAGTGCCCATTCGAGTGATGCATAATCTAGTGCAATGGCAGAGACGGGGTGGATCAAGGTTTCGTATTAAAATTACTGGCACACCAAC
Organism: Cordylochernes scorpioides; assembly: GCA_030710605.1. Classification (NCBI taxonomy): domain Eukaryota; kingdom Metazoa; phylum Arthropoda; class Arachnida; order Pseudoscorpiones; family Chernetidae; genus Cordylochernes; species Cordylochernes scorpioides. The sequence continues at coordinate 28,662,093 of CP092885.1, forward strand.
TTTTAGTACAATTTTGTGTGAAGGTGTACCAGACAATTCCAGTGAATTAAAAAATTCAGGGGGATACGACACAGATTCATCAGGATCAACCATTGTATCAATTGATCTATAGACTTTGCTTTCACCCGGGATTGAATTTAATATTTTATTATTTATTTCTATCACAGTGATATTTTTGGGGGCTAAAATAGTGCGCGCACATAACCATTCTTCAGATAAATAGTTCACACATATATTAGGAAAAACTTTTTCATACAGACTTTCTGAAGATTCCACCACTTGGCAAAAAGTATTTGAAAACTGGATGTTACCCTCGGAATCAGTTTCTAGTTGCCCTTCGCCTATCTTCAAGAGTTCGTCTGCAAATTGTGCAGCAGTGGTATGATTATGGAGTTGAACTCTCATGTTGACTGTGAGATGCATTTTCGCAACATGGCTCCAAAGATAAAAAGACTTCAGACAGGCATTCAGCTCATCAGCAGGTGTACCTCTAGTGACAACTGGAAGAGTGTGTCGGAAATCAGCGGCCAAAAGCACTGCTAAACCACCCATGGGTTGTGGATGATCACGGATATCCTTTAATGTCCTATCAAGGGCTTCCAAGGCAATTTTATGGGCCATGGTGCACTCATCCCAAACCAGCAACTTACAGCTACGTAAGAGTGAAGCTTTATCACTATTTTTTCGTATATTGCAAACAGCGGTTTGGCCCTCTGCAAAAGTCAGAGGCAATTTCAGCACTGAATGTGCAGTCCTTCCGCCCGCAAGCAATGTCGCAGCTATCCCCTAGGAAGCAACAGCAATGGCAATATTTTGTTCCTTCCTAACCATTGCTATTAGAAGATTCAAAAGAAATGTTTTACCTGTTCCACCCGGCGCATTTGAAAAAATAATTATGGGTTGTGACAAATTAATTCTTGCTAAAACAGCATCAAAAACTCTTCCTTGTTCTGGCAAGAGTTTGGAAATCATGGATGCAACATTGTCTTCAAGTTCTGCCGTATCATACGCAAGTTCTCTCAAAATGTCAGAATTGGTAACCACATTTCTCCTGAGTGCTTCTAAGCCTAATTCCTGCAGCTTCTTCCCACATATAGATACGACACGATCCTCAATGTCACACAATGTTTCATTATATATCAGATCATTATACCTGATGGAGGAATCTTGAAGCTGAAAACGACGAAGAAAATCACCTGCCATCTCATCTCTATATGTAATCCATAACTGCTGAGGGTTTGAAATTGTGCACGTAGAAATTAATATGGCAAACAATTGCCTTACTCTTGTAGGAGCCTGACAAAGAATGGCCTCATCCATTGTGACAACCCAATGGTTATCATTCTCCAATAATCCAAGAGCTGCGCATGTATCTCTAAATGTTTCGTATTGACTGCCATTAACAATCTTCAAATATGCGAAGGAAGGCGGTCCCTTGATGTTATGTAGTAACATACGTAAACAAAAGCATTCAAAGTTACTGACATGCACAGCGTAAACCCGTCCAATAGTGTCTGATCTCTTCACTCCTGGCCATCCTTCAACCGGCTTGCCTTGAACTCGCCTTCTCTATTCATGGGCAGAAGAATTCCAAGTGTAGTATTGGGGAACATATGGATAGAGCAGGGTCTTAGCAAAGGAATTAGTTTGGCATAATGAAAAAAATGCAGTCAGGGTTGTCCTTGGTGGATTACGCATTTGATTGGCAAGAGTGTTTTGATTGAAATATATCCGTTCTCCGTTCTTAAGATGCACATTTAAATGGATAACAGCTGGATGGCGTTAGTGTAAAGGGAAGCTGAGAAGACGCCAAACAGCTTCATTGCTGCTTATGTATCTGACACACTGATACATTCGCACCTCATTTTGAGGGTCAGGACCTCTACCTTCTCTGCGTAAATTAATAATAGCTTGATCACTGCCCTTATTAACATATTTGCAATTATATTTTATCGCTTTAACAGAACTACAGTTCTCAACATTGATATGGGCACAAAACATCTTCGATAGCAATTACAGAATTATTTGAGTATTCTAATCGATATAATGATGTATAATATGGAATCCTAGCAATGAATGAACCCAATCTTCTATTTCTTTTAAGACCATATTATTATATGGATTTTATGCTAGGTTAAATACTGAAGGATTTATTGCCGGACATTCAGACCAAGGTTTAAATAATAGAGTTAGGTTTAATTGTCCGAACTCTAACGCCATACGTCGTAAAAAACGGATAGGTAATGTGAATAGAGATATATAGCAATTTAATAGATGTATTATGTATTTAAAAGTATTGTTCAGATGTAATTAGATATATATTTTTTTAAATAAAACTACAACCTTTCGCAATAAGTTTCTTTTATTATGATATGCGCGAGCTTTCGGGCTGGAGCCACCCTTCTACAGGCAAAAAATGAAACATTTGATTCACGAGAGACAGTTATATACATTTGATTTGTTACAAATTTTAAATAAAATATCAGAAAGAAAAGTATTAAAACTACATAAATTATTACTATTTTACTTTGTTCAACAATTGGAAATAATTTAACCTTAAATTTCAATATTTTAATAAAGTTAAGTTTTAAACTATGAATTGGATAAGCGAGAAATCTGATTTTTGTGGTATGGAATATGACAAAATTGTTCTGGGATATCTATTCTACGATTAATGCTATTGTGTTGTTTGGAAATCAGCGATTCAAGGATTAATCTTTCAGATTTGGTGGTTATGTTACTGTAGTGGCAAGTTGGACTGTCTAAATTAAGTTTGTGGCCAGTATTCATGGTATGTTGAAAAATGAGGGATCTTGGATCTTTGGTCTTCACATTGTAAGTATGTTCCTTCAATCTTGTCTGTATTTTCCTGCTTGTTTCTCCTACGTATATAGATGGACAATCAATGCATGACACGGAATATATGGCATTTTTCTTCTGAAGGGGGTTCTGGTCTGTAATAATTTGTGTAGATTTAATACTTTTCTTTCTGATATTTTATTTAAAATTTGTAACAAATCAAATGTATATAACTGTCTCTCGTTAATCAAATGTTTCATTTTTGCCTGTAGAAGGGCGTCTCCAGCCCGAAAGCTCGCGCATATCATAATAAAAGAAACTTATTGCGAAAGGTTGTAGTTTTATTTTAAAATTCGTAGCGCAATTTTTTCGTTTACTTCAGATATATATATAACTAAATGAGTTACCATGTAATAATAAAATTCCCTAATTCAATAATCATGTTCTACAATGAGACATAGATAAATATAGAGTGAAGTGTCAATGAATATTTTCAACATTGATTTTTTTACTTTCTGTGTAAATATTTGAATAATTAATCACTATATATTGGAAATAAATTGTGAGCTAAAATTAAAAAAAATGTACCAGAATACAATTGACTTGAGACCTTTTTTAATTATGGTATTCGCAAATATACATACTAAACACGTATACATTTTAAGCACATTATAAACGCATTTAAAGTAACATATATGCACATACACATATCCTGATAATGCAACGAATATACTAATATGCTAATGGCTTGCTTTCTCTATCAGAGTAAATATCATCTGATTGTTGAATTTTCCATTATTCCAGAATATTGGTGAAATAAACTTTAATCAAGAAATGATCTTAGAGGATAATTGATATTTATTCTGTCAGATGAAGTCATTTGCAATTTTATTTTGCAAGATAAGGAGATGCTTCTCTTAATTTATCCACCTGATACCAGCATAATTTTACTTAGGTAATATAACACTCACGGAAAGATCATAATATGTATATCGGGAATCAGAAATAACTCTGAAATATATTTGATACACAGTGACATTTATTGAAGACACACGGGAAAATAAATTGTTGACAAAATTGTCTCTAACTTCTTAAAGAAAAACAGACGATTGGTGATAACAAAGACTTTCCACTTTCTTAAGTTTTGTTCATGTGTGCATTTAATATCTATTTGGATATTTTGAAATACTTCTGAACTATTTCTATGTTAAGTTCAAGTTTTTAAAATATACTCTCTTTATATAATAATAATCAAATGTTTCGCAATAATTTTAAACATCTATTAAGGAAAAAACGTCTGCAATATGTTTCTTCAAATGGAGTAAACTGGTGAGATATCTCGAGTTTTGTGTGAACCGTAGCTGAGATACAATAAAATAAATAACTTTAGTTTGAAGTATCTAAAGGTATAACGCAAATTTATAGAAAGGCAATATTATGAATGAAAATTTAAATGAAATATAAAATATTGAAACGAAAAATATTTGGGTTTATATTTGGAAATTTTTAAATAAATTCAAAATTTGTCCACAAAAAGGGTAAACATTGAGTCTTCTTCTGGTTGGATGGTGGTGAAATTTCGGATAGTTTACTCTCATTACTCAGTAAACATTCAAATAATTTATATTATTCTTTTTCAATCATTTTAAATTGTAAAAGCATATAACATAATGTTAACATATATAAATGTGATTCGATTTCGTTTCAATTTTTATATTATTATAATATGTAATCGATATTTCAGCATCGTAATTGTGATGCATTAGCGCGCCATCTTTTATGAAAATTCGAAACTATTATAGACGTGTATGATTGCGGAAAAGTGATTGCTCGAATAATATTATATATTTATTATTTTATGTAATTCTGCTGTCCTCAAACCTTATGTCCATAGTTCATCTAAAATACCTATTCCAAGAGACTAGCATTAGTATGACTATAAAAGGAAGATAAAAAAAATGCAATACACTAGCGGTATGTTAGATTAAACTGGCAAAACCGCTGGGAGGGTTCATCACTAAAGAGCCAGGCCCTTTCATTAATTTTTCCATTGCAGTAAGGCCAGTATAAATTGTTTAATTTTTGAAAAGAATCATACGCGTTTATAATAGTTTCGAATGTTAATCTTATGTGTGTTCGCTCTTTATATATTTGAAAATATTTTATTTATTTATTTAAATGTATCTGGTACATAGAAAAGTTGTGAGAGATACACCATTTTATGGATTTTAGGTGGTTTATCATTTTTATTTCATATATATCTTACAACTTTGAGCGATTTCACCAATTAATTTAATGATTATGATTATACGCAATTGAATATAATTAAATATTCGATATTATTAGCAATTAATTCTTCTAAAGATTGTAACTCATTATATTATTTTTTCTTTGAAAATAGACACTTCGGCCAGTTAAAGTTTTATAGTTAAACTTTAACTGTACGAAGTGTCTATTTTTGAATAAATATGAATGCCGGCCAGGCAGCCTCTATCTTCAGGATCTCATGTAAACCTGTAGACAATAGACTATATTTAATGTCACATTTTATCATTTTTATAAACCCATTTATTAGAGAGCCAATATTTTACTTATGATTCACACACACAAAATTCATTATTAATCATAAAAGAAAATATCATAGTATAGTTTCTGGTATGCGATTCTTTGGAATTTTTGAATGTTTTCAAAAGACAATTCAACAGGATTGGACGGAAAAAAATGTATAGATAAAGAAAAATGACATTAATGGGTATATGCCTTTTTTATTGATAACTTATATTGAGGTTTTATGTATTTAGGCGTTATACATGATTATCCAATTGCACTTTCCATTCACTTTGTGAACCTGGTTATAATTTTTATTAATTATTTTATCATATTGTAATACATTGCTATTGAAACTTTTATAGGTATAAGGAATATAATTTATAATGAAAATTCATAAGTAAACTGATGTTTTTCCTATCAATTTTGAAACAATGGATTTAACTGAAGCTTTTTCGTATATCACGACTGCCACGGTTTTAAATTGAGTTTAATACCAGACTTGTCAAAATTATGATAAAAATATCCATTGTGTAAATGTTTTGTATCAAAATAATTTTAATTTATTTTAAAGTTATTATATTTTTTTTTTCAATAGAAAAAAACGGTTTTATTGAATATTAAAGTTTTGATAATTCAAAAATCTAAAATATTTTTTTTTTCATTTTATTATGCTAACAATAATATAAATATATTTTTATTTATAATATTAATCTATATTATTAATAACTAAAATGCGCTTAGATTTGATCAAACTATAACATTTATAACTTAAATTAATATCAAAATAAATATTTAAGCAGAATATACCTTTCTAAATTACAATTTCTAACTTTGAGCTTGTTATTAGAACACAGTCATCTGGGAATAACAATTCAAATTAAAATATATTTGTTTGAAAGTTTGGTCGAGATTCTCAAGATTTAATGCAAAATTTAATATTTTATCTTGGAAATTGTATTTTTAAGAATCATAATTCTCTCTCTCTCTCTCTCTTGGGATATTAGAGCGTATTAAGTAAAATCAGGGTATTAATTCATAACTATTTTTGGTATTTTTGTAGAGTGTTGCTTGAGCACAATTTAATTCTTAAAAATGAATGAATTTTAATATATATTTATCTACAAATAATACTACATATCTTTAATATATTATATCATTTAAAAAAATAATAATCTTGTAATTAAACTTAAATATGTATCCATTTGGGATAGCACACGCATAGTACCTATCAATCTAAATAATATTATTAAATTTAACTAATATAGTTTTTTTTATCTTGTGTGTGAAATTATTTGGAAAATTTCTCTGAAATTATATTTACAGCTAAAAACTCGAAAGAGTAAATATATATCCTTGATCAGAGAAAGCGTAATAATTTTTGTTAACAAATATATATATAATAAAATTGGCATATCCTGACCAGGAGCACATGTCCTTTACAGAAGGCAGAGCGCCATCTGGTGGAACAGAAATCAACTAAACCTGTTCCCTGTTATTTGGCCAACCCAATTTCTTGATAAATCAAGTAGCCATCCACGAACGCGTTTCGCGCTTTTTGGCGCTCGTCAGCGTAGAGTGGGTTGAACCACTGCGACCAAAAATATTTTTTGGTCCCAGTAGCTTCCTGAAAAACCAAGAAATGGGTATTTAAGGCCAAACTTGCGTAAATTCGCTTAACACATGAAAAAAAGAAAGAAAAAAATAAAAGATAAAAAGGTCAGGTGTTGAAATCAATAATAAAAATGGCATATCCTGACCAGGAGCACATGTGCTTTACAGAAGGCAGAGCGCCATCTGGTGGAACAGAAATCAACTAAACATTGATATAGCCTGTTCCCTGATATTTGGCCAACCCAATTTCTTGATAAATCAAGAAAAGCCATCCCCGAATTTATTTATATAAAAGTTAATTTCAACGATAGTTAAAACTCGTTGATAAATATTAATTTATTAAAGTATCTAGGGAAATATTGAATATATAAACATGCTATCGCTAATTTGACAATATTTTACATGTACCTAAACATTTGAACAATTATAATTGGAAAATATCCATTAGATATTAGTAATAATATATTATATTTAAGAATAAAGGTATTTTCTAGAAACCATAAAATGCGCCTGTTTTATATATATTATAATATAAATTACATATATAAAATAGTATTAGGTTTTATATAATTTATGTCGCAAAATTGAAATACGATATTTTTCGAATAAGGTGAAAAAAATCAAGTTGAACAAAATTCTCAGGCAATCAATAACCCACAACTCACTCGGTAAGATTTCTCCATAAAAAAAGATGACGCCATTATTCGCCTTTAGATTAAAGAGCCAAATAACAATTCGTCTGGCATCGCTGCGAAATTAGATCAATAAAAATCACCCGGGAGAAAACAATAAAATATATTAATATCAAAATTGAAGGGGCGATATTTCTTTATTCTCTGCATGGAAACCTTAAATTTTTTATTATATTTTTCAATTCCGTGGTGCACCAAACTGGATTTTCCGAAAGTTTTCGGTTCTTTAATAAGGTACGTTTGGTCTTATATAACTGTGTCCGAAATGATTGGATGGAGAGGGTCACGTGTATGGCGAGAGCTAGCCAATTGGGGAGGTTAATGAACTCGCCATTGATTGGCCCCAAGAAGAGAGAGAATAAATCTAGAAGGCTTCACAATAAGAGACCCCCTAAGAAAAATGGGGTTTCTTGGAATAATAGTAATCGAGGGTCCAACTTCATTTATATGGAAGGCCTTTTTTGAAGAAAATGTTTTATCCAGTTTTTCTCTCTTTGAAGGGATTGTTTTATAAATTGCCTGGCTCTTTTGTTGATCCAAAGAAGCTTTTCCAGATTTACTTAGATTTGTAAATTGCATTGCCACCACCTTTTGTTGACTTTTGTCCTCTTTGTGGCTAACGGCTGTTTTTTTCTGATTGGCTCTTTTCCATTTGACGATGAGGGGAAATAAGCTTAACCTTTTTACATTTGGTTTCAGTTTCCTATTTTTGAACAAATATATATCAATTTTCAAATATGAGACATTAATAAACTATTTATACTCATAGAATTGAATTTGAGTTTAAATGTATTATACAATTTCAAAACGTAAGAAGAGACAAAATAGATCTAGAGATCTTTTAAAAAATAAAAATAAATAATTGAAAAATATGGATTAATATATACTTCTAAATATATAAAATATGATATTATAATTCAAAAAATATATTCCAATTATATTTATATTAAGATAAATCATATCCTTATCAGGCAATTGAAAATTGTTAATTAATTGCGCCATCTACCGGAATAAATATTAAATAATCGTTGATATTTTAAATATTACAGATATTATTAATGAATTTTCACGATGCCTGAAAGAGGCTAGTTTTTAAACATTATAATCTCACTATAAAATTTTTAAAATGAATATAAACATGGAATGAAAATCTTGTTGGGTAGTTAGAAACTACATTTAATCTATGTTTCTACATGTCTACACATGAAGTATTCGACCTAGAATTCGTGAAGATATGTAAAGAGGCATTTTAACATATGATGGTGGTGAAAGTACTCAAACTGATCAGAAATCTTAACCACGGAAATATTAATGAAGCAACATTTTCTTTGAATGTATCCATATTTGTGTGGAGTAACAGCTAAGGGATCTTGTAAAATAAAGATTCAAAGGATCAGTTCATTAATATTATAATTTTTCATCCACTCCTTTCCTATCAGGTCTAAAACAATTTTATGCAAAATATGTGTGCTTTCATAAATCTTTTATTGAACTGAAATTAAAATTTGCATATTTTCCTATTTACACTTATCAACTTTAATTAGCAGTACTACTAACTTCATTCTATAATCATAAGCCCTTATAAAGCATATATTAAAAAACATGAAGAACTTTTTATAAAATAATAATCATGATGAATAGTCATTCCCTACTTGTGAACAATCCTATACGTTAGATTTTATACTAAAGTTCAACGTGGCACCTTCGCCATATTGTTTAATATTTGCCAAAAATATATGCACCAATATTTTATTTTACACCCAAAAATATAATATTTCTATAAATAGACGCTAAAACTAAGCGCTATCTATTGACCTTCTAAGCAGACTAGCTAATTCGTGTCGGTGACAAGTGGCAGCATCCACCTTGGTAAATTCAATACGCCCACCATGAGACCATGGTTTTGAGCTAATGACGTTCGTCAGTCCAGGACGAGTTTTAATTTCATTTGATCCATGAGATTTTCATTTCAGAATCTACTGAAGAGGTGTTAAGCCGGTAAAAAGGCTAGGCGCACAGTCTCAGCGTCTATTTAGTGGAAAGATGTGACATTTTTAATAGGTCAATATATCCTCGGCAAAACCTTCATATAATAATTTTTAATAGTACATCCTTTAATTTTCAAAATATTTATAGCCTTGTTTCCTATTGTTTACAAAACCTATTGTGTGACTAAAGTATTGAATAATGGCTGAATACGAGTGACTCTAGATCCTCTATACAGTCAGTAGATGATAGTAGGGGTTTTTCTAATAGTGTTCTCTAATATTTCGTCTCATCTCTTTCATCAGAGCGTTTTCTCCATCATTTCACAAACGATCCTGAGCAAAGAGGACCCAGAATTTTGAAGTTTTCATTACCTTGGACTAATTCGACTGTGTATAAATTTATCTATTTTATTTATAGTCTTCCCCTCCATATATCTTATTGGCTAGTAATATATTTTACTGAATGAGGTTTCATAAAAACAACACACGCACCAAAAATTCGAAATATCTCGCGATGATAATAGGTATTCAAAATATTATTTAAAAAACATCATATCTATTAAAGTTACGCAAGAGTGAATGACACAGTAATTGTAGGCAAAGTCAATTGTAATATTGACATTTATCCAACATATGCATTTTCGTGAAAAGAATTATGGATTTCTACAATGTCAAAACCTTCTATTCACATGGGGTTAGTCGCAAGCAGTCGAGGTGGGAATAATAAAGACGCACACAGGACCGCGATCTGTGCGACCACCTGTCAGGGAAACCAGAGAGGACACAAAGGATCTAGAAGGGGTCCGATTGGCTCGAAAACGACGTTGTAGATACGGGCCCAATAGAGCCAACGCAAATCTGTGAGATTTTATACCATTCACAGCTATGTAAAGTGTAAGATATTAGGTCAGACAACGTGGCCTGTGTGTGGGGCGATGCCTAACTTACTACTATTTTCAAATATATCTATCTATATACCTCCTTACAGATTATATATGTTCGAAATTTCTTCATACGGTACATTCTTTATATATGATACCTATATATTATTTTTTTATAATGCTTATTATTCATATATTGATTTATCCTTCGAGTTTTACTACCAAAATGGAAATAATAGGATGTTTCCTCGGAGCCACTAAACAAAGGAATAAAGGCATTACCTAGGCAGGATAAGCTATTTAATTGTTAACTGAGGCTAACAAAAAATAATCGAAACAAATTTATTTTGAAATTGAAATTGTATTTCTTGATCTTTTTTCTGCAGTTTTCAATTTAGATGTAAGTTAGATTTTGCAATAAGAGATACCATTACAGTTCTCAACAGGTCTCTTTGTCCTATTACCATACGAGACGAACTCCAATGCGAGACCAGAATTTCCCACTCTTGTGAATCTTTCTAATGTTTATAATATTCTAATTAGAGAAATTTTATTAATATACCACACACTAGATAATATACATGGAGCTCATATTATATTTAAATATTATATCCTAAATCAGCACAATATTATCATTACTTATTGGTATATTCACGTTTTCCCCCGACTCTGTTAACTTCCCTTATTGCTTCTCTGCTGTTTTATATATTTCGATTTTATTTATAAACAAATATACAAGGGGGGATCAATAAATAAGGTGAATTATATTATTTAGAACACCCTGCATATAGTCCAGACCTAGCCCCCTCTGACTATTTCCTTTTTGGACTACTAAAGAAGGAGTTAAAGGGAAAGCGATTTGACTCGAATGAAGATGTCCAGAAAGTGGTGCAAGATTTTTTCACAGGCTTCCTGAGAGTTCCTATGAAGAGGGTATTTACAAGTTGCCAGAACGATGGAGACGATGTATAGAAAGCCAAGGTGATTATTTTTAATAAATCAAGTCCTAATTTTTAATATCGTTGTTAATTTTTTTTTTATAAATTAGAATTCACCTTATTTATTGATACCACCTTGTATTTTCCGTGTTATTGTGAGGTTTGTATTTCCTAAATCTCTACGTGACACTTTGGTGGAGATTCTGGGTAGATCAAGGAAGACAAACTGAAGATCTCTAGTAGACCTTGAGGCCATATTTGCTTGAACTACTATTTTCACAACTGACTCCAAGCAGTGTCAAAGACTTCACTCTGAGATGACGGTGTCCCTAGAGACAATACAACTAAACCACTCAACACGCAGCAATAAAATGGAGCACAGGTACTGGGAACAAACTTCCAATTCTTTGTGTGAAACACGTCAGATCTATGTCAGTAGCAAAAAGATTTGCAAGCTTTTGGTCACATGCCCTATTGGGGGAAGGAACTTTGTAGCGAAATATTTATTATTTATAAACAGATTAATAAGTTGTAAATTTATATTTTGCCATTTTTGTTATTTTATTTTTGCCACCTAAAAATTCATTCATTGCATCTTTTCTTTTTTCATAAGAATTCATTTTGATTTGTTCGCATAAATAAATTTCAGTTTTATTTTCAGGTTTGTCTTTCCTAATTTACTACGTGATATATAATATATTTATTTCATTTCTCCATTTACTATTTTTCTTTAACAATTTCTTTGATAAATATGTTACATTTAAACACGAGTTATATTTAAAATAAACAAATTCTACTACAACAAAAGAAAAAAAAAGGTGATATTTCTAAAGACCAAATTTTGGATTGATAAAAAGACATATTCATAAGGGCATGTCTCATCATTGGTGAATCAATGTTTCTAAGCGGTTTGGCCAGTTCTAGCTAGGAAGGTGTATCTCTATTATGTTTTTCACCCACACACAGCTTTTTTAAGACTACTGGTCTTATACAGATTCACCACAGGAAGAAAGGTAGCATAGATAGAGCTCCTGTACTCCAGGTAACTCAGTACCAAACAACAGCCTCTAGGTCCAACGCATGTCCAGTGGCCACACGTTCCTTCGTGTATAAGTCAAGGTTAAGCATATCACTGATAAGGCGAGTGTGGAATCAGCCGCGTCTTCACTTTTCTCATCCAAATGGACCACGACATTCGGCGATTCTATTAATTTCCTCCGTGCATTGAGGTATGATGTCTAGAGAAATAACAGATTGATGGATGAAGATGATGATATAAAACTTTCTATTAGCGAACACTCTGAATGAATGACCCAACAAATAAAAGATGAAAATATTTTGATCTAGGTGAGAGAAAACCCGCGTCACCTCTAAAAGAAACCAGGACTGCCTCTTTTTCCTGATGATTTCTATTTGGAGGAATTACTATGAATTTATGCCTAATGGAAATATATATATTTAAAATATATTAATTTACAATTTTAAATTTACCTCTATCTAATATATCCTAAAAGGAATAGTTCATTGAGCAAAATTGTAGAATATTAACAACCATCCATTCTGTCAAGTTAAAAAAAAAGAAATAAAAATACTTAACGTTATAAAAAGAAAAATCCAAAATTGACACGGCGGCCATTTATAATAAATAGAAGGCAATTCAGAAAAACATTTTTCAACATTTATTGCTCACGAAAAATCCGAATTGGAAAGGAAAATAAAGGAAATTAGAAGCGAGGTTTATTTCCTTGGAGAATTTTAGGTCTCTACTTAGGATAGTTCAGTGATTCACCGCGGTCCGGAGTAATTTAATTATTTATCTTTGACCAAACTAACGCCACTAGATGGAGCCACCTTCTTGCTGACATCAGCTTCTTGCCTTTATCTCCCCGCGGAAAAATATGATTGAAAATCTGTCAAAATTCTCCCAACTCAATGAAAATATTCTATTTTTTTTCTAAGTCTGTGATTATTATTTTTAAATCAATAAGATTCAATGGTGAACAGTATATATATATATATATATATATGGTTCTGTCTTTCTCTCTTTTTTCTAACTATTATATATATTCTCACTTCGATTATTCTATATATAGGATTAGAGTATGTCTAAATGACGTGTAAAAGCCGATACAAAAGACGTTACTTTGTTAAATTTTTATTGTTATTAATTATAAATATATAATTAACTAGATGATGTATTAGAAGTAAAGAATTTTTTTTTTCTCTCTATCTATACTAAATAATAACAATTTACTAATCTTATAATTTAAATTTAAATAATCAAATTAATTAAGATAATTTTAATAGAATACTTAACTATAAAACTATACAACTATTTATTTTTATAATATATATATATATATATTAAATATTAGATTTTTTTGTGTGTTTGATTGTTGAAAAGAGGTGCAGTCGTGAAAAAGTAACGATAATTATTTACCTTTCAAGTAGATTTTATTTTGAATTACTTGAAGTAAAAATACACAAAAAATTATTTATCACTGCAATATAGAATTTATACAATGAATTCTATAATCGTGATTTTAATTAAAAAGGTAGGGTTAACTATACATTATTTACAACAACAATAATTAAAAGAGGTATGTTTTGCATCTATGGTCAAATATATATAACAGTCAATGAATGAAAATAAAAATTATGTTTTTAAAAAATATAAAATAATTGTATTTTAGATTATAATATATATATTTTTTATAGAAGTTGTTTTTAGTTTCTATATAAACTAAATAATTTCCAAAAATAAAAATAGGAAATATATTTTACAGTATATTTTTTAAGCCCATTTTATTGTATTATAACGGCATCTACCGAGTTATTCTACAAATTTGATATCTTTCGTATTTTCTATGTGGTGTTGAGTGAGGTGAGAGAAGTCATTTTGAACTAGAATGTGTAAATAATAATTTGGGTAGAGTAGAGGGTTATGTGTGGTGTGGAATAGGTATATCTCGTAAATGGCCTGCATGACATTTCTAACACATACGTACTCTTTTGCGATATGTTGCCTATTGTTAGATATACTATGTTGACATAAATTAATAATGTTAGTTACCCGCAATTTTGGTACAACTCTGTATAACCATAGCAGTCTGGAAAAATAAACAGGGCGACACCCAAAGATACTATAGCCTCCTTATATATTTACAAACTCTCTGAATATAAACGATCTCCCCCTGTGCTTCATAATTTATTAAAATCAATAAAGCTTCAAGGGCTAAGTTTATCTAGCTTTATTTCTATAGATTTCGCGCTAAGATGCCATTCAACAGGAGCAACATGGAGTAGAACATCTACTTAACTATATATATATTTAGCTAGAAGTTTCTCCTGTTGAAGGACATGTTATCCTGAGAGCTAGAGAAATAAAATTGTACAAGAAATTTAACCCTGGACGCTTCTTTATCCATTTGAATATATTTGTCCTCAATTATAAATCTAGTAATAACATTCAACAAAAATGAAAACAAATAAATAAACTAAAATGGAATGTTTGCCGATTCTATAAGAATAAGAAAATTTTCGAGAGTTGGTCGCTTTTAAATAAAAAGGTGGATTCAAATGGAAAGTTGACTGAGAGAGGTCTCACACACAAAGAGAAAAATCAGTCTTCATATCAGAATAGATATAATCATTAAGATACGTAAATTTAGACTAAATTTTGATAACCTTTCAAGTATTATATTCAGATTAAATCTTGAATTGTTCGGAATGTTTTATTACAATACGCAAAATGTGACATATATATCTTAATTAAAACCTGTGCACAGGTCTGGAAGGTTTAATTTTCGATTTTCCTAAGAAGTTTTACTTTTTCTCTCAATAAAAGCTTTAAAACAATGTCTTCATTTAATCCTTTCTATAGAGCGCACAAATCTACATTAAAGAATAAGCACCAGCCTCAGTTTTGATAAGTTATATCCAAAGCCAACAGTAACCGAAGATATCGGAGTTTGTAATTTTCCAGTTCCAAACTTAAAGAATAAAGTTTGATGAATTTCTCAAAGCCGGTGTTATGGAATTTGTTGATATATACGATCTACGTGAAGACGATAAAACAAAGGCGTTGTTTTAACGCATTAATTGGAAGAAACAAATGTCGTTTAAAACAATTAGAATAGTTATCAGTTATTCAGCACAAAATTATCCGAAACAATAATTAAACATGTAAACCTCTAACACATTAACCGAAGTGTTAAATTTATGTAAATAATCTAGCCATTATCGGGCAAAGTTTGGAGCGAACAATTAGGCATATGGAGGCTCTGTTTGAATTATTAGAGTTGACATTGATTTTATTTCGCAGCCAATCACATTATCGGTTGGAACCCACGTGATAAACCTAATTAGATGTAATGACACGGCTTTGTCAGAGGAGAGGGCACGTTTTCTGCTCTTGTTGCTGTTTTTCTAGGAAAGATTCCCCTCGTGAGTTAACTTCAACTATACCTATTCTCTCGGCATATAGCCAACCTTGTCCATTGGACAGGCTTGGCGCACGATAATTCCCATTATATAAACCAAATCACACACATCTCAAATATTTGAATAAATTAAATTGCTACTATCTTATTTAAAAAGAAAATATTGAGAATAAAGAAATAACAACAAATATTTTATATGTTTACTTGAATTTTAACAATTCAATGAAGTAATTCCATTTCCAATTAATATTTTATATTGAGCTATATTATGTTATATATATATATATACCGCCTTTTAGAATAAAATTTTAAAGCATTATCTATCATACAGACCCTAAAATTATTTGAAGCATTATCGTAAAATAGGCCTCGGAAATTATCTTTCTTCTAGATTTTCCTCAAATAGAAAACAAGATATATTTCAAAATACATCAATATTCAACAATATATATTTATTGATTCTTCTGTAAAAAACTTAGCTATAATAAGATAATAGAAAATTGGTAATTTTTCTAGGAAAGGATAAAAAATATAATTTCTGATTTTGTCCGAGATATATTATTCTATACGTCTTTTATAAGTAGGTTTCTATAGCGAATTAGCGTGACGGTAGTAAAGCGAGCATTGAATACCGTATATCGAAAAACTATTAAAGAAAACAACCGAGGGTACAGGTTTATGAGTTTCCTTTTTTGTCGGCTACAAACATGCTTTTTTAAAAATTATTTTTATTCGGTAATATTTATTTGTACTTGTTAAAAGAAATTAGTTCAAGTTTTTTTTTTTTTTGTATTTAGAATTCATATAGGATTTTTATATCTTCGTATTATAGGGATCATATGTTTGATCTCCTCATTCTGTGAAGGTCTTCCTCATTCTGGCTGAAGTAGAATGCATCTGCTTATGTCACTACGACTTGGAGCACTACTAAATGGTAGGTCGACTCAGTTCCAATATGAAATAGCCGCCTCTGACACAAAGAACCGCTCCTAACATGGAGTACAGACTCATCCTGTAAGATTTATATATTAGACGTTTTCTCCTCTCGAATTCAAATATTAACAACATATGCAAATATGATTTATAGATTGATCTATAAAATAAAATAAAAAGAAGTCTCATTGTAAGATTCCAAAGATGAGCAGCCAAATTGAGGTAGGTCCATTCTGAAGATATATATTTATCATGAAATATGAACAAAAATCAAATAAATTAACGTAGAAAAATTTGAATTTATAATCAAAAACACATTTAATTTAATTTATATTTCATATATAATATGTAGAAGAGTTATTTCTACTACTACTTAAAGGAATATAAACTATTGGCATGGCTTAGCTCGTCAATGGCGCAGTCTATTTTAAGAAAAAGGTCGCTCCTAATCGTGCAAATAAATGTTGTGATGACTTGTGCCATCTCTCGGAATAAATATAAACTAATCATTGATGTTTAATTATTCCATAATTGACCAATCATCCATTCTTGATTATTCAAAAAAGGCTAACTACGTATCCGTAGAAGTAGGCCTTCAACAGCTTGGTGCAAGCTGTACCTCAACGATTATAGTTGCACGATCAGGAGATGCCTTTTTCTTAATATATCCACCCGATCACAGTGCAATTTCACTTTTATAATGGGGGTTATTTTTTCACAAGGGGTTGGTGGAAGGGTGGTTTGAGCCGTTGGTTTTCGATCGCTACGACTCGGTGCATCGCGCAATCTCGCATTGGGCACATTTTCTAAATAATAGAAAAAATGCTCCAATGGCCCCCGATTCTTATCATGGATTGTACCACGTGTACTAGGGATAATAATAAAAATGTCTGTAATTTATATTATTTAGAGAAAAAATGGTATTTATATTAACCATTGAGATCTGTTCTACTCAGCCCTCGAGAAGTGCGAAGTCAGAGGGCCAGGGAGGCCGAATTAGAGCTAACGGGGAAAATTTCCACCAATTGCGCCGTCAATTCCCCCGGGATCCCACATAGATCTCAGCATCGATTAGCCGGGAGCTGGGCGTGAGTTTGCAGCTTCCTCGTCTTCTCCAATACAGAATTTATATCTTGCGCGCATTTTTGGAAGTTAGAGCATTTTTTTAAATCATTTATATATATATCAATTTAAGAAACTAGATCTTTATTTAACAAGAAAGGCATATATTGAATATATTGAAACTTATTTAGAATTATTTCGATTTGTGAAATTTCAGCCTTTGTCAAATTTTAAAAACTTATTTATTTTATGTAAACAAGCTCAGCGCCTCATAGTGACAATGAATTTTTAATACAATATGTACCTTTTTATTATTTAAACATATATCTCTATTCATATATGTCATTTATATGGTATTAGCAAAATAAATTAATACTAAGCTTATAAAATATCTCATTATACAAAGACAATTTTATCGGAAACGGGTTTTTGTTACTCAGAGATCAAAGCGAATTGGTCAGAACTGATCATTTATCTAGGAGTCAATGCAGTTTGAACCGCCGTTTTTTTTTTACCTTAAGCAAATAGGATATCCATTATCATATTACAACAAGAAACTTCATGCAGTCTAAGAAAGCAAAAGGTATAAAAAATACGACTGTCTTATAACATATACTACAATCAATAACCGGAATACAAGAAGCCCTGGAATATTTGGCATAGCAAAATTATTTTATTTGAAAATATTATTCCTTGTATCAATATAGAGCAAATTATATCAAGTCTCTAGGGAAAAGTATTTTCCGTGAAAAGATACCTTTACCTGGAGACTTGATATATTTCCTCAAAATAATTATATACTACACTGAAGGGTGAAATTCTCCAGAAATGGCCTCTAAGAACACAATGGGGACAAGCCCTCAGGAGAGAAGAATTACATTTGAATATCCGCATCGAGCAATGCACTTCCGCAAATATATCCAGAATTCAGTATAGTATATATGGACAGAATTCCAAATATTTCTATGTCTACAAAACCCTAGGAAAACAATTATAAAGACAACGACCTGATCTTCACCAGGTCACTTACACCATTAAATTATAGGTTTACAAATTTATTCGCAGGCCTTGTTTTCCCTTGATTCAATAGAAGCTACAAATTCGTTTGATTTTACAATAATTTGTTTAAAAGGCTTAATTTACAATAGATTACTTTTCAATATGTAAATATGTTTAGCATTAGTTATGTAAAAATAAATATATTTTAAAAATAACTTTGCTGAATTCAAAGAAAATATAACAAATGTACATTTTAATAAATGTAATAAAACATGCTAGGTAAAATGGCCTTACATAATCTGTGTTCAGTGGTTTTCAATCAAATATGTCAGCAACTTACCTGAAAACACAAAACCATTCTTTTAGTACAAAATTAATCGTAATCTATTTTCTTATAGTTTGAAAATAGAATTGAAAACACATTAGTATTAGGTTCAACAATTATATGTGATCAAATGTCTATCTATATATATTCAATGATTATATATATATAGATATTAGTTAAATGCACCACACACATACAAACCAGAATTTATATAGTATTCTAACTCATATTTTCAGATATATCCATTACACATTATTATCTTTTGAAAATAGAACAACTCATTATTATATATTGCATTAAAAATATATATATTTTACCTTGATTTTTTTACGCGTTCATATGTCTTTTTTAAGAATTTCTTTGATTTCATTAAAAGAAGCATTGTCACTTGACAGAAGAACACAGATAAAAATGTAAAAAATAAAAAAATATGTCGAAGTTTCAGTTCGCTAAAACAGAAGCTTAATAAATTTTAGGCTTTTGAAAAGTGCGACTCTTTTTAGAGATATAAAAGTCTACATCTTTGGTCTTATACATCCGGGTATACAGAAGATATATATATATATAAGGTGAATAGTCAGTAGTTGAAAGGCATAAAATGTTAATATAAAAGTTGAATGGAAACAAATTAGTGAAAACATTAGCGATTAAATTAAAACGTAGTACTGGCGAGCTTTCAAGCTCACGGTCTGTGACAAGCCTAGAGTTGCAGAGAAGAACCTCAATCTACAAAGCCTCGTGGAGTATATTAATACAATAATCCGTCGTTAATCCTCTATACACTGTTTCAACTCTTTATAGAAAACGTATATTCATTTTAATTAAATAATAATTCCTATATTTTAGAACGCAAACATAAAGACAGAAGAAAATCAGTGATAAAAGAAAGAGGATATATGTAAATCGAATAAGATGATATCCTTTCATATATTTCCCACAAAATATTGTTGCACCAAGTTGCAGCTTTGCAGGGTCGTCGACCTTGGTTTCTTCCTTCTTGGTGTTATACACGTTTCCGGAGCGGGTTTCCATAGTCAAAGCAAATAAATAAAAGTAAATGAATAAAATTAAATAAAAATAAATTACCTTTTAAAGTTATTGGTTTATTTATTCGTTGTCTTCCTCGTAGGTCGCGATCCGCAGTATTCGTCCCGGTCCTCTCTCGCTCCAATAACCAATCAAGATATATGCACAATAAAAAATTACAAAAGGAATGAAACTTTTAAAATAATGATGATAATCTAAATAATTTGTTTTAAATAAATATTGAATATCATAGAATATTTTGAATGAATGTAGGGCGCATTAAAATCGATGCAACAATAACAAATCAAATAATAGTTAAGATTTAGTCAAAAGTCCATTAATTAGCTCTCTTCTATTATTCAAAAATGGCTCAAATAGATATATACAGTAATCCCTCGTTATCACGAACTCGGATTATACGAACTCTCGGTTTGCGCGAACCGTTTCTTTTCCGTTTATACATTTATTCGGTTTATAAATTCGGTTTATACGAATTCGGTATATATTCTTTTAAGACGAAAAGGGTATTTCGTTCTCCCGTTGAGTTCGTCTTAACGAGGGATTACTGTATCACGGATGCTAAATATTTACCCTCCAGAGATCCTATACAGAAGTGCTTCTATATTTCGACAAAACTGTGCTTCATCTTAAAGTCAAACGGCTCTTCTTCTTTGCTCTAGCTAGGATTAAAAACGATCAAGAAAAGCTATAATGATGTATGGGCAAAGGATAATTGGTGCCACAATGAAAATATTATTTAGCATCATCATATATGTATGTGATGATTAAAGACCATGGTATTGTTGTAAATTATCCAGATATCTACTACCACATGTTCCACCACGTGACTGTATATAACTTCTTATTTACTGCAAATAGAAAACTTCAACTAACATCAATCTGTACCGCGTAAGAATCTAATAAAGTATAGCAACTTTAGAGATAGAAGGAATGGAGACTAACAGGAGAAAATTAAGGATAAAACTAATCAGGCTTAGGTGAGAATAGAAAAGAAGGCCTAGCAAACCCAGTCCAACCTTTACGAGGTCGTGGCCCTCCTGGATAATATAACCTTCCCCCTGTTTACGTCAGAAAAGGGCAGTGACCTGTTCGGACCCAGCTAAACTATAAAAGGAGGCCCCGATCCTCAGTTAGTCAGTCCTTAGCCAACCTTTGTTTCAGCACCAGTCTGCCGGACGCTCCGATAAAAGGTAAACCCTTTCCTGCCAGAAATCTCCTCGTCCCATTCCTTCTTGACGTCAGACGCTTCTTAGTGGAATCTCTGTTTGTTTATATTACCTTTGGCCCAGCCTTTTGTACCCTTCTGGTCTTCTCTAAATCCTACATGCCTTTGAGGATATGACATTGATGACAAGGATAGAAACAAAGGGTTTGTGGTCAAAGCTCGCCCAGTTTATTCGATATATGAAAAATTCATCAAATTTATCATCAAATTAAATGAGCAGATTTAAATTTAAAAAATAAGTGTAATTTCAATATATGTAAATTACATTTATAAAATTAAGTGATATTTAATTGAGTTAATCTAATCAACAGTAGGAAAGGGAAATAGTGTAAACAATATCCAATATACACCGTCCCAATGCCAATTTCTCAGCAGGAATCCAAGCCGCTAACAATGAATTTCCAAACGCCTCCATTATTAATATTTATGGCAAATTCCCGCCCTCTATAGAATATTAATGCAGAAAATTGCCTTTTAAAATTATCAGAAATATATTTTCCTGTATAAATTATATCTATGAATTTATATTTGATAAAATAACCTAATATTTGATTTTGTTTATTAATTTATGTGTATATATAAAGTTTTGAATATATTAAATTGAATTTATATTTAATTCAAATGTTTTAATAATAAATATTTCACCGAGCACTATTATGTATATATATATCGTATATTTTAAACTGTATGACACTTTTAGTATATGTCACATATCTTCCAATTAATCCTGCCCTTCTTTTGGAATGTACACCGTTTCTGTTTGCTGCCACCCCCATATTTTATATATATTTTTTATCTTTATTGATAAACCTGTAAACCCCTATTTGTATGTAACACTAAAAATGTTGACGTCAAAATAAAGATCCAAAGAGTGTTCGGTCAGCTGGTGGCAGGGACAGAGAGAAGGAAAAGGGCAACGCCCAGCCCATGTGGGGTCCCGAGGGACATCTTTATAGACGACCCCCCTGAAAACAAGACAGGTTTTGGCAGGGGGTCAGCAGATGTTCTGGAGAGTGGCCATCGACAGACGGCTTCTGTCTTGCACGCACTCGCTCTCTCCATGTCTCGGTGATAAGCATCCAAGTTTGTGTCATGGTCTCTACCTCTGTCCCGTGGGCTTTCCCCGATAACTCTCGGTGCTAACATCTAGCCCTGCCTCTGCTTCTTGTTGTCCGCGTGTGGGAAGAACATCAACACTCGCCTCACGTACACGACTGCCAGCTTATCCATACATCGGAATTTGCAACAATATTACATATATATATATATATAATTCTATTTTACTTATTTTTTATAAATAAATAAAAGCATATATGCTCGTGGGGTCCTGACCATATCCCTTTTTGTTTTTAATATCAACACCTGTTTTTTTATATTATATTTTCTCATGATAAGCGTATTTAGGCATGTTTGGCCTTAAATACCCATTTCTTGGTTTCTCAAGAAGCCAATGTGACCAAAATATTTTTGGTCATAAAGGTACCGCCTGCATCACGCTGATGAGGGCCAACAGTTCGAAACGCGTTCATGGTTGGCTTTTCTTGATTTATCAAGAAAATGGATTTATGTGAATTTATGTGCTGAAGCACATGTGCTCCTGGTCAGGATATATAATTTGAATTTTATTCCCGGTCCCTTGAAAAGTACCCAAAAAGTTGAATAAAATCAATATTAATAGGTCCACTCGGTAATTTGAAGTTGAAGGAATAGTATCTTGCCACAAAGGAACATTTGTGAATAACTATATTTTGCGAATGTACCAGGCTTCGCGAGGTTTTTATCCGAGTAAAAGTTTGCCTAACGGACATTTGTTAAAACTATTCTAGCAAACCTCCAATCCCTACTGAATCTATACTTGTCAAGATAACTTTATGTTTGATACTCTGCTCCACCTAGCTGTACCCGTTCACACGTTGCCGTGTTTGAAAAAAAAGGCAGTTTTGATAGCTCAAACATAATGTATTAATGATCAAATGTTAACAATACATCAAAATGAAATTTAACAATAAAATTATCCCTACATATATGTCATTTGAATATAACATATTGTAACATAGTATTTATTAATTTTATTTATGTAACATAGTATTTATTATTTTTTTATTTTTTTATTAACAGAGTGGTCATTTTTATGTTTATATCTTGCGACTCTGTAAATTTCCCTCGTGGCTTATCTTTTGTTTACAATTCATAGTTTGTCCTTCCCTGAAATAAATTGTTGTTTCCTCCTGAAGTTTTTGTCTTCCCTAATTTTTCACGTGGCATTTTGGTAGAGATGCCGGGTAAGTTAGGGAAGACAAACTGAAGATGGCCGAGAAGAATTTGAAGCCATGGGTGCTGTAATCCACATTTTTAGAGACTGGCTACAGGATTCCACCGCCGTGTCAAAGCCAAGACTTCCTTCCAAGATGAAGATGTCCCTATAGACGACGATACGACGACAAAGCCGCTCTTCACGACGCAAGAAAATGGGCGCAAAGGTACTAGGGACAAAGTTCCAAGACTTCAATGGAATCCTTGGCAGAAGCACGTCAAATCCACGTCAGTATTTACAATAATTGCTAGCTGTGGGTAACAGCTCCCATAGGGAAGAAGCTATGTAACATAGTATTTATTAATTTTATTTATGTAACATAGTATTTATTAATTTTATTTATGTAACATAGTATTTATTAATTTTATTTTTTTTTTATTAGCAGAATGGTCATTTTTATGTTTATATCTTGCGACTCTGTAAAATTCCCTCGTGGCTTATCTTTTGTTTACAATTCATAGTTTGTCCTTTCCTTAAATAAACTGTTGTCTCCTCCTGAAGTTTTTGTCTTCCCTAATTTTCGACGTGGCAATATTGTTACGTCGTACCAAGACCTTTTTTGTGTTCTTTGTCTACTCATGATGCCACAAAGATATTCAGGTAAGTTCGAAGGGAATCAGCCAAAGTTAGCGCTTTATTATATGTCTCACTTAACAGAAGGAATACAATTAGTGGGACCTGCCTTCAATCTCCCCGTCAGAAGGATCCTTGCCGCAGATATCATCAGGAATGCTATTTTTGGCGCCTGCCTCCTCCCGCTGCCATCCCTCTCCTCATCTTCCCCCAATTTTACTCATAAATATTAGCCAAATCTTTACAACATGTACAAAACATAGATATACATAGTTGATGGTAGAATAAACATTCTTCTTCATAATATTGCAAACAATTGGAACACACTTTAGCATTTTTTAAATTTCTAAATTCAATTTTACCAGATGCCGCGAGAGGCGCTGCTTGCGAGTGAAAGTAGAAAAATTGCAAATAAATTGCAACGAATATTTATTTCAATTCAAATTCAAACTAAAAACCTTCCCGGTAGTGTATTAAACAACTTCCCAAAGTTTCACGGCGATTGGATGGATGGGTTTTGAATCTATCGAATAAAGACAGACAGACATTCAATTATATATATTTATAGATATATATTAAAAACAAAGAAGGCATATCCTGACCACGAGCACATGTTCTTTTTAAATGACAGAGCGTCATCTAGTGGAACAGAAATCAACTGAACGTTGATTTAGCCTGTTCTCCGATATTTGGCCAACCCATTTTCTTGAAAAATCAAGAAAAGCCATCCACGAACGCCTTTCGGGTTGTTGGTCCTCGTGCGTGGAGCAGACGTCTTGAAAACCCTAGAAATGGGTATTTAAGTTCCCACTTGCGTAAATACGCTTGACATGTGAAGAAATAGAAAAATAAATAAATAAAAAGGTCAGGTGTTGTATATTTATAATGCTAGATCTCACAAGGGTCTTTCGATTGCTCAATATTTGATGAAGAACGGAACCCCCAAACTACTTCGCCCTCCCTATTCCACTGACCTCTCTCCTCTTGACTTTTTGTTTTCCCTAAGATAATATCTACCTTGAAGGTAAACATTTTGATGATGTAAGGATAATTACAGAAATTTTAAAGAATTATTCAAGATCTATTCCGAAAAGCTAATTTTCTCTATGATTTGAGCAGCTGAAGATAAGATTGGCTGTTGTATTTTAACACAAAGATTATACATTGTGGAATACTAGTTGTTATATTTATAAATCTACTATAATAAAATATATTTACTTAATGATCACACCATATAATATTGGCCAAAACACCAAAGTTTTCTCGTAATTGAAATTTGCAATGCCTATATATTTGATTGAAATATTACAAGAGAGAGTATATCATATGAATTATTGCTATTTTAAACCAAAATCTAACGATAGAATCAGGGAGAGTAGAGTAATATTTAAAATCTAAACCCTCATATATTAACTTATATATAAATCACAAAGGATAGAGAAAATAAAGAAGAAACTGGGCTTCAAACAAATATTCATTTTCCAGACAAGCGCTGATATAATATTTATCAAATTTTTAATAAAACTCTACAAAATAATTCTTCATGGCCCAGAGCCAACAAAAAATCTCCTCTATGAAAATATTTATTTTCAGCGAAACATCTTTCTTATATGAATTTGAATATATAATATATCTACAATATAAAGTTATGAATTTAAGATGAATTTATATTTGAAATAGCAAAAATAGCTCAATCATTTCCATATTGTATATTATAATTTTATAAATATATTATATCTGAATCAAATTAATATTTCTGAGTGTTTTAGGTGTGCCCGGTTAAGCGACGTTAAATTTAACGACAAGTGTTCGCACATACGACGCATCCATTCTAAGCTAGTTTGAGAGCAAATGTTGAAAAGCACATCACTTTGAATTATGTAAACCGTTAGTAATAAATTATTCTAAATGGTGTAAACCGGTAAGTTTAAGTAACTCTACCTCGGATACCTGATACAAATAAATAAATAAAATTTTAAATACCTAAAAAGGCAACGCAATATAAGAGCTACTTTATCTGTAATTTCTCTCTCTTTCTTGAATTAATTTTAATATTTAGTCAATAATATAGCTCTACTTTCGTGTTATATTTTGAGATCATATGAATAATTTTATTTATATGCGATATATTGTATATTGTATATTGTATATGTATTGTATATGTATATTATATATTGTATATGTATATTGTATATTTTTCAGTGCGTGTAAAATTTCTCCTGTTTACCACAGTTTAGTTGTCGCCTGCATTTCTGGGTTATCAATCAATATCAACAATTTGATAACGAGAAAGATTCTTTAAGTTCATTTTTCTCCTATTTCAAATAGAATTCAGATATAATATGACGATTTGATACATATTCCCGCACACACTAACTAAAGCTAAAATATACACGTTTGAGGATGTAACTATTCAGCTATATATCTCCCTCTCTCTTTTAAATCCTATAGGTCAATTTCTATAGTAAGTGAACTAGACATAAAAATATTTGAGAAATATTGTGTCAACAGTGGTGAACTATCTCAGTGATTTATTCAATATAATCCACCAGATCGCTACAATTGATATACATTGTTTATTCTACTTATATAGTCTGTATTTGGGTTTGATGAAGCTATAAAAAGAGGGTCGGTAATGATGAACAATTCTGAATATTTTAAACTTTGAACACACGGATTAACAATATTAAGAAGAAACCAAAGGCGCCATCTGTATGTTGGATAGATTAATTCATCGTTATATATTTGTTTATAGAGATTTAATGTGTGTGTGTTTTCTGAATAAAATATATATTTAAATACTAAGTTTTACTCTGTTATAAACCATTTATAACCGACATGTAATAGCCCTGAAATACACATTACAAAGTTCTCACTTATGACCCGATAGACGTATATTCGCCTCCTTACCTACGGGACAACAAGCCCGAAGAACGTGAATTCGCGTCCTTCCCTATCGGGCCTAAAGCCCATAGAACGTGAATTCGCGTCCTTACCTACCGGGCCTCAAGCCCGAAGAACGTGGTTTCGCGTCCTTACCTACCGGGTCTCAAGCCCGAAGAACATGATTTCGCTTCCTTACCTATCGGACCTTAAGCCCGTAGAAGGTAAATGCGCGTCCTTACCTATCGGACATTAAGTCCGTAGAACGTGAATTCGCGTCCTTACCTATTGAGTCTCAAGCCCGTAGAACGTGAATTAGCGTCTTTACCTACAGGGCCTCAAGCCCTAATATATAATAATTTCTATATAATAAAGTAATTGAGAAACAGAAAATAGTTTACAGTCAGAAGGTAAAGGTAGAATATACAATGAATCTTGAAACTAATATACGAGGGCCATCCAATAAATAAGTTTCCCTATTTAGAAAAAAATAAACAACATTGTTTACAATTATGCAGTTATTTAATTTTCATTATACAACTCATAGACTACTTCTCTACATAATTAACATTTCTGTCCAAACATTTTTGGTACCTTTGTAACAATTTTTTGATACCACTGTTGTACCAAGCCGTTTCCTGTATTCCTAGCCAGTGGTTCGCCTCCGCCTGCACTTTGTCATCATTCGCAAAGTGCTTGCCTCCAAGGTGCAATTTGAGTGCTGGAAAAAATGGAAGTCGCTTGCAGCAAAGTTCCGGAGAATAAGGTGGATGTGTGAAAATTTCCCATTTGGAGTTTTCCAGCAACGTTTGGGTCGTTCGAGCTGCGTGAGGCCGAGCATTGTCATAGACGAGTAACACTTTCCGAGACAAAAGTCCAAGACGTTTCCGTTTTATTGCAGCTCTGAGTTTAGTGAGGACTTCGCAGTACCCCGCAGCGTTAACCGTAGTGTTTGGGGGCAGGTAGTCAACCAA
The DNA here is from genome assembly GCA_030710605.1 of Cordylochernes scorpioides. NCBI lineage: Eukaryota > Metazoa > Arthropoda > Arachnida > Pseudoscorpiones > Chernetidae > Cordylochernes > Cordylochernes scorpioides. The sequence goes on from CP092885.1 coordinate 28,690,329, forward strand.
TAAAACACCCTTACAGTCCCAAAAGACGATAGCCAATAACTTTGCATGCAGAGATTTTGACCTTCGCCTTTTTTGGTGCAATTTCCTCAGGCTTCTTCCACACCATGCTTTGTCGTTTTGTTTCTGGAGTTGAATGATGCACCCAGCTTTCATCTCCAGTGACAATACGGGAAAACAGTTGAACTCCATCTCTTCGATGCATTTCCAGGAAAGCTCAGGCTGCCTCCATCCGTTGTTGCTTGTGATTTCCCAAACGCAGGACCCATCTTGCGCAGACTTTGCGAAAATTCAAAACATCTGACATGATTGTTCCAATTAAAGAGCGTCCAATTTCGATTCCAGGAGGCAGTCGAATCATTATTTCGTCAATGGTGACGCGGCGATCTGCTTCCACCACATTCCGAACAGCAGCAACGGCTGCATTGTCCGTAGCAGTAACGGGCCTGCCGCTTCGCTCGTCATCTTGCACGATTTGCCGTCCTTCCAAGAACCATGAACGCCATCAGCGAACCATTTGGATGCACATACATCCTTCACCATACACTGACACTAAATTGCGATGAATATTGACCGCAGTTTCATTTTTTGCCGTGAAAAAACGAATTACAAAACGGAGTTCGCAAGTGGACACGTTCACCAGTGGTAGTCCATGGAAACTTAAGCGCTAAGGACTTACGCGTACGAGTAGCATGATTTTGAAGGTCACTTGCTTCCAACGCATCCTAGTGACCATTTTTACAACGTTTCGTTCGCAGAAAAAAAATAGGGAAACTTATTTATTGGATGGACCTCTTTATAGAATATTAAATAAACAAAAGATAAAAAAGAGAAATATTTTCTTCACTATTTATATTAGAGGTTTTGTATATATAAATCAGGCATCCACAAGAATTTCATTCAAGCAGAATCTCAAACCTCTAAGCTCCATCTTAGTAGAACACCTTCTATTTACATTAGTAGCGAACTTGGTACACTGTGTTGTTCGCTTAACGACAGACTCGCTTCAAGACATCTCTCGCGGGGCTCTGCCTACTTAAATTATATTCCATAAACTATAAAATATATTTTAGATACCAGTTTTCAAAGAGGAATTTATAATAAAATAGCTTCCCTATTATTTCACTTGATTATTCTTCTAGTAATTATTCTAGTTAATTGGAATTAATCAAATATCACGTTAAATCTAGTGTAAATATAGGCATATTA